>JAEIGP010000424.1:0-348810 GCA_018904095.1 Zaprionus ghesquierei | reverse complement strand
GCATGTATATAACCCTTCTTTTTGTATAAAAGTGCTTCTTATTTTTTTGTATAAAAGTGCTTCTTATTTAGAGCGGCATCTGATTGTTTTGTATCACAGTGCTTCTTATTTAGAGTGGCATCTGCTTCTTATGTGTTCCCCGTAAAAATTTTGACTTTCATTTTGTTCTATTTTTTATATATTTAGTTTTTTTTGTTGATATTTAGTTTTTAATAATATATTTATTATTATGATATATTTATATATATATTTCGTTTTTGTTTTATTTTCTTTTTCATTTGGTGAAATAAAAACTTCGTTTTACTTTTAAGTGCAGTTAAGTGACTCTTGCGACTTTTTTTAAAATATCACTCTACTCACAAATTTTTACTTAAGAAGCGTCGTAGGTTGTTTTCCAAGGAACATGCAATCCGCTCCTGGTCATCGGCTGCGCCAGTTATAGATGGGCCGTAGCTCCACGTGGACAGTTGGCTTAATTATATGTTTTACTTCCAAACACAGATTAGGTAATAAATATTTCTTTTATGACTTTTTTTTGTATTTGAAAATTACATTTAAGGTTTAGAGTTAATGTTCCGGTTTAAGTGTGTCTCTTCGTACGTACAAAATGCAAGTAGCCATGCGTCGCAAAAACTTCTTTTGCCTAACGCCGAAACTGCGCTAGGCATCGGCTACAACGCCTCTCTATAACGGTCCTTTCAAAGCTACAAATGTAAGTTGACCAATCAACGCACAATTAGAGGCTGATGCAACATTGTCGTTATGGTGAAATCTATTTCTAGAATTTTCGAGACCATATACGTTAAAAGTGTGTGTGTAACATGTGTATGAGCTTATTTTATAATATATGGTTATTCGTGTATGTGGACTACTGAGTTGTTGTTGTTGTGGCCCTTGATGCCGTTGTCATTCAGCGGAATCTGGACGGTTTCAGGGGAGTGGGGAATGTATAGTGGTAACTCGCGCCCGACCGTAAGATACCATTCAACGAACTTCGTAGTTCCATAAACTATTTAGTATTAACTCGCTCTCACACACACATACAGACACACAAAGGCCAAAACGATGCATGACGATATGCTTTAATGACGCGGGCAACGGAACCATAAAAAAACGTTTTCTTTAATTATTTCCGTATTAATTGTCTGATCGGATTGTATTTATGGGATTAGGTGCATATTATCAGCATCTTCACGTGTTCTAAAGCAGAAATCTGTAACCTAAATACTTTCCTTAATATACGTAAATTATCAATTTGCGTGGGCGGTGGGCTTGTCACCTCAAATTTTAAATAATCTTCATCTGCGCATAACTTACAGGAACCATCATGCTAAATTTGGTGACTGTAACTGTAATACTTTCCTTAATATTCGTAAATTATCGATTTGCGTGGGTGGTCGGCGTGGCACCTTAAATTTAAATTAACTTCATCTGT
Organism: Zaprionus ghesquierei; assembly: GCA_018904095.1. NCBI lineage: Eukaryota > Metazoa > Arthropoda > Insecta > Diptera > Drosophilidae > Zaprionus > Zaprionus ghesquierei. The sequence goes on along the minus strand of JAEIGP010000424.1, from coordinate 347,375 downwards.
GCATGATAAACAGAATTAATTATGCCAAATTTGGTGTCTGTAACTGTAATACTTTCATTAATATTCGTAAATTATCGATTTGAGTGGGCGGTGGGCGTGGCACCTCGAATTTCAAATAAATTTCATCATTCAAACCATCATGCCAAATTTGGTGTCTGTATCTGTAATACTTTTCTCAATATTCATAAATTATCGATTTGCGTGGGCGGTGGGCGTGGCTTTCCAAGTTTGAAATAAGCTTGATCTTCGTATAGTATACAGGAACCATCACGTCAAATATGGTGTCTCTAGCGGACAGAGAAAAGACATGGCTCAAGCAACTCGGCTGTTGATCCTGAGCCATAATATATTTATATACTTTATGGGGTCTGCCATGTTCCCTTCTGTCTGTTAAATACTTTTGCACAAACTTAGTATAAAATTTTTTACCATTTCCATGGTTGAATGGTTTATACCACACATGGGTAAAATTTCCCCACAAAACTTTGCTTTAGGTTGTGAAAGAACAACCACCCTTAAATTTATTCTCAGAAAATAATTGTTGTTTAATAAAATACAACGAGTTCCGACTTTTCGGACTCGTGAATAGCCGAACACTGCCAGCTTTTAAGTCCGTTACTCTTTCACTGAACCACCGCCAACGTTACGTATGAATTGAAAAAGTTGCATTTGAAGATCAATTAAAATGTTTTCCCCGATGAATTTAAATTTAAAATATATTGTGTTGTTGTAAACTTCAAAACCATTATTTAATTGATATCAATAAATTTAATTTTCAATTCTTGAAACATGAAAACCCAAAATTCGTACACTTTTGGCATATCAAACTCGGGTCTGCTGACTTAGAAGTTCAACATTCTTCCACTAAGCTGCCACCACAGGTGCGCAACATTCGGCTAAGTTTCATTGTGAGTCATTATAACTATTTCCTCTACAAATAAAGTAGTTAGGTTATCAAGGTTATCACCCAGACGGAAAGACCAACATGGCTCTAGCGACTCGGCAGTTGATTCTGAGCAAGAATAAATATAGACTTTGTAGGGTCTGCCACGCCTTCTTCTACCTGTTACATACATTTGCACACTCTTAGTATACCATTTTTGACCGTTTTCAGCACATAACCAATAAAAACATTATCCGTTTTCGTAAGACGGCAGCTAAATTTACAAGAGAACTCAAAATAGTCAAAAAGAGAATCTATCACAGAATTTACATCAACCTTTAACATGTAATCAACGTCTTGGAATATTTGGCCGAATATTAGGACATTTTATAATAAGCACAATAAAAAACAGAATCAAATTATAAATTGCCCTGAATCATCCTCTCCTGTCTGGAACGACAAAACAATAGCCACAAAAGATCTATATTTCTCGTCTACATTTATTAATAACAAATAGCCCAACAAATCGAATTTGACATCTCCCAAGCTGAATAAGACTCTGCATTATTTAACTTAAATGGCTACACACCTGGCATCGAACGAATTTCCTTTCCAATGATATACTCATCGTTATCTGTCAAAAACCGCCTACTTAAAAATTTCAACAATATTTTTCATACTCGTATTCCACAGCAAATAAAACCAACTTAATAATTCCTGTTATCAAACCAAACTCAGACAAATCTTTAATCATTTTATATTGACCAATCAGTCCAAATCCTTGTGTTGTCAAAATACTGCACAAAAATTATAGGTAATGGTGGTTTCTATCAACGAACAAACTTATACACAATAACCAAGTAGTTTTTAAGAAAGGGGATCCGTTGTTGATAATTTAGCTTAACTAGATTATCCCATAACGGAATCTCTATCATACTAGCAACACATTTCAATAATAGCACTTGATTAACATAAAGCTTTTGATAAGATTGGAATACATACTATTATTATAATATATGGTAAACTGGCTAACTTATTCAACATTAAAAAAAATCTTACTAATCTTCTTATTTGTAGGCTACGCAGATGATTTACATATTATCGCGAAATTTAACCAGAAGCAACGTCAACACACAGCAAGCATAAATCACATTTTCCAAAATTTTATTCATTGGTACTCTACCACGGGGTCATCTCTCTTATTAAACAAATACATATTTATTCACTTGAACACAACAAACTTAATTCCATTTCGGCGTGCCTTTTTGTGCCTCTATTGGCTTATTATACCCACTAATCACAGAGTAGAAGGGTATTATAATTTTGTTTAAACTGTTTGTAACAGGCAGGAGGAGAGATCTCCGAACCCATAAAGTATATATATTCTGGCTCAGGATCAACAGCCGAGTCAATATAGCCATGTTCGTCTGTCTGTCTGTCTGTCCGTGTGAACCTCTAGATCTCAGCTATTATAAGAGCTAGGACTACCAAATTCGGTGACAATATGTGTTATTATTGCACGTTGATCAAAAATTAAATGTGTGCAACAACTTTTTTTTATTATTTTAGACTTTGACTTTGCATCAATATTGTAAGTCCATGGCCTTTTACTGTGAAAATACGATTGTAGCCGAGAATCTGGGTAGCGGGTATAAATTATATTAAGTATGGTGCTGCTGGTCCCTCGTAGGCTGCGGCAGGTTGGCTGAGGGCAGCTTGGTTAGAAAGCGGCCTGCGTGCGGCAGGTATTCGCCCACACGCAGTTCTGCGACTGTCGTGTCGACAGGTGCCAGCACTTTCTCAAGAAGGTCCCTCCACTGGACGGGGACGTCTGTAGTGGATTCCTGTGATGGGCGATGCACTTACTGCTGTCTCGTCTGGAAGCGCGGCAGGTATGCGCCCACGCTTAGGAGTTACACTGCAAACACTATTCACTAGTTGTTGCCAAGGCGTGGCAACAACAGGCGTATTAAAAGGTTCGAGTCTTTGTTCTAGCGGAGACTACGTGGCATAGACTTGCCCACGTACTGAACTAAGTAAGTAAAACGATGAATTTGTCTTACAATCTTTGTTTTAGGACCGAACGCGTCCGTATTATTTAAGCTGTGATCTTAAACTGAGTTACAAAAGCTAAATTCACTTAGGAGCTAAGCCCTAAGTTGCGCCGACCGAAGCGCGCAACTTTGATGGCTCCGCAATCCCACGGAGTCGCCGGCGCGACGGCACGTTCCGCTGACCATGCACCTCGTGCAAGTTCTTTGGTTCAATGGACCCGAAACGAGGGCTGGACAGATTTTGATGTGGGTGAAGAGGGTGACGTTAACTATTGTTATCTACTCCCTCATTCGAAACATGGTCGTCCCGGGCTATGCCCACATTTTCCAGGACTTGCTGTACAACGTCCAAAGTCTTCCTTCTACGTCTTAGTTTCCGGAAGGCGAGGAAGCTGAACACGACAACCCCAATTGTGGAGCAGGTTGCAGCTGCTGCAACTGGATTGACAACCACCTGTGTGCGCATCTCCGTAATTCGCTGCAGATTTTCTTTGCTTAACTTATGAAGGAAAGGCAGGCTCAAGAGTGAATGGTGATAGGTCACGTTGAGTCGGGCGGAAGCGGCTGTCTGTGGGACCCTCTTCTGGTATCCGCTGAGGTTGATGTACTTTGTGTTGTTGACGTACGAGACTCGATCAAAGGTCAGGTTCCGTTGACTGAAACCTCGGGCTTATTATCCAAGCCGACTTTGACCAGGGCATCGTTTACCACCAAAATGCCTTCGTCGATGATAGAAACGGGGTCGCTATCTTTGGTGCCACAATGAGCCTCACTCCCAGTGTGATGACCTTGCGCACAAGTCCTGTCTAAGGTCTCGCGGCAAAACGTTGTAGTGGGGGTCCTTACGGAGGAGGAAACAGCGGTGACCCCGTTTGGGCATTCAGCGACAACGTTTTCTACTAAATGGAATACTTGGCCATAATGGCTCTGCTTAATAGCTGGGCGACTGAAACCTCTGCGCAACTCTTTCTCAAAATCGTCATTTGAATCTATAACTGCGGGATTTACCATATTAACATTAGCCAAAGTGATTACAATCATAAGGTTTTGTAGTTCTAAAGTGAGGATTCTATTTCTGGTTAAAAGTGTTTCGTACAAGTGGGCCGAGTTTATTTCTTCCCTTTTCTTTATTTTTAAGATCTGTTTAACTGTGGAGGTGAGCAAATTGATTTGGTCTTGAGTTCTGGAGTTGATTTTAATTTGGCTGTTGCTGGCCCTGATGAGTTCCTGTTTCGTCAGTCGGGTCTGTAACATATTGTTCGCGTCCTGCTGCCTGCTGCCTGCAATAACTTTAAGGGCTGACCCCAGAAAGTTGATGCTCCTTGCATGCCTTCGGTGTACCTCTAAGGTAGTCGGTAACGTCTGAATGTGCGTCGTGTCTACTTCTAATATCTTTCTCATATGAAAAAGCGGAAAGGTCTTAGTCAATTCCAAAGTTTCCCGTACGTACCTTCTGTATTCGGTGAGATTCGAGGTGTGTCTTATGTGGTTAATCTCGTTCCACACTATCATGCTGTCATCCAAAATGGGAATGTAGTTTGCGTGAGAGTAGTCCGTCAGCTGTGTGTCCGTCTAGGGAACCCATCACAGCAACGACAGGAGGCAGAAGTGTCTGGAAGTCAAATGAATAGCTATCAAGTCTGTCTTTATGGACCTCCCATTCTTTAGTGAGAACATTTGTTATCAAATATGCTTCTACCTTTTGCTCTACATATAGTGGCGTGACTCCGAGATGAACAGGCGGGACTCAGACCACACAGGAGGTGCGTAGACCAGGCAAACACACTACGCATAATCACCGAACAAGCTGTGGAATGGCGAACACCGCTTTACCTCCTATTCATAGACTTCAAGAAGGCATCAACATCATTACTATCATCAAGTCGATGTATAATGCCAACTTGGCGGTACTGCACAACGGGAAAACAAGTGCACCTTCCAAACGAATACTGGAATTCGGCAAGGCTGTCCATTGTCGCCGCTACTCTTCAACATCGTGGTCGACGAACTTATGAAAGAAGTGTGCAACCCCAAGCGTGGAATCACATGGAGCCTCACCAGACACCTTGAGGACTTGGATTATGCAGACGACATTTGTCTGACCTCTCACAGGCTCTGCGATATCCAGAGCAAGACTGATGATCTCGCCAGGCTAGCAAGCAAGATCGGACTTGAGATTAACGAAACCAAGACCAAGGCAATGCGCTTCAACCACTTCAGTCAAGGGAACATCATCATATATGGGAACGCAATAGAGTTCGTCACAAGCTTCCCATACCTTGGCACCATCATCTCCAACAATGGCGGAGTGGAAGATGACGTCACAAACCGACTTGCCAAAGCCCGATCAGCATTTGGGAGACTCTACCGCATCTGGAGCAACAAGATAATAAGCAGGCGAACAAAGCTCCGAATCTACAATGCTTGCGTAAAGTCCATACTGCTATATGGTTGTGAGACATGGCTCACCACCAAGAAAATGGCACAGAGAATGCAAGTCTTCAGTAACAAATGCTTGAGGATTATATGCGGGATATTCTGGCCATACAGAATATCCAATGCAGAGCTGGCTCGGGTCATAGGTTAGCCCCCTATACACCTCCAAATAAGGAAGAAAAATGGACGTGAATAGGTCATGTTCTCAGAAGGAACCCAAGCAGTATAATTAGGATGGCACTGGACTGGAATCCCCAAGGCAGCAGACGAATCGAAAGACCAAGGATAACCTGGAGAAGAACCATCCTCCAAGAACTGACCCAATCGAGCACAACGTGGGACAGAGCTGAACAGACGGCGCAAAATAGAGTTCGATGGAAGGCTTTAGTAGAAGCCCTAAGTTCCCAAGCGGATTTATAAGCATTAAATACAAAAAAAATAAATAAATAAAATAGTGGCGTGACTTTGTCTCTTAACCTTTTCTTAGTCTTTACTAGAACCATTTCCCCTAAATCGAATATACTCTTCTGGCGAGAGGGATTATTTCTATCTAGCTGCTCTTACTGGGCCTTCTCGAGCCTGGTAAAGATCTCAGGTGCAAGCTTGGAAGCAGTGTGAACAATCTCGAGTGGTCTCGCTCCAATTACGGAATGGAAAGTTCTATTATACTCTATAGTTTCCTGGAGGAAAAGTTCTACACTGCCACTTGTCGACCTTTGTTGTTTCAGACATCTGGTGATCTCTGTTAGCATACTGTGGCATCTTTCCACCCGACCATTTGAACAACTATGTAGGGGTGGTGCATTCACCATGTCAATGTTGTACTGGTTTTTCAGCATTGATCGAATCGTGTCTGAGTTAAAAGAAGGTTCATTATCGCAATACACAACCTTTCTCATAGGAAATATGTTCACCAGCTGCAGTATAGGTGCCTTACGTCTACAATGATTCACGACGCTACTGGCTGAAACCAAAGCAAATTTAGAAAACTTATCAATTGCTCAGGAAGTGCTTCCCTGCAGTTGAGAAAATATCTATGTGAATTATTTCCCCCACGCGTGTAGGAATAGGCGTGACCCCCAGTTCCTGCTTTTTCTGGTGCCTGTCATATTTTGCCGTGTCACACACATTGCAATTTGCAACTACTTCAGTCACAATCTTTCCCATTTTCGGAAAATAGTAGTTAAGTAGAATCCTGGGCGGCCCTGTGTGCCCTGTACTCTGGGACTGCGATTTCTCTCTGCTCCTCCTTGTTGGTAATGTCCGTCACCCGTTTCTTGCAATACCAAAACCTTGTTGCAGGAAAATACTTAACCAACTTGTTTTGAATTCTTGCTAGAATGGGTAATTCGCAGTGGATAGCATTTACAACGTCCGGTTTCACCACATCCTTAACCGTGTCGCGAAGTGTTTCCCAACGGCTAAAAGTGATTTGATGTCGAGATTTTGTGCCGAACAGTACGAAGGTATTCTTTGACTTTGCGGACGACTCTTCAAGAATCACTTGGTTACCGAAGTAGTTTACCGGTTTGTCAGTGGCCTTAATTACCTCAGTTAGAAAGACTTCACTGTGAGCCGTAGCTGCGGTGGACTGGTTTGAGTCCTGCAGAGCATTGAGGTTTTGCCGCGACAATGCGTCCGCAACAAAACTTTCTTTCCCTGGTTTGCATAACACCCTAGCCCCGCTTTCCTCTATACGGGCTTTCAACCTCTTGATCTTGGAATTTGGGTTTCGATCAGACACCGCGTATATCAAAGGCTGGTGATCTGTGTAGATATTGATATCGCTTTTATCATATAAGTAATAGCGAAGAGTGTCTAAAGACCAAACTATTGCCAGCAACTCTCTCTCATTTGTGGCATAGTTGACTTCTCTGTCTTTTAATGTCCGAGAGATCATCGTGATGGGTCTTTTATCCTGGGATAAGACTGCATCGATACCGGATGATGAGGCATCGCTAGTACGGTGGAATGGTTTTGAAAAATCCGGGTATTTAAGGACCACGTCCTCTAAAGTAAGGATATTCCTGACTTTGTCAAACGCATTGAGCTGCACCTCATCGACGACCACTGGATATTCTTCGAGCGGTATTTGCTATCCTTTCCGCCTTCGCCTTTTAGAATGGCGGTTAGGGGCCTCGCTATTGCTGCGAACTCTTTAATGAAACACCTGTAGTAGCTCGCGAGACCCAAAAAGGATCTCAACTCAAACAGGTTGCTTGATTGCGTAAACTCTCTAATTGCCCTCACCTTTTCTGCGCTTGTTTCGGCGCCTTCCTTGGTTACGACAAAGCCCAGAAATTCAACCTCTTTCCTAAAAAACTGGAAATTTTGCTTAGACATCCTTATATTCGCGTCATAGAGGCTTCGTTAAACCTGGCCAACATGAGTGACGTGTTCCGCTTCATTGTTGGAAAAGACAATAACGTCGTCAACATAGACGTAGGAAGCCTTTCCAATAAAATCTCCTAGAACATCGTCGATGGCCCTCTGAAAGATGCTCGAAGCATTTTTCCGGCCCAAGGGAAGACGGCAGAATTCGTATTTGCCACCGTTTACCGAAAAAGATGTCTTCTATCGATATTGTTCTGCTAACATGATCTGGTGGTAGCCAGACTTTAAGTCCAACGACCCATAAGGGGTTGTTGTAAGGAGACCTGAAAGGTGGAATAATTTAATTATTCAGGAGGTCCTAAATTTCCTGATTGACAAAGTCTGCCGCACCCATGGGAAACGGGTACATTTTGGAGTAGACAGGCTCATCGTCTTCGGTCCGTATTGTAGCGACAACATTGGTATCCAAAGGGAATTTTTTTTCAGGGTCCGCGAAAGCCTTCAAATTCTGCGACATCATTCGAATAAAGCTTGCTCGCACTTTGAACAGGACCTCAATGTCGTCTATTTAAGTGAAATTAACTTGAGCTCACTTTAGGAATTTTAATGGTTGAACCAAATGAGGTTATCTTTAAGGTCAAGAGTTGCATCAACTTGTGGAAGTTGGTCAAACCCAATAATGCCGTCAAAAGTGGTAAGTCCGGGTACGTGAAAGAAAGGGCTGCTAGGGACAAAAATATTATTAAAACTTTTGTGAGTAATGTTGCTGAAGCCATGGATAGATTTTACAACAAACGGGGTTTCTACAGGAACTGATGGAGCCAAGTTAACATCAGGTCTTAAATAGCTCTTTGAAGCCCCAGTATCAATTACAAATTTTAACGTCCTCCCTGCTACTGTTCGCTCATCAAACGGGAGCATGGATATATCGCAAAAAAAATTGAGGACGTCCATCTCATAGTCCGCCTCATTTTCTGCCTCCAACTCCTTAACGGCCTCCTCGGCAGCCTGCTGATACTGCTCTTCATTTATTTATTTTGTATTTATTTAATTTAATTTAAAGTCAACTAATATCAGTCGACGTAAGAGTTACAGAGAAACAGATAAAACATTTATATATAAAGAAAATCGACTAACATAAGCAGTTTTGATTAAAGCTAAGAAATTTGACTTTTATGCATAGATTTTAAAATTGTAATTTTTAAAGAAATTTTAAAATGGAATATAAAATATTTTAATTATAAAATGTAATATATTATAACTTAATTTAATTTAATTCCCGGGAAAAAAAATTCTAGCCGATACAACATTTGTTGCAATGGATTGGGGAAAACCCAGAAAATAGCAATCAGATCAGAAAAGTAAATATAAGTTATTAGTATGAAGTGTTAATGAGTTAAGAATAGAAATTTTTATATTAGAAAGAGAGGACTCTTAGTTGAAAAGTCTAAAAAGTTGATTATATTGATCACAGAGAAGACGGAAAGAGTCATGCAAGCTATAATTACTAGAACAAAAGTCTAATGACAATGAATGAAAAATACGGGTAACTCTAGAAGGAACACTAAAGTTAAGTTGCCTGAGTAAGAAAGGGGAATCGACCTCAAATCTTATAAGTTTTATGATAAACAAGACACTTAACATAATACGACGGTTAGCTAGAGAAGAAAGGCTAATTTAAAGAAGCCGATTACGATAAGGTTGTAAATCTACTCCTGGAACCCAGTTGAAACTACGTAAGCCAAAAAGAAGAAACTGCTTTTGAACAGACTCAATTCTGTCTTGATAAATTTGGTACTGCGGGGACCACACGCAAGAACCATATTCAAGAATTGGACGTACAAGAGAAGTAAAAAGTAACTTGGTTGTAAAGGGATCATTAAATTCTTTGGCCCATCTTTTAATGAAACCAAGAACACTAAAAGCCTTGTTAACAATGTGTGTAACGTGTCGATCAAATTTCAATTTCTGATCAAAGAGAATACCTAGATCATTTACTTCAGATATTCTTAAAAGGTTAAAAAGTAGAGGGCCAAGATGACTACCCTGAGGAACCCCAGATGTAACAAATATAAGCTTAGATTGGCAAGAGTTAAAAAGGACGCTTTGCGTCCTCTTAGTTAAATAATTAGATATCCACAAAATAAGTTTTTGAGGAAAACCAATGAGATCTAATTTATGAAGCAATAAGTTATGATTAACGGAGTCAAATGCTGTACTGAAATCAGTGTAGACCACATTAGTTTGCATTTTCCTCCGAAATCCTTTGGTTATAATTGAGGAAAACTCAAGAAGATTTGTAGTTGTGGATCTAAATCTGACAAATCCATGCTGATAAGGGGAAAGAACAGACTTACACATATGTGTTAATTGTGCAGTCAAGATTTTTTCAAAAATTTGAGGAATAGCGGATAATTTAGAGATACACCTATAATTCTTCACATCCTGGTTAGAGCCACATTTGTTAAAAGGTATAGAGAAGGAATCCTTCCATATAGGCGGAAAGTAACTCGTGACTACGGACAAATCAAGCAACTTAAATATAGGCTTACAAATGGTATAAGCACAGAATATAAGTATACATGCTGGAACACCATCGGGACCGGGAGAAAATACAGGCTTAGAGGATTTAAGATAGCTTAGTAAAGAGATTTCGTTAATAGAAGGGCAAAAAAAGGAGTTAGAATTATTTAAGGAATACGGGTATGATTGCATAGTATAGGCTTTAGTGGAATAAGTAGATTGAAACAAGTCCGCAAACAAATCGGCAGCAGCCTGATCATTTGTTGCTTTATTTTCAAAAAAATATTAGATGGGTATTTATTAGTTTTACGTTTCAAATTAACAAAGTTATAAAACTGCTTAGGATCCTGGGCAAACTGTAGGCGACAACGATTCAAGTAGTCATTGTAGCAGCGTGTATTTAGAGAAAAAAAGTTAGCTCTAACAACGATATAACGAGAATAGTCGGAAGGACTTCCAGTAGGTTTAAACTTTTTAAAATATCTGAATTTCACCAAGGTGGCCTATCACACTTACCTGGGTAAGCATTGGGAACACATTCATCAAAAAATGAATTGATAGATTTATAAAAATATGAGATACAAATATCCAAATCTGAACACAAATAAAATGTAGACCAATCATGATTTAAAATCAAATTGTTAAGCTTACTGAAATTGGTCTTGCGAAAGCAGCGAGATTTTAATTTGGAAAGAGAATTTTTAGTGTGGACAAGAGTGGTCAATTTTAATGACAAATCTAATGTAGGATGGTAAGGATCTTTAGATAAAACTAAAGGATCACTTCTAGAAATAGTGCTTTGCAACATTACATCAGATGAAAAGATAAGGTCAAGCATTCTACCATTTAAGCTAGGAATATTATTTATTTGAAATAATGAAAGTTCAGAAAGTCCTATAAGAAATTTATTAGAGCAAGAGGGAACCAAGAAATCTGATTGAGATGTCCATGCAACTTCTGGTAAATTAAAATAACCAAAAACTAAAGGAAAATCTCTATCAGATAGCTTGGATGCCACAGACTGGATAGAGGAAAGATATTCAAGGTAGAAGAAGGGGGGAATATAAGAGCACGTAATGTATATTGAAATTTGACACACTGACACTTTAACACAGATAAATTCTGGGCAAACAATTAACAGTTGTTCAACAGATAAATCAGTCCTAGTAGCTATAAGCACGCCTCCACCAGTTTGACCTAAACGGTCGCATCTGAAGGAAGTGTACTTACCTGTAAAGATTGAGCTACTGAGTACATCTAGTTTCAACCAAGTTTCAGTAAATATTAAAATATGGTAATTAAAAGAGACACAATCAATAAACAATTTAGAGAGTTTAGTGTTTAGTCCTCTAACATTTTGATAAGCAATAAAAAGAGAAGATGGATTTAGTTTTTTGATGTTCCACTCGAAGACGGGACACTGGAAACTACTAGTAAAGAATCTGAGGGACGAGTTTTTTGTTTAGGAGTATACTCCTTAACAATTAAATCAGGGGACCAAAAATGTACACTACAGAAATTTACACTACAGAAACTGTCTACAGGAATATTAATTTTGAACGATGCAATGTCTCGTGCATAGTTAAATTTAAATTTCTCAACAATAAGGTTCGTTATTGAGATCTTGGATTGAATGAATGCTTGAACATCTTCAATTGAAGTATCGGGGGCCAAACGAGAAACAAAAATAAATTTCTTTGGCTTAACGGTGACAAGGGACTTAGTTATGTTTGGTGGCATAACTACAAAAGAGCTGCAACCAGTGTTATTTACTATACTCCTAGACACAGGCGAAGTAGGAGAAGTGACGACCACAATAGGTGGATCCATCAAGCTAACCGTGGAGGCTTGAGGCAAGATAGGCGAGATAGCGAGAGGAGTGTTCGCATGAGATAACGGAGTTAAAGGAGTTGATAGAACAACTGACACAAGCGGAGGGTTCTCTAGAGAATTAAGGTTATTCAGTTGGGATTCAAGTTCAATGAACTCCAAATGCAACTTAGAAAACGAAGCCCGCAAACGAGGAACGTTCAATTTGGTCTGCCTCAGGGTCTTACGTAGGTTAAGTTCACCTACGCGACAACCTTCACACGACCACTTAAGGCCAATTTTGCTATTAATAGCAACTTTTATACGGCCGGTAAGGCCAATGCACTTAACGTGAAAAATGTTATCGCAGAGCCAGCAATCAACATAATCTGACTTAGAGTCAGCAGAGGATTTGCAGTTTCTAGCCGAGCACGCGAACATCTTGATAAAAGTGAATGTACCTCAAAAAACTTAGGGAACACCAAAAAAAAAAAAATTAAAGTAGGAAAGAAATTTCAAAAATAAAAATAACAAAAACAAAAAGCTACAAAGAACTGTTAGAGAGACAAAATAAACGGGAGAAGCGATAAGAACAGACGCACAATGCAAACGCAGTAAACTCATAGTCAGCAGCTTCCTGTTGATCAGCCTGAGACAGATGATTTACCCTTTGGCGCCCAAAATCTGAGACCCTCTGCGAGTTCGCCGTCCGTTTCTGCGTGTTCTGCAGCTGATTCCCGCCAAAAAGCGTTTACGGTTGACTCGGCCCTATTGACGCTTGTCGTTGAAAGCTCGTTGGCTGACGAAATCTAGAAGATGATCTGCTCCTGCGAGCCATTGAGTTCTGGAAGCAACTTAACCGCGTCCAAACCTTCGTAGCACTCTTTGCCCTGCACTACCTGAATTGGTTCAAAAACCTTAACCTCGGGGGTAAACATAGATGCGGCCTGGAGTTCACCGGTTACTTGTTGCAGTTTGTCCTCAAATTTCTTACTTTGGTGGTCTAGTGCAGCTGAGACAGTCGCCTGTGCTTTTCATTTATGTAGCTCGTCTGGGCCGCCTCATGAATCATGGTGGTCCTGTTAGTGAGCAGATTAAGTTTCTTCTCAACCTCTTCATAAAATTAAATGATTGTCTGGAGGCCCTGTCTAAGTGTCTTGAGCTCCTTCTCAAGCAATTGTAGCGGGAGTTTGTCCACCAAAGTAAAAGTTGTGCAAATTTTATCAAAATCGGACCAATACATAGTATAGCTTCCATAGAATCTACCAGTCGAATTTTGTTATTTTTTAAGATATCGCTGTGAAACTTTCCTGATATACGTCTAATTATGTCCATTAAATGCTATGCAATTTTTTATTTAAATTGGACAGATATATCGTTAAGCTGCAATAGAACCTATCGGCCGATTTAGTAAAGGGTTTTTCAATAAGAGGTGTTATTTTGATATTCAAATAAAAATAGCATTTTTTGAGATAAATGATCGGATGTTTATTTCATTATGAAGAGGAAGGTATGCCATTAATAATAGAATACAACATCAGTCAAATGGCCACCACCACCACGCTTACAGATCCATATCCTTTTCATGAAATTTTTCATAACCAAATCGCAAAGTGGCTGCCCTATGTCCTCGATAGCGTCACGAATTCCATCTTTGAGGTCTTGAATCGACGCTGGGCTGTTGGCGTAGACCTTATCTTTTACGTGGCCCCAAAGGAAGAAGTCGCAAGGTGTTAAATCACAAGATCTCGGTGGCCAATTGTGATCACCTCTTCGAGAGATAACACGGTCCGGAAACTTTTCCCGTAAAAGAGCGATGGTTTCATTGCTTGTGTGGCACGTAGCGCCGTCTTGTTGAAAGTAAACGTTGTCCAGATCAATACCATCCAATTCCGGCCATAAAAAATCATTAATCATTATTAATTTCAAAGAACGACGAGGAATGGACAAACCTGGGTTTTCTTCAACACTTTCGGCAATAACAGCAATATACTCAATTGTTCTTGAGCGACGTGCACGGGTTTTATTCTTCACATCACTAACTTGTCCCAACAGCTCGCATTTTTCCACCAATTTCTGTATTGCGGTCCGAAAGGGTGCTTCACGACGACCGAAAAATCCTTTTCGTTTTACGAGCCGACTCTGCCAAATTTTCACCATATTTATAGTGAATTTTGATAATTTCAATGCGTTGTTGAAGCGTGTATCGTACCATTTTTATTAATGGCGTAGTTTCTAATTGTCAAATGTCAAAAAATTGCAGCTTCAACAGTGACACCTACCGGAATAGCGGGCTTCTCAAAATAACTCCTCTTATTGGAAAACCCTATGTGGAGTAACTGCAATGGTATAAAACCTTCGGCTTGCCGAAGGTAGCCTTTCTTTCTTGTCAATATATAATACAGATCATAAATTATAATACAGATTGTGTTTTTATTAATTTCATATATTAATGCTACCTGCATGTATTTCCAATACTTCGATTTAAGTGATTTTAGGAAGACTCGTTGTGTTATATGAGTGTCAGTCATTCGGCTTCGTGCGTCACAGATCACACATTTTATAGCGGACGCCAACCGCTCTGAAGGCACTGAGCTACCCGGAGTGATTAGGTACCTTATGGCCAAGGAGCCCATCCCTGTTAACTTGTGGCCTTTCCATACTTCAAGGGGATTACTTCCCATGCAGCTTGGGACAAGCTAAAATATAATTTAAGCTCTTTGCTCTCCTCGTTTTCATCAATCAAGTCTCTTGCAATGGAGGTGTTATGGAAGCTCATGAAGTCCCCCAAGTCCTGAGAATTGTCGACATCACAAATTTGTCGATTTTTAGTGAAATTTTCGACTTTCTGAAATCTGACCACACGCCCACATGCATACATATGCCATTAGTACATACCTTTTTTTGCGCACATTTTGCGAAATCATCATAATGCTTATTCTTCAGGTTTGAAGACAAGTTTGAAGAGTTTCCACTTGTTTTAATAATTCGGTCGCAGAGCCTGCACTTTGCAGTCTCGTTTTTTATATCAGTATAATTGGATGTTCATTTTAACACGTGCACTTTTACCTGGTATCGCTTTGGAAATCAGAGTGATCAAAGGGAAAATATCAAAAATATATCAAAAACAAGTACGAAAGCTACATTCAAGGGTGCTCGACTGTAATATACCTGCTACCCAGCTCCTCGTACATCAAAATTATTTGCGGAGCAATAAAAAACGGCTACAACCATATTTTAACCGTAAAAGGCAATGGACTTACAATATTTATGCAAAGTCAAAATCTAAAATAAAAACAAAAACATTTTCGCAAACATTTAATTTTTGATCCAGGCGGGACTCGAACCCGTAAATGCATAATAGTACTGTTCCTTTTGCAGTCCACAACTTAACCCATTTCACAACGGAAACGCACACACTATTCGGCACAATGCTGCAAGCAGAGCTGCCGGCAAAAGGAATAAGAAGTATTGAAAACGTTTAACTTTTATTCAGGTACCAAAAAAATCCAAGATTTATCACATAAACAGTAAAAATAATAATTCTACCTGTTGAGGACTATAAATCGAATACGTACATGTAAAAAACGATATGTGCCCTTTTAATACCTCTTTATATACTTGAATGAAAGGTGTTCTAGACCACTCAAACTTTTAATAAATTTTGTTAAAAAAAACGACCAATAGGTTCTATACGATGTATCGGTCCGTACCGGCTCGTTCCAACTTATTTACAGCGCGCAGCAATAAGAAACATGTGTACAAAGTTTCATGAAGGGAGGCAAAAACTTTTTTTTGGAAAAAATAAGAAAAGTTCCATCTCCCCCACCATGACACGCATGCATGCGGAATCGAACCTTGGACCCATTACCTAAAATGGTCGACCACTTCTCCATTCGGCCATTAAGCCATTACGCAAATTTTGCCATAGTTACATTATGAGATCATTCGGAAATTCTTGCACGACAAAAGCAAAGTCTGAATGCATGATGCGTGTTTTTGTTGCTATTTATTCTAATAACTTAAACATACAATTAAAAGAAAAATAAAAATAAAAAAATATAAGCAAAAGCTGCGATCTAACAATCGCACACAGCTAAATTAAGAGGCTGTCCCTTCTCCACTTGTTAACTAAGTTCATTGTGAGCCATTAAAATAATTTTAAATAAAATGCACGACCACCAATTAATGCATATTTTAAAATTAAAGTAAAAGTTCTTAAAAAAAAATAAAAAGAATAAGCTTAAGCGGCATGAACTGGGAATCGGACCACGGGCCTGTCGGTTAAGGAGCTCATCGCTTTTCCACTAAGCTACTGACGCTGTTATCCAACAACTGCAAAACTTTGCATTGTAAGGCATTCTTATTATTTCCTGTACAAATAAAGAATTTGCGCTGCCGGCAGCGCTGCTTACAGCTACGGAACACGTTAAGCTGAATAACTTCTGTGTTTATTATCCGATTGATATCAAATTTTCAGAGATCATCTGGCTAGCTATAGTTATCATGTAAACCGAAAATGAACAATATGGCATCGAAATCGCGCTTGTAATCAATGTTGTTTCGATTTACAGGGGCGGAAGGGGGCGTGGCCAAAATCCAAAATAAACTTGATCAGCGTGCAATAATAACACATTTTGTCACCAAATTTGGTAGTGTTAGCTCTTATAATAGCTGAGATCTAGATTTTTACACGGACAGACAGACAGACAGACAGACATACGAACATGGCTATATCGACTCGGCTGTTGATCCTGAGCCAGAATATATACACTTTATGGGGTCGGCGGTGTCTCCTTCTGCCTGTTACATACATTTTCGGTTTGAACAAAGTTATAAAACCCTTCTACTCTATGAGTAGCGGGTATAAAAAATAACGATATTGCGATATTTGGGCAAAAACAATATCACAAAATATATAATTTTCAGAAAATATATCGATATATTGATATTTTGATATATTATCAACAACCCCTTATTATGATATTTGAACTTGTTACGGACTGCTCTCTTCAGGGCTGTGCCGGCTAGCTCAGCTGCACAACGGGAGGGGAATTTCCCGCTGCCCTTCAGTTCGCACCAAAATACCGATGAATTTCGATACTTAACACGCCTCACACACAACAACAATTACATTCTACGTTAACCAACAACAGCAACGTTCGGTGACCGAAATCGGTCACCGCGCAACAACACTTAGCAACTCATCTTTGATTCCACGTTACAATTACTCATTTAATTCACATTACTTATTATACAAGTTGCCTACACAAAACCTACACAAACCTAATAACGTCTAACACAAAAAAATAAATAAATTTGCTTAAATCATAATTATAAACTAAATTAATCTAAAGAGTCGGGTATCTGCGGCGCGCCGTGCTGTGGCGGCCGCTCGCTGTTGCGCCACTGCGCAATGCTGCTCTTCGCTGCTGCTTAAACGCTGCTGCTCGAACGGCGCCTTTTGCGCGCGGCGCCCTAGCTGGGGGCGCTGACGAGGTTGGATTCGAAGGTGGATGCAGGGTCAAAATAAAACGGATCTCCTGGCGGAACTCCGCTTGGAACAAACTCACCAGGAGACTGCTTCTTTCCGACATCTGTCGTAGTAGTCACGCCTTCGCTCCTGGACACCAAAATAATTATGTTATTATAATAATAATAAAAAAAATAAAAATAAACCCCAAAAACACACACGCACTCATATATTTTGAGCGCCGCTCAAAATCCTCGCCCGCTTATCACAATTATTTTTTATGACTGAGGCCCAAAAATAAAACCGTTGGCGGTCACAAACTTGGGCCTTCGGGCATCTAACCGACAGGCCAAACAGCGGTTCTCCCTAACGGTGAGCGGGGGTCGCTGACCGAATTGGCTTAAGAGAGGATCTCTCTCAAGGCCATTTCTTCCCGCTAACCCTGCCCCCACTGGTTTGCACTGCTTGGTCTGTCGGCAGATGTCCCAATACCAGTGCAGCTGTCTCTTCCGATAGTTTTCATATCGAAATAAACAGCTGTTTACGCAAAATGCAACAGCACCCAATATTTCGAGGGACGCCGCTGATTCGGCAGACGGACGAAATAATTGGGGCATTTTTTACATCTATTGGTTCGCCCTGGCCGCGGCCGGCACAGCCGATGATGCGTAGTCCGTCAGGCGCCAACGCGGGGCCCACAATCCTTAAGCCGGGCAATTTTCTGCTGCGCCCTGGCGTCGGTAAATATTTTCACGTTCCATGTGTTTTGTTGTTGTTGGTGTGTGTTCGTGCTTCCTTCCAGACGCTGCTTCGACTCCAGCCACAGTTTAGGTGCGGATGTCTTTGGCGTGATAAACTCCCAATCGTCGTCCTTGTAGGTCTTCCAGCAGATATGCGTTGTTTCCGACTGCCTGCGCTTCTCTGGCCCTCATAAATTTTCTGCCGAACTTTGCGTTGAAGTTTCTTGAGTCACTCAACACAAAGTTTCGGCGGTAAACTTCCTGGCCGGGCACTGCGCGGAAGTTACTGGCTTTTTGTCCCTGTCGGCTCACATCGTACGATTGGTCGAGTTTATCGCGCACCTTGGCATGCTTATCGCCAGCCTATCCTTCGGACACATGGCATCCACCTCATGGTCACACAGAGACCCTAGTTTTCGGGCTAGCTTGTAGCACGCCCCGTTTAGATACAGGTGCTGGCCGAAAACGGTGAAGATCGGTGTTTGTCCGGTGGCCGTGTGGATAGAGTTCCAGATCGCGACCTCAATTTCCGGTAGATGCGCATCCCACTCCCTGTGGTCTCCTTCGAGGTAACTTCTGATCGCCGACAGTACGCTGCGGTTCACCCGTTCGGCCGCGTTGCTGGATGGTGAGTATATTGGTGTCCTGACGTGCTTGATACCGAAGTTCTTTATCATTTCCTCAAACATTTTAGAGGTAAATAGTTTCCCATTGTCGGAGAGTATCACCTCTGGCACTCCGAACTTGAAGAAGACTTTATGCACCAGGAACTCAAGGACCGCGGCCGCGGACGCCTCTCGCATCGCCTTCAAAAATGTATATTTTGAGAAGTGGTCCACCACTATGAAAATATAGGCGTGTCCTCTCCTTGACCGCGGGTATTTGCCGAGGAAGTCAATATACAACTTCTGAAACGGTCTCTCGGTGTCCACCTTTTCGCCGATGCCAACCTGCATGCGATGATTCGGCGCCTTCGTCTCCTTGCAGATGTCGCAGTTACGCACAAAGTCGCAAACCTGTATGGTCATTCCGGGCCAATAATATAGGCGGCGCAGGTCCTCCAGAATCTTTGCCTGTCCTCCGTGGGCTGCGGTTGGCTCGGCGTGTGCTCGCGCGATAAGCGCACCAGTCAGAGCACCTGGAATCCAGATTTTCCACTCTGAGCTCTCCACTGCATCGCTTACATGCTGCTGGGTGGTCCGCTTGTAGAGCAGGCCATTCTCCACCTTCAGGTCGGGTAAGTGTGATTTATTTTTTTCTGCTTCAACGTACCAACTCCACATAGTCTTCCTCCTCAGAGGCCGTCGTCTCGAAACCCAGGAGATCGGTGGGGTCCATGAAGACATCTTCCACGTTACGCGACAACGTATCCGCCACAATATTCTCACTGCCTTTGCGGTGCTCGATGGAAAGGTGGAATCCTTGGAGCTGCAGTGACCACCGTGCTAGTCTGCCGGAGAGGTCCTTCATCGACATGAGCCACTTCAAGCTGGCGTGGTCGGTTATGCAGGTAAACGCCATCCCTTCGATATACGGTCTGAACTTCCGTATGGCTAGAATGGCTGCCAGGCACTCCTCGGTGACTGTGTAATTCACCTGGTGATTATTCATCTTCGCCGAGAAGAAAGCGATCGGTCGTTCCTTTCCTTCCCCTTCACGCTGAAATAGTACTGCTCCAACTCCCACGTTTGATTCATCGCATTGCACGTAGAAGTGCCGCTTGAAGTCTGCGTGGACCAACACAGGTGCGGTTGTGAGGGCTTCCTTGAGGCGCATCACAGCCCTCTCTGCTTCCGAACTTAACTCAAATTTCTTGTTCGTCTTCTTCAGCGCCTCCGTCAACGGTGTCGCCAGTGTGGCGAAGTCTTTAATGAACCGGCGTTACCAGCCAGCCATCCCCAGGAACGCTCTGACCTCCTTCACTGACCTTGGATTTGGGATCAGTTTAATTGCCGCGACTTTGCCTTGGTCCATCTGGAGAAGGCCTCCGCCCACAATGAAGCCTAGGTACCGTAAGTTCTTGAAGCAGAAATTCGATTTTTTTAACCCAATCGTCAATCCTGCTTCCTTTAGGCACTGCGTCTTTTATTGTTAGAGCATTTAGCTTTCGTGCATCTAAGCAAAATCGATTCTTCCCAGGCTTCGCCACGACTGTCATCCGATTGCTCCAAGGGCTCTTGCTTTCCTCGATGACTCCGAGCTCTAGCATCTTGTTGACTTCCTCCTTAATCACCGCTTGCCTTGCTGGTGACATCGGATACGGTCGGTCTTTGAAGATCTTCGCTCCTTCAACGACCTCGATTGTGTGGACATCAACACTAGTCCTGCCGAGGCCATGCTGCTCAAAGGTGAGAAACTCACGCTGTACCTGCTCCAGCCGTTCTTCCTGCTCCGCCGACAATTCCCACCTTTCAGGAACTGTGTTCTCCTCGTCGATGCTTTCATCGGTGTAGTGCGCCATCCGATGCGCCTGCAGTTCCGCCGCCTGACGATCCTGGTTCGGTATGGCACCTTCACCGACGACTTCAGGAGCCAGCTGAAACATCTGCCAGAAGTCGACTCCGTGGTAGGCCCTTTGTTCCAAATATGGACAAACAAAAATAACGGTTTTCACCTTTTGTCCATATTCTACAAGCAGCTCCACGCATCTGATGATCGATCGATCTTTTCCTGCGGCAGTGCGTACTTGCGAGAAATAGCGGATCATCGGTACTTGCAACCGGTCCAGCAGCTCGCGACTGCCACGACCAAGCAGGCTCACGGATGCTCCGGTGTCCAGCAGTCCCCTCACTGTCTCGTCAATTATGATGATCTCGGCGTATGGCCTGGGGTCTTTATCGTGGCTTCGCATCACGGCCGCCGCTACCAGTCTACGCCTGCTTCGTCGCCGCTTGAACCGTTGCCTCGCCTTTTGGATCTTCCGGGTTATGAGCCGCATGCCCGCCACCTAATGCTCCTCGAAGATTCGTCTTCTGGCTTCCAGATACCGGCGCATCCTCTCTTCAAAAGTTAGCAGTGTACGTTTTCCATTTGGTTGTATGTTTTCATTCTCTGTAATCTTATTTTCTATCTTCTCCTTTACTCTTATGGCTAATGGAGTTTCTTCTTGGCGGGACTCATTTACGGGCGGGTGTTTCCCGTCTTCATCACGCCCAGCCATGCGTTTCCCGCGCAATCCGGGCACTTCGGGGAAACGGTATCTGGTCTGCCGCACCGATAGCAGAACAATCTCCGGGATGCCGAGTCGCAGTCGCGGAAAAGGTGTCCTGCTGCTCCACAGTTCCAACACCCTGGCCTGCCTCTGGAGGAATTTGATCCGGAAGATGAAATCCTCGACAGAGTTGAACCCGTTTTCGCCGGCGAAGGACAAGCCCCATCGCTCCACTCGGGTGTGCTGCGCTGATTGCGGAATATTGGCGTAACCTGACTCGTCGGTTGGCCTGCGAGCTGCCTCCCGCCCTTGTTGGAACGGACCGCGCCATCTGCCATGTGGAAGCCTTGGACCCTACTCCGGGCTGCTGCTGTCTTCCGGCCACTCCTTCGGCGGCATCCTGGGTGGCTGCATCGGAGGTCGCTGTTCAGGTCGGGTGATAGTCTTGGGAACGGCGCCGTGGGTCTCGACTCCAACATCCTGGTCGACTGCGACGCTGCACCTTGGCTCCAACTCGGCCTCAGCTGGTCTCAGGACATCGTTCATCAACTTCATGAGCTCGAGGAAGCCCTGTCGTAGCTCTTGCTTCAGTGTCTGCCCGATCTCGCTTTCAACGGAGTGCCGGTACGTTTGCGCCGCTTGCGCAAAAGCTGCGTTTACCGCAGACCTCTCCGTTGAGTCCAATTTGATGTTTTGCCGACCCGCTTCCGGCTGCTTGTGTGGTTCCTCTGGACGTGTGTCTTCCTCTTCGTCTCCTGGCCGTGGAACCACTTGACTCTTGTCTTGTCCACTTGGACTTGTCTTGTCCACTTGGACTTGTCTTTTAGGCGTCCGCAGCAGTCCTCCTCTTCCCACCGACACCTGGAAACCGACTGCGCCCTCTCCATCAGTGGACCATGTCACATCCTATGTCTCTGGTACTAACCCCATTGATCTCAGGTAAGGACCACCAACAACCTTTTTGTTCTCAGCCATGGTAAACTACTTTCCTTACTTTTAGGTGCCGTTATAACTTATTCGTGCGTGTGCGGCTGGGTATAAATTTACTTAAAAATAATTCTTTACCTTAATCAATAATAAACTATAAATAATGCTAAAGAAATAAGTAACTGAAATAATAATTAAATAAATAAGTAAATGTGAATGAAATATTTTCCACACTCAAAGGGAGATGAAACGACTTTGCTGCCGGTGGACTCTGATCGACTCTACGCTTAATGTTGTTGCTGTGACGAACAAAACACACTTTCTACCGCGAGGCATCTAAGTATCTCCATTCATCGGCTGGTAGAAATTAATCGCCGTATTGACTCTCAATACGAACGCTTCATTTCTACTGTTTTTTCTAAAAAAAAAAAACCTTGGGCGCCAATTTGTTACGGACTGCTCTCTTCAGGGCTGTGCCGGCTAGCTCAGCTGCACAAGGGGAGGGGTTTTTCCCGCTGCCCTTCAGTCCGCACCAAAATGCCGATGAATTTCGATACTTATCACGCCTCACACACAACAACTACAACAATTACATTCTACGTTAACCAACAACAGCAACGATTGGTGACCGAAATCGGTCACCGCGCACCCACCCAACCATGTGATGTTCCTGCTCGCGGTTTCGGAGCATCACCCTAGCCGATTCGTCCGATCCTGCCCCGCTACGGCCGCCCCATCTCCCTAACAAATAACACTTAGCAACTCATCTTTGATTCCACGTTACAATTACTCATTTAATTCACATTACTTATTATACAAGTTGCCTACACAAAACCTACACAAACCTAATAACGTCTAACACAAAAAAAATAAATAAATTTGCTTAAATCATAATTATAAACTAAATTAATCTAAAGGGTCGGGTATCTGCGGCGCGCCGTGCTGTAGCGGCCGCTCGCTGTTGCGGCGCTGCGCTTCTGCTCTTCGCTGCTGCTTTTTACATAGGGTGCATATTGTGAATACCTCGTTATTTTATGACGTTGTGTATTCTTTTAACTTAAAAGTTATCTTTATGAAACTAAGCACCCGTACTTTTTATAGTTGCAAGATCTATAAATGTCGGAACAAACTGGATCAGGCTGATATATCGCATACCCCATATAAACTATCGGTCAATTTTTGTTATTTTTAAGAATATTGCAGCCAAACCTGTCATATCTTCCTTTAACTGTGTTTTTAAGATGCTGTCAAAATTTTATAAAAATCGGACCACTATATCATATAGCTGCCATATAAACTATCCGTAGAAATGAGTGTTTTTCATGAAAAATTGATCATTTTCTTTAATAACCCATACATTTTCTTTTCCAATCCAATTTTTATAAGTAAGCTTTGTCCTGTGAGAATTAGGTAACCATATCCCACAGTTTTTATAGTAACAATCAGTCAAAATTAATGATTTACAATAAAAAAATTGTCTCTGGTTTTTGCGTTTCGACTTGCTGAAAACTCTAAAAACACATCAAATACTTAGCATTAGCCATAGAAAATCTAAAATCGTTAAATTTTTTTCTTTTTTGGTACAAAAAATATGACTATATTAGCCCGGTAAATAAATATTGAATTTGACGAAGCACCCTTTTTATACTATTTTATACTAAGTTTGTGCAAAAGTATGTAACAGGCAGAAAGAGACATGGCAGACCCCATAAAGTATATATATTCTGGCTCAGGATCAACAGCCGAGTCGATTGAGCCATGTCCGTCTGTCCGTCTGTCCATCTGTCTGTCTGTCCATCTGTCCGTCTGTCCATCTGTCTGTATGAACGTCGAGATCTCAGCTATTACAAAAGCTAGAGACACCTAAATTGTCATGATGGTTCCTGTATACCATACGCAGATCAAGTTTATTTCAAATTTGGAGTGCCACGCCCACCGCCCACACAAATCGATAATCTACGAATATTAAGGAAAGTATTACAGTTACAGACACCAAATTAGGCATGATGGTTCCTATAAATCATGCGCAGATGCAGTTTTTTCAAATTTAGGGTGTCATGGCCACCGCCCACGCAAATCGATAATTTACGAATATTAGGGAAAGTATTACAGTTACACACACAAAATTAGGCATGATGGTTCCTATAAATCATGCGCAGATGAAGTTTTTTCAAATTTGAGGTGTCATGGCCACCGCCACGCAAATTGATAAGTTACGAATATAAAGGAAAGTATTTAGGTTACTGATCTCTGCTTTAGAACACGTAAAGATGCTGTATATGTACACGTATATAGTATATAGTTATTAAGGAAAACGTTTTTCATAGTTCCGTTGCCCGCATCATTACAACATATCGTCTGCACCGTTTTAGCCTTTGTGTGTGTGGGTGTATATGCGTGTGAGAGCGAGTTGGTACTAGTTAGTGCAACTACGAAGTTAGTCGAATGGTATCGAAAGCTATAGTCAAGCGCCTCCGATCGTAAGATACCATTCAATAAACTTCGTAGTTGCACTTACTAACAGTAACTCACTCTCACACACATATACAGGCACACACAGAAAGACTAAAACGATGCGTTACGATATGCTGCAATGAAGCGTGTATTCTGTGTGTATTGTCATATCGGATTGTAATGTGGTGCATATTATCAGCATCCTTACGTGGAGCAAAGCAAAAAGCTGTAACCTGAATACTTTCCTTAATATTAAAAAATGATCGATTTGCGTGGGCGGTGGCTCTTCAAATTTGAAATAAACTTGATCTGCGTATGGTATACAGAAACCATCATGCCAAATTTGATGTCTGTAACTGTTATACTTTCCTTAATTTTCGTAAATTGTCGATTTGCGTGGGCTGTGGGCGTGGCACTTTAAATTTGATATAAACTTCATCTGCGCATGATTAACAGGAACCATCATGACAAATATGGTGTATGTAAATGTAAACCTTTTTTTAATATTCGTTAATTATCGATTTGCATGGGCTGTGGGTGTGAAAAAAACTTGATCTGCGTATGGTATACAGGAACCATCATGTCAATTTAGGTGTCCCTAGCTTTTGTAATATCTGAGATCTCGACGTTCATACAGACAGACGGACAGACAGACATGGCTCAATCGACTCGGCTTGTGATCCTGAGCAAAAATATATAGACTTTGTGGGGTCTGCCACGCCTGCTGCGTGTTACATACTTCTGTACAAACTTAGTATACCTTTTATGTCCATTTTCAATGGTCGAATGGTATAGTAAGTAAAATATCGCATCGCGATAACTAGTGACCCCGACGTTGGATTAGGCATTGCTAATCACGAAACAAAGCAGGTAAATCAATTTGCCACTTGTTTATCGCGTATTCATTCGCACAAGGCTTACACACGTGAATTTCACAACGACGCAATGAATTTAAGCGCAATTTTGCGTTTCAGGAATTACCTCGGATCAAACAAAGTTTGACACCTCGGTGGCGTCGCATATCATTGCACAAGTTACTGACGCAGTTTTATCAAAAGCAAACAAAACTGTCTCACAGAGTGCTTGAGGTCAAGGGACGTGTGCAGCTTTTCATGACCACAATTATAACAGCGGATTCTGAGTAAAAAAAAGTAGATCGCTTGGCCAAATTCGAGAAACGCTTCCACTCTTGATCACGGTCAGTAGAACGATCCAAGTCGTCATCTCTGTGTTGGTATCACACAAAATTATGCAGCAAAACAACTTAAAGTACGCCGCGCTGCTCTTTTGTCCCCAATGCAAAAAACTAAGAGCCTCTCCTGTGCCATCGCCCGCCGGAACAGCAAAAAGCTCGCCTCATTAAAAAAAGGATTTGCCTACATGATAACCATTGCAGATGGTATATTAATTTTGGCCAGAAGCTTGCAACGCACCTTAGGAGACTTCTCCAACCCTATAAAGTACACATATTCTTAATCGGCGTCAATAGGGGAGTTTAACTAGCCATGTCCGTCTGTCCGTCAGTCTATCTGTTGCAACACAAACTAGTCTCTCAGTTTAAGAGTTATCTTGATGAAACTTGGTATACATGTTTCTCATTGCTGCAGGCTGTAAATAAGTCGGAACGAATCGCCAGATCGGACCGATGTATCCTATAGCTGCCATAAAACCTGTCAGCCGATTTTTGTCATTTTTCATTTTTTCAAGATATCGCCAAAAAACTTTCGCAATCTATGCCTCAGTATGTCATTCAAAGTTTTTCAAATTTTATGAAAATCGGACAAATATATCGTATAGCTGCTAAATAACCTATCGTTCGAATTTTGTTATTTATTAAGATATCGCTATGAAACTTCCGATATATGTCTAAGTTTGCCCTTTAACGGAAGTCTAAGTTTGATCGAAATTGGACCGATATATCGTATATCTCCCATAGAACCTATCGACCGACTTTTATAATTTTTCAAGGAATCGCTATGATACTTTTTTGAGATATGTCTAATTACATATGTCCATTAAATGCTATTCAAGTTTTATTAAAACCGGACAGATATGTCATTGAGCTACCATAAAACCTATCAGCCGATTTAATATGTGGAGTAACTACAATGGTATATAAGCTTCGGCGTGTTGAAGGTATCCTTTTTTTCTTGTTATGCCTCCATTGGCTCATTCTTTCCGTAAAAATTCTAAATCGTACTTGCTGATAGTGTTCCTATCGATAAACAATAGTGCCAAAAGCATGCAAATTAACCAACTCGCGAACGCGTAATGGAAAAAAATTTATTTTTTGGGGGAAGAACTTTATTTTCTTCTTTATTGAATGAGTTTACAAAAATCTTTTTAAGCTAAGAGAGGCTAATGCCGCGCTTGGAAAAAAAGAATATTTGCTTGAACAGTTTCACTAAGGATGGGGGGATAAGTGACCAGAAGGTAAATATTTACATCTTCAAGCTGAAGAGTTTGTTTATTTTAATGCTCGAGGCCGCGGACAGGCTTCGGATATTTTTTATGCTTTTAAGAGAATGGCGCAAGAGTGCGAATAGATTGGAATAGTGCTACTGTGAAAAATAGGTTCCTAAGCGGCTAGGAAAATTGTTTATAAATTCTATAGTGAAAACAGAGGGACTAAGGGTGATAAGTCTCCCCTATCTTAAGGTGAATCGTCTCCGATTCTAAAGAGTATCTGTAAGTTTTTAATTTTTTCACTTAGTAATTTTAAAGCGTCTAGATCAACTTCGGGTGTCTGATTTTTATTATGTTTAGTAACTGAATATAGTTTTATGAAGTTTGCAATTGGGGAAAACATTTTTAAGACGCTTTAACACGAAAAATACAAAAATAATTAAAACAAGTAAAGAGAGCTACAGTCGAGCGCACCGGACAGTAAGATACCATTCGCCCAGTTTTGAAAGAAATAAACATTATATAATATTATTTCATTATTATATTTCCTCTGCACAAATTCATATGCCACCTATTGTTTAAATTAGATCTATCTTTGAATAGCGCCATCTACATATAAAAACGTCATAGCGATCAGCTTAATACACGCTACGGCTGAATCGAAGTATCGCGATAATGACGTCACTATATTCTGCAAAGGCGCAAGCAGAGGAACCACGGAAAACGTTTCATTATAATGTTTACACACCTTCATGTCTCTAACTTTTATAATAGCTGAGATCTGTGTGTTCACACAGACGCATGACGGGCATGGCTCAATCGACTCGGCTAGTGATCCTGAGCAAAAATATATGGACTTTATGCGGTCTGCCACGCCTCCTTCTGCCTGTTACAAAAATTTGCAAAAACTTAATATACCATTTCTGACCATTCAGATATTAAAAAGTTTGTGAATTTATTGTTTTCAATATAATTTAATAATTTTTGATGACGTAAGTTCCTGTAATTAAGGTGAGGTTACATAATTTATTCCAGACGCTAAAATAGCGCCATCTTTTATAATTTGTGAGTAGAAGGGTATCATTACTTTGTTCAAACCGAAAATGTATGTAACAGGCAAAAGGAGACATGTCCGACTCCATAAAATATATATATTCTGGTTCAGGATCAACCGAGTCTATATAGCCATGTCCGTCTGTCCTTCTGTCCATCTGTCCGTCCCACTGTCTGTCCGTCTGTCTGTCCGTTTGAACGTCTGTCTGCCCGTGTGAAAATCTAGATCTCAGCTATTAAAAGAGCTAGGACTACCAAATTCGGCGACAATATGTGTTATTATTGCACGTTGTTCAAGTTTACTTTTTATTTTGACTACGCCCCCTTCCGCCCCATACATCGAAAAAAATTGATTACAAGCGCAATTTTGATGCCATATTGTCCTTTTTCAGTTTATAAATTTACTAGTTACCCAGATGATCTCTGAAAATTTGGTAACAATTGGAAAATAAACACTGATTTTATTCAACTCAACGTTTTCCATAGCTGTAGCAGCGCTGTCGGCAGCGAAGTATTGTGTCGAATAGTGCGTACGTGTACGTTGGTCAAATGGGTTAAGTGGTGGACAGCAAAACGAACAAAAACTAAATGTATGCAATAACTTTTTATACCCGTTACTCATAGAGTATACGGGTATTGTAACTTCGTTCAAACCGAAAATGTATGTAACAGGCAAAATGAGACATCTTCGACCCAATAAAGTATATATATTCTGGCTCAGGATTAACAGCCAAGTAGATATAGCCATGTCCGTCTGTCAGTATGTCCGTCCGTCCGTCTATCCGTCTGTCCGTCTGTCTGTCTGTCCGTATGAACACCTAGATCGCAGCTATTATAAGAGCTAGGACTACCAAATTTGGCAATGTGTGTTATTATTGTAGGCTGATCAAGTTTATTTTGAATTTTGACCACGCCTCTTTCCGCCCCCGTAAATCGGAAATAATTTATTACGGGCGGAATTTGTGTGCCATTTTGTTCATTTTCGGTTTATATGATAACTATAGCTAGCCAGATGATCTCATATGATGATTTGGTAACTATTGGATAATAAACACAGAAGATATTCAACTCAATGTTTTCGATAGCTGTAAGCAGCGCTGGCGGCAGCGCTGCCCGAAGCATTGTGTCGAATAGTGCGTATGTGTTCGGTGTTCAAAAAGGTTATGTGGTGGACTGCAAAACGAACAGTACTATTATGCCTTTAAGGAATCGAGTTCCGTCCACGTCAAAAACTAAATGTGTGCAAAAACTTTTTATATGTTAATGTATGTAACAGGCAGAAGGAGGCCTGGCAGACCCCACAAAGCACATATATTCTGACTCAGGGTCACCAGCCGAGTCGGTTTATCCATGTCCGTCTGTCCGTCCGTCCGTCTTTCCTTCTGTCCGTTTGAACGTATAGATCTCAGCTATTATAAAAGCTAGAGACACCATATCATGTATACCATAGGTAGATAGAGTTTATTTTAAATTTTTGATGTCACGCCCACCGCCCACGCAAATGGATAATTTACGAATATCAGGAGAAGTATTGAAGTTACAGGTATGCTTGGGTATGAACGTAGATAATTGCGATATAAATCTATTGCCAAAATAGCAATTCGATCAGACAATAAGCGCAGAAGTTATGCATGTTAACGTTCTCCGCAGCGCCACTGCTTGCGCCTTTCTGCATGTCGCGACGTCATTGTTCCGATGCTTCGTTTTAGCCGTAGCGTATGTAAACCTTGCTGCTACGACGTTTACATATGTATGTAGATGGCGCAATATCTTTGAATAAAAGATACATAGACCTCATTTGAACAACAGGTGGCAGATGAACTTTTGCTATGTTTTTTGATAAAAATAAAAGTGTAATAACTTTTTTCAAAACTGGGCGATTGGTATCTTACTGTCGGGCGCGCTAGACTGTAGCTTTCCATTTCTGTTTTTATTTATTTTAGATTTTGACTTTACACCAATATTGTAAGTCCATGGCCTTTTACGATCAAAATATAATTGAAGCCGTTCATTATTGTTTCTCAAATAATGTTCATATATGAGCAACTAGGTAGCGGGTATATTACAGTCGACCACACTAGATTTTGACTTTACATCAATATTGTAAGTCCATGGCCTTTTACGATCAAAATATGATTATAACCGTTCTTAATTGTTTTTCAAATAATGTTGATGTATAAGCAACTGGGTAGCGGGTATATTACAGTCGAGCACACTCGACTGCAGCTTTCTTACTTGTTTTTATTATTTTAGATTTTGACTTTGCATCAATATTGTAAGTCCTTTTACAATCAAATTATGATTGTAGCCCTGCAGCTGGGTAGCGGGTATATAACAGTCGAACTCACTCGACTGTAGCTTTCTTACTTGTTTTTTTTAACA
This sequence comes from Zaprionus ghesquierei, assembly GCA_018904095.1. Lineage (NCBI taxonomy): Eukaryota > Metazoa > Arthropoda > Insecta > Diptera > Drosophilidae > Zaprionus > Zaprionus ghesquierei. The sequence continues at coordinate 316,750 of JAEIGP010000424.1, read as the reverse complement.
TTTGTGTGTGCACAGAGTTTTTTTATTATTTTAGATTTTGACTTTGCAATAATATTCTAAGGCTATTGCCTTTTATAGTCAAAATATGATTGTAGCCCTTGTTTATTTTTTCGCAAATCTTTTTGGGGAACGAGCAGCTGGGCAACGGGTATTTAACAGCGAGCATACTCGACTGTAGGTTTTTTACTTGATTCAATTCCCTTTTCATTGTATCGCTATCGCATTCTAACCAAGCAGCGCAACAGCTCTATTGGCCTTATTCACACAGATTGCCTACTCACCCTATTAATAGATAATTTATTTATTTGCTGTCATACATTGACAAAAAAAAGAACAAGTTAGAAATGCTGCAGTCGAGCGCGCCCGACCGTAAAATTCCATTCAATCAACTTCGTAGTTGCACTTACTGGCAATTACTCACTCTAACACACATATACGCACACACAGAAAGACTAAGACGATGCGTTACGATATGCTGCAATGACGCAGGCAGCGGAACTATAAAAAACGTTTTCTTGAAAAACTTCTGTGTTATTGTCCGATCGGATTGTAGTATTGGGATCAGGTGCATACTATTAGCATCTTTCGTTTACCAAATGTAGCCGTAACAAGTAAGAAAGCTACATTCGAGTGTGCTCGACTGTAATATACCCGCTACCTAGCTGCAGGGCTACAATCATATTTTGACCGTTAAAGGCCATGGACTTACAATATTTATGCAAAAACAAAATCTAAAAAAAAAAAAAATGGTTGCACATATTAAATTTTTGATGCCGGTGGGACTCGAACCCGTAAATGCATAATAGTAGCGTTCGTTTTGCAGCCCACAACTTAACCCACTTACAGCTTTGGAAAACGTTAAGCTGAATAACTTCTGTGTTTATTATCCGATTGTTACCAAATTTTCAGTGATCATTTGGCTAGCTATCATATAAACCGAAAATGAACAATATGGCATCAAAATTGCGCTTGTAATCAATTTTTTCGACTTAAGGAGGCGGAAGAAGGCGTGGCCAGAATCCAAAATAAACTTGATCAGCGTGCAATAATAACACATATTGTCAATTTGGTAGTCCAGCTCTTATAATAGCTAAGATCTAGATTTTCACACGGACAGACAGACGGACATGGCTCAATCGATTCGGCTGTTGATCCTGAGCCAGAATACATACACTTTATGGGGTCTGCCATGTCTCCTTCTACCTGTTTCATACTTTTGCACAAACTTAGTATACCATTTTTGACAATTTTTAATGGTCGAATGGTATAATACATTAACTCGACAAAAATAATGTTATTTATAAAATTCCTTGTAGTGGCAGTTATACAGAAACATGTAATGGTGTTTACGTGGGAACAACAAAACTAAAATTGAAAACAAGATTAATATAACGCAAATCTGTTTTAAATTACGACACCAATGTACAACACAAAAAACAGCTCCCTTGACCCACTGTGCACACAAACACCACTCTCCGAATTTTGACGCAACAACAATACTACAACAAGAAAACACTATGCTAAACTCTCTAAACACTCTCGAAATGTTACACATAATAAACAAACCAACACAAGATAGATTGAACTACAAAACGGACACAGAGAATTGCGCTCACATATATAGACATTTACTTACCAAGCTAGTTAAGAACTCCGCTGCCTTAAGACCAGACGTATGTATAATAAAACAAGTAAGAACGGCTACAGTCAAGTGTTGACTGTATAAGACCATGGATTTTTCAAGGTTATGAAAAAAATCAGATGTAGAAAACTGTTATTGGTAAACGTGTTATTCAAAGAAAAATAATAAACAACACATATAATTTTCAGTTAGACGCCAAGCAGTCCAAGCGGTTGGAAAAAAACACTGCTTGGAAAAACCACTGCTTGCTTGCTTGCAGTGAGCGCAGTGCAAATCTATATGAAACGCTGAATAACTTTTATGTTCAATATCCGATCGGAACCAAATTTTCAGCGATCGTTTAGGTGGTGATAGTTATCATTCACGCCAAAACTGAATACTCTAGCTTTATTATTGCGCTTGCTGTACGGTTTATCGATTTGCGGGGGCTGAATTAGGCGTGGCCCAAATTTTAATACAAATTTTTCAGCGCATGCTTCACATAAGTGTTGTCGCCAAATTTGGTGGCTCTAGCTTTTTTAGTTTCTGAGATATAGGCGTTCATACAGACGGATAGACGGACGGCCAGTCATGGCTCAATCGACTCGGCTACGGCTACTGAGCAAGAATATGTATATATACTTTATGGGGTCACAGATGCCTCCTTCTGCCTGTTACGCACATTTCAACAAACACAATAGACCATGTATTTTTTAAAAATTAATGGTCTAAATATCAAAATACTACTCGTACAAGTATAACATAAAACATATAAATTTGGTGTCTGTAGCTCTTATAACAGTGACTCACTTTTAACCATTTTCAATGCTCGAAGGTTATAAATAACAAAAGGCTTACAATGCATTAAGAACTAATAAAATACTTCAATTTAATTATTTAATTTTAATGGCTGTATGTTCAAGATATTTATTGCAATTAAGCTTCAACGACCGAAACTGAACTATTATTGGGCACTGCCGCATCATTTATAAGACTTAAACAGCCAATCAGGTATTGCGTTTAGTTTCTAAGTCTCACCTAATTGGTGTAGATGTAAATAGGGTAGAAGAGAGCAAAAGAAGTAAGGACGCAATCAAAATCTTTTATGTTATGTGGGATAAAAGCTTTAGGGTGGTGTAAATTTACCCTTATTTCGTAGGCAATTTTCGGCAGCTTTTTTCTAAACAGTACGCATTTACAAATGGAACTTTTCAAGGAATTTTACAAACACTTTTCCCTAACATAACAGCTCAGGAGAGATATAACATAAGGGGTAGTAGGCATAGATTATTCAATAACAGATGGAACTTTATTTTCCCTCAAATATAACAGAAATGTATCTAAGGTTCGGTCGCGGTTGTCACTTGTTACAGTTGCTGCGAGCTGGCCGTTCTCTCGCTCTCTCCCATCTCCTTTTCAAAGCAAACTGTCATTGCTTTACTTTTGCGTTTCTAAACAATTGGCCGCTTCTTATGCTTCTTGTTCCTTGTCTTGCATGCCTTATATTGCAGCGTTGACTATTATGCTTGCCCATACGCCAATTTGGGCAACTTTTCCTCAACTTTTAATTTTTGATTGCGCACGGCCTTTCTTTTTAATGAAAAATCACATTGCCATTAAAAATACGCAAACAGGGCAGTTTTAATGCAAAATGTGTCTTAGACGCAGTTTTGATAGCTAATAATCATTAAACGCGTTCGCAATACGAGCAAATGTTAGCCAGGGTTAAGCGAGAAAACAGGAACCCAGCAAAAAAAAAGCTAGGCGGATAAGAAATTCGTGCACTGCTGAGTAGAAGGAAAGCACCGCGTAGCTCCGAAGCTCAACGGAAGCGAGCACGTAATGCAAGAGCGCGCTCGCAGTAGATCGGACCAAAGCGCACAGCAAAAAAATTAAAACAAGAAAGAAAGGCTACCTTCGGCTCACCGAAGGTTTAATACCATTGCAGACATGTATCGGAAATGTTTCACAGCGATATCTTGAAAAATTACAATAATCGGCCGATAGGTTCAATGGCAGCTTTACGATATATCGTTCCGATTTTGATAAAATTTCCACAGCTTTGAATGGATATACTAAGGCATAGATTGCGAAAGTGTCTTGGCGATATCTTGAAATATTAAATTAACCGGCCGATAGGTTATATGGCGGCTATACGATATAACGGTTCGATTTTGATCAAATTTGCACAGCTTTGAATGGACATACTAAGACATAGATTGCGAAAGTTTCTTGGCGATATCTTGAAAAATAACAAAATCGGCCGATAGGTTATATGGCAGCTATAGGATGTATTGGTCCGATTTTGATAAAATGTGCACAACTTTAAATGGACATACTAAGGCATAGATTGCGAATGTTTCTTGGCGATATCTTGAAAAATGACAAAAATCGGCTGATAGGTTCCATGGCAGCTATACGATACATCCGATCCGACTCGTTTCGACTTATTTACAGCCTGCAGCAATGAGAAGCATGTATACCAAGTTTCATCAAAATAACTCTAAAACTGAGACACTAGTTTGCGTTGCAACAGACGGACGGACGGACGGACAGACGGACATGGCTAGTTCGACTCCCCTATTGATGCTGATTAACAATATATATATACTTTATAGGGTCGGAGATGTCTTTTAAGGTGCGTTGCAAACTTCTGGCCAATGGTATAAAGATGCAGAGACACTTCGGTGAAGAAGAAACAAAGAGAAGCGAATGAGCGACCGAAGGGCAGAGCTAACAGTGCCAGATAAATGTTAGCAGCAATGTTGCCTCTGTTGTTGATTATTATGGTAGTAGGGCTCTTGCTCTGTTACTTAACATTGTTAAACCCGCTACTCATGGTGTAGAAGGGTATTATAACTTTGTCCAAACCGAAAATGTATGTAACAGGCAGAAGGAGGCATCTCCGACCCCATAAAGTATATATATTCTGACTCAGGATCTACAGCCGAGTCGATATAGCCATGTCCGTCTGTCTGTCCGGGTGAAAATCGAGATCTCAGTTATTATAAGAGCTAGGACTACCAAATTTGGTGACAAAATGTGTTAAATTTGCACGCTTATCAAGTTTATTTTGGATTTTGACCACGCCCCCATACGCACCTGCAAATCGAACGAAATGGATTACATGCGCAATCTTGATGCCATATTTTTTTCCGGTTTTTATATTAGCTATAGCTAGCCAGATGATCTCTGAAAATTCGGTAACAATAAACACTGAAGTTATTCAACTTAACGTTTTCCATAGCTGCTTGCAGCATTGTGCCGAATAGTGTGTGCGTTTCCGTTGTGAAATGGGTTAAGTTGTGGACTGCAAAAGGAACAGTACTATTATGCATTTACGGGTTCGATTCCCGCCCGCATCAAAAATTAAATGTGTGCAAAAATGTTTTTGTTTTTATTTTAGATTTTAACTTTGCATAAATATTGTAAGGCCATGGTCTTTTACGGTCAAAATATGATTGTAGCCGTTCTTTTTTGTTTCGCAAATAATTTTGAAGTACGAGCAGCTGGGTAGCGGCTTTATTACAGTCGAGCACACTCGACTGTAGTTTTCTTACTTGTTTTTATTTTTAGCTGGAAAAAACTGTTTTTGGAAAACTTATATTTAACAAGTAGGAACGGCTACAGTCGAGTGTTGACTGTATACGATTTTTAAAGATTATGAAAAAAATCAGATTGAGAAAACTAATATTGGTAAACTAATTTAAAAACAAGAAGAATTAATACCATTGCAGTTACTCCACATATTAGGTTCTATGGCAGCTTTACGATATATCGGTCCAATTGTGACAAAACTCGCATAGCACTTAATTGACATAATTAGACATAAGTCAGAAAAGTTTGTGAGGCCGAATAAAAATGTCCCTAAGTAAAATTTTAATTTGAATTTGAATTAACCGAATGAATATAAATTCAAACTAATATTCAGCACACCCAGTGCTCGCAATCGATATTCGGCGAGTTTGGCAACCTTGCACCGACCTTTCGCATGATTAGTGTTGGAAAGTGGCTCAGCGTTATATCGATTATCGTTATATCGATCAATCAATGAGGATGAAATCAATTCCCCTAATTAATACTGCGCTATTGCTGAACATTGTTTGTGATATCGGGTGAGTAAGAGCAGTGTCTTATTGGCAGCTCATAAGCTCGTTTCACTTTAGCACCAAGCCGCGTGTGGCCATAGGAGCACTAGCACTTGCCCGCTTTTTTTTCTACGGCAGTGCATCCCTCGTATATTAAGAAACACAGTCATACACACACACACGCTCATCTTGTTATATACACACACACACCTCAAATTTGTATTACATGCACACACTCACACATTCATAATACACACAATTTTATAGTCTGTATACAGTTTGCCAAGTAACTCTTTACTCAGATGTACAATCATATGTACAATCATGATGTTACAATCATATGTATTGTACATATGTGTGGGGATTTCCTGACAGGTTGTATACCCATACACACACACACACATGTGATACACGCACACCTCCATTGTTTCATACACTCATACACTCATTTGATACACTCATGCATTAGCTGTATATCACATACACACCCTTTCGCATTTCGTATACATTTAGTCAAGCCACTCTTTACACAGATGTGCATATACATGTAATGTACATATGTGTAAGGAATTCCCTGACAGACTGTATACTCATACACCCTCATTTTGTAAAACAATTGCTTAATAATTATTTAAGTAAATTCTACAAGTTGTAAGTTTATTCTTTTTGATTCATTCGTTAACGCATACACACATATGCATTGTAACGTAATAAGTAAAAGTAAAGATTAAATAAAGAATAGATTGAGAGATAGGACGATAGACCGTGAGTTTGAGTATTTCTTTGTTCTAATATTTTCCCTCAGCTATTTTGTCGGAGCCCTAACGGATCGCGGGTAAGTAATTGCCTTAACCAAAGAACTATCGAACACAAAACAGTGAACTATCGAAAGCAAGTCAAATATGTATCGAATAAAATTAAATTGAATTAAATATAGAACGAAAAAATGGAAACAAGAAGAAAAAAAACAATTAGAGAATTAAAATTAAGAAATATTAGGAAGTCATGCAGCACGAAGCTGAATGCTTTAAATTTGTGTATATGTAGATAACATTAAAGAAACTATTTATTTATTTTTATAACATTCGACCATTGAAAATGGTCAAAAATGGTATACTAAGTTTGTGCAAAAGTATGTAACAGGCAGAAGGAGACATGACAGACCCCATAAAGTATATATATTCTGGCTCAGGATCAACAGCCGAGTCGATTGAACCATGTCCGTCTGTCTGTATGAACGTCGAGATCTCAGCTATTACAGAAGCTAGAGACACCAAATTTGACATGATGGTTCCTGTATACCATACGCAGATCAAGTTTATTTCAAATTTGGAGTGCCACGCCCACCGCCAACGCAAATCGATAATCTACGAATATTAAGGAAAGTATTACAGTTACAGAAACCAAATTTGGCATGATGGTTCCTGTAAACTATGCGCAGAATGCGTTTTTTCAAATTTAGGGTGTCATGCTCACCGCCCACGCAAATCGATACTTTTTGAATATTAAGGAAAGTATAACAGTTACAGACACCAAATTTGGTATGATGGTTCCTATAAATCATGCGCAGATGAGATTTATTTGAAATTTCAGGTGCCACACCCACCGCCCACGCAAATCGATAATTTTCGATTATCAGGAGAAGTATTGAAATTATAGCTTTCTGCTATGAATGCTGGTATGAACATAAATAATTACAATATAAATCTATTCCCCAAATTAGAATCCAATCGGACCATAAACACAGAAGTTATCCATGTTTCCGTTTTCCCTACTTCCACTGCTCCACTCCACTTAGTTACTTCACTTTCACTTTCAATTTTCATTTATTTTTTTTAATCTTAACGATAATTTAACTTAATTATATAAAACAATTTTTAATTTAATGTTAAATATTTTAAAATTTTGTATAGACTGCCATTAGTTGACGTTAAGTGAATAAATAAAAAAAATAAATAAATAAAGCTACAGTCGAGCGCGCCCGACAGTAAGATACCATTCGCCCAGTATCGAAACAAATTATCACATATTTAATTCCATCAAAAAACTGCACAAGTTTATTCTCCACCTATTGTTTAGATTAGATTTATCTCTGAATAGCGCCATCTACATATGAAAACGGCATAGCTTTACGCTACGGCTGAAACGAAACATCGTGACGATGACGTCACGACGCGCAGCACAGGCGCAAGCAGTGGAAGTTCGGAAAACGGAACATGGATAACTTCTGTGTTTATCGTCCGATTGGATTTTAATTTAGGGAATAGATTTATATTGTAATTATTTATGTTCATACCAAAGCAGAAAGCAGAAAGCTGTAACTTCAATACTTTTCCTGATAATAGAGAATTATCGATTTGCGTGGGCGGTGGGCGTGGCATCAAAAATTAAAAATATACTCGATCTACCTATGGTATACAGGAACCTTCATGTGAAATATGGTGTCTCTAGCTTTTGTAATAGCTGAGATCCAGACGTTCAAACGGACAGACGGACAGACAGACGGACATGGCTCAATCGACTCAGCTAGTGATCCTGAGTCAGAATATATATACTTTGTGGGGCTGCCACGCCCCCTTCTGCCTGTTACATACATTTGCACAAACTTAGTATACCATTTTTGACCATTTTCAATGGTCGAATGGTATAAAAAGAGTGAAAAGAAGGGGACCCAGATGGCTTCCTTGAGGAACACCAGAGGTTACATAAAATGGGCTAGAAAGAACATTTTTGACGAGACTCTTTGAGTTCAGTCAGTTAGATAACTAACAATCCAACTGGGGAATTTGTGCGTAAAACCCAGAAGGTTAAGCTTGCGTCCAAGAAGGGAGTGGTTTACTGAGTCAAAAGCTTAGCAATCAGCATAAATGACATCAGTCTGTAGATTTTTCCGAAAACCTTTTATTATAAAAGATGTCAGCTCAGTCACATTTGTCGAAGGTGAACGACGTTTCACGAATCAAGCATGGTTATGCTGACTAGGAGACATGAGAGATCTACAAAAATATTGCAAGTACGGAGTCAGAACATACTCAAAGAGTTTAGGTATAGCCGACAATTTGGAGATACCTCTATAAATGCTTGCATCAGACTAACTGCCTTTTTTATGAAGAGGAATTATAAATGATTCCTTCCAAATCAGGGGAAAAGAGGAAGTGTTTAACGACAGTGAAAATAGTTTGTGCAACGGCTTAGTTAAAAAAAATGACACAGTAACGAAGTGCGCAACAGGGAGTCCCGTCAGGACCTGGATTGAAAAGAGGTTTTACCAGACATAGATCCCTATAGAGAGTATTTTCATTCAGGACAGGGGTGGAAATTCCATTTGAGCTAGGAATGGTATATGGGTATGTATGAGAGGACTGTGTAAACTTTGAGTAAGTCGTTTGAAAGAACTTAGCAAAGAACTCGGCAATGGTTTGATCATTATAAGCATCCGCTTTATCAAATGATAAATTAAAAGGAACAGCATCAGATTTACGCTTCTTGTTAACATAAACTATAAAACTGTTTAGGATTCTGCTGAACCTAAATCCTGCAGCGAGTTAAATAGTTATTGTAGCACGCAGCGTTCAGCATGATAAAGTTTGACATAGCGATAAGATAACAAGAGAAAACGGAGAATGTCTTACTCTATATTTCTTATAGAGTCGTGACTTTCGATTTTTTAAGCTTGGCAATTCCTTACTAAACCAAGGAGGGTTACTTGAAGTCTTTGGATAAACACGAGGAACACAATTATCTAAAAATGCATTTAAGGTATCGTAAAAAATACTAATGGCGTCAGCCATATCAGTACATGAATAAAGATCGGACCAGTCGCAACATGAAATCAAGTTATTAAGTTTGCAGAAATCTGCATTACGAAAGCAGCGAACACGTTTACATGGCGCATTTACACTACCCAGCACATTCAAACCAAATTCGAAAACAACTTCAAACGTGGGGTGGTAGTGATCTTCCGATTGAGTCAAGGGTTAGACCCTAGTCAGAGTTACCTTAGAAGGATCGAAAACGTAACACAAATCAAGTATTCGATTTCAGGAATTTAACACATGATTAACCTGCGACAGTGAAATGTCTTGCAAGCCATCAGAAAGGTCATGCTGTTTTGAAGAGAATAAAAAATTTGTCTCATCACTAGGTGTCCTGTAACAATCAGGTATATTAAAGTTACCAAGGACTATAAATTAGTCCCTGTTTGATAGCAGGGCATAAACAGACCTAATTAACGACAAATGCTGATTGAAGACAGAATTATCAGACGACGGAGAAATGTACGAGCAAGTTATATAGGTGCAAAAGCTGGGAAAATATAATTTTTCACAAAAAAATTCAATATCATATTGAATCTCTGGCACTACTCGACCCGATGCGATGGCTGAATCGACTGCAATCAAAACTTCTCCAACCCGTCGGCCAAGTCGATCAAGTCTATACGTTGTGTACCGATTTGAAAAAACTTCAGAGCTTAAGATCTCCGACTTCAACCAAGCCTCAGTGAACAGAAGCACCTGGGAAACAAATGAAAGAGTATTTAGAAATAGAGTAGTTAGTTTACTCATAGGTCTCTTACGTTTTGATAGGTTAAGGAAAGAAAAGAAATAAGTTTTTTCTTGTTTTGTTTTTCAGGTTTGTCGTGGTTTGATTTGGCACAGAAAGAATAATCGGTTGCCGATTCTTTCTCTTTTTTGCCTTGAATTCTTTAACCATAATATGATCTGGCCAGAAGTCAGACGAGCATATCTGGTCAAAGAAATCATTTGGGACACTTATTTTAAAGGATGAAATAAATTTCGTACGAGAATTTAAAATTTTCCACCTTTATGTCGGCTTGAGTTTTGGCTTGAATAAAAGCCATGACGTCATCTGACGTGAGATCAGGGGAATGTCTTGAAACAAATATTTGTTTTTTAGGTGAAATTCCTGTCACAGCCTTACGACCCACAGATCTGATATTTGTGGGTACGTTTAAAACCGGTAATCCGAGAGTCACTATTGCCTGAGGAACCATTGGCTGAGTTTCTAAATTTAACGGTCTCACAGGCAATGAAATCGCACTGGACGGATCGGGGGAGGCGTAACGGGCGTCACAGACCCCACAATGACAATTTCGGGTGCCGAAACTTTTTGCGCCGGAGACCTCGTTACTGCAAGTGTAGTTAATATAGGCAGTGGCAGTGTCACAGGAGTGACTGGTTAGTCAGCATTCTGAGGCGGGAGGGCAATGAGTTGCGGCTGCTCTTTAGGAGCTGACTTTATGCGCTTTCTAGAGCTGAGAACTGAGCAAACAGTTTTAGAAAACAGCCGTTCGGGTCCCTAAATCCCGTCCTAATCTGCCGCATAAACGATACAAAGTCGTTTTCGACCTCACGACATGCATCGCAGCAGTAATGCAACCCATTACGACTGGCCACGGCGTCAGATGTAGTACCGCTAAGGCCAGCACAATTAGCATACGCTATATTATTGCATATCCAACATGCAATAATTGCCTGAGTAGAAGTAATCTGCTTTTGGCAAGATTTTTTGTAGCAGATATTCCCTCCTTCCATTATAAAGGATGACCACCGTAATTTTACGACAAACCGCAAGAAATATCAAAAGAGAGAGAGACAGATTTGACAGAGCGTCAGGCACACGCAACAAGAAAGTTAAGAAAAGCTAGAATATAAGAGTGAGCGTTGCAGCGCACTACAACAAAAACTACCAAAGATTAGTTATTTAATTAATATTAAAAAATTATCGATTGCGTGAGCGGCGGGCGTAGCACTTTAAAGTTGAAATAAACATCATCTGCGCATGATTTACAGGAAGCATCTTGCCAAATTTGGTGTCTGTAAATATAATACTTTCCTTAATATTCAAACTTATCGATTTGCGTGGGCGGTGGGCGTGGCACCCCAAATTTGAAATAAACATCATCTGCGCATGATTTACAAAAATCATCATACAAAATTTGGTGTCTGTAACTATAATACTTTCCTTAATATTTAAAACTTATCGATTTGCGTGGGCGGTGGGCGTGGCACCTCAAATTTTAAATAAACATCATCATATTTAAGCTTCGGGGAACAAACAAAAACGCGTCAGTTTACTTGGAAGTTTACGTTACTTATGATGCCAACAAGTTCAAACAAGTAAGTAAAGCTAGAGTCGAGCGCGCCCGACCGTAATATACCATTCGACCAACTTCGAACTTGCACTAATTAGCACTAACTCGCTCTCATACACGCACACAAAGACTAAAACGATGCGTGACGATATGCTGCAATGTCACGGGCAGCGGAACTATGGTAAACGTTTTCTTGATTAACCTCTGTGTTTATTGTCCGATCGGAATGTAATTTGAGGAATAGATTAATATATCAATTATCTATGTTCATACCAAATTAGGAAGCTTAGGATTAGGTGCATACTATCAGCATCTTTACGTATGCCAAAGCAGAAAGCTATAAGCTTTAAACTTGCCTTAAAATTCGTAAATTCTCGATATGCATGGACTGTGGGCGTGGCATCTTAAATTTGAAATAAACTTTATCTGTGTATTGTATACAGGAACCATCATGTCAATCTTGGTGTTTCTAGCTTTTGTAATAGCAGAGATCTCGACGTTGATACAGATAGACCGACATAAGGACCGACAGACATGGCTCAATGGACTCGGCTGTTGATCCTCAGCCAGAATATATATATACTTTAAGGGATCGGAGATGTCTCCTTCTGCTTGTTACATAAATTTTCGGTTTGAACAAAGGTATAATACCCATCTAGTCTATGAGGGAAAAAAGAGTCCTAATTAGCATAATTAATGGGATCTTTAGTGGTAGATCGGTCAATTTAGGGTCCCAATTTTCATAAATAATGGGTTTTGGGGTAGATCGGACACTTTAGGGTCCTAATTAGGATAATTAATGAGTTTTATGAATATTTGTAGGTGATAAATTAGGGTGGGACGTGTTAAAGGTTGACAGGTGAGCATGTGAAAATGAGCAGGCAGTGCCCATCGTGCAACTCATGGTATCTTATGAAATTTGACAGCCCGGGAGACCCTAGCTCAACATGTTAATGTGTGCATTGCCTCTTTTGTGAGCCTAACCGTGTCTGTGAGCATGAAAACGATCGTTATGATAAGGGTGTCCTTAAGCGAACGTATTGATTGTCAGAACAGCTAAACAGCAACAACAGCTAATCAGCAACAACAACAACAGCTAAACAGCAACAACAGCTAGTATCCCTATCATGATATGTTAGTGAGTAAACGGTTGACTATGCTTGGTTGAATCGGTTCTCCTTCTATTTTGTGTGAGATCGGTTAACATTACTTTATGCAATTCTTGTATCCTAATAATTTTCTATTAAGCGGGGGTGAAAGTGTAATAACAACAACAACAACAACAACGAGATTAGTAGTAGTTAAAACCAGTTAGTCCGTAGCAAGCATAACAGCTAAACAGCAACAACAGCTCAGCTAAACAGCAACAACAGCTAAACAGCTTAGCAACAACAACATCAAGAAATGGCTTTAAACGGAATATATTCAGCAAAGGATTTTTATAAAATCGCTGCAGTTATGGAGCAGCAACAAGAAGATCGAGAGCAGTTGAAGTTTGCCTTCGCTGCTCGTAAACGAGGTGGTGGAAGGAATAATGTAAAACATTGTGAGCTCTGCAATGTGACTATACCTAATAATTTAAATTGGTCACATCATAATCGGGCAGATCAGGACAAGAGACGTGCTATTGTATCAAGTCAATAGTACATGCCATATAGGTTTGAATTGGTTTCTTTCTGTTATTATGGTCCTGTAGATCTTTTATTTGTTTACGACTCAGTTGCTCTATGCTATCCAGTCTTGCCTTTTCGTATTGTGTGGGGTCAGTTGTAACTCTTTGGCCAAAGAAAAGTTCTAGTGGCTTCTTCTTTGAATTTTGTTGAATTGAGTTATACTCGTAGATCACTCGATCTGTATGTTCTTCGAAGTTCCTATAACCTTGATCCCTTTTCAAGCATCTCATTTTTCAGCGAGTGTTGAGTGAAATCGTTCAATCTGTCCGTTAACTGTACTTTTATTGGGAGGTGTTTTATGAATTTGTATCCCTATTTGGTCGACTAACATGAATCGTAATGATTCAGAGCTTAGGGATTTTTCGTTGTCCATTACGATAAATTTTGTTACGCCAACATAGAAAACTGTATCACGAAGTGGTGGTCGAATATTTTCTGTTGCTTTTGATTTTATTATTTGGGTTTTTGTTAACTTGGAAAATTTGTGAATTACTGTCAGTACGAGGTATCGTTCAATTGAGTAAATGTCTATGTGAATTATGTGTCCGGGGTATTCGGGTATGGGTGTTTCTCTAATCTCTGGGTTAGGTGGGTGTCGATCGTATTTAGTCTCTTTACAAGTCCTACGTTATTTCACTATGTTTGCTATTTTCTGTTTCATTTTTGGTAAGTAGAATTCTACTGAAAGCTGGACTTCATTTTCTAACGTGTTTCAGTGAGCCCTATTGTGTGATTTGAGAATTTGTTCTTCTTGGTCTGTCGTGTTAGTCAAATCTTTTACTAATGTCTGCGTGAAGCGTACTTTAAAATTGTTGAAATGAGTTGGATATAATTGTTGTATTTTCCACATTACGTCTTCAGTCGTGTTGAGGGATTCAGATATTTTTTTAAAACGAATAATAGTTCGTCCGGATTGTACTGCTGTCTGTAAATCTCGTGTATGATAAAAGTTGGAAATGGGATACTGAAATTGCAGTCGGTCATTTCTGCTTTGTAAAAGAAGATCTGGTTCCCAAAGGTGTTAATAGGTACTTCTATACTTGGGATTGATTCCTCGCCTGAGCTCACGACATTGTGTTGCGTCGAGGCTATTGAATTTATTTGCCCTAGGACTACCAAATTTGGTAACAAAATGTGTTATTATTGCACGCTGATCAAGTTTATTTTGGATTTTGGCCACGCTCCCTTCCACCCCCATTAATCGAAAAAAAATTGATTACAAGTGCAATTTTGATGTCACATTGTTCATTTTCGGTTTATATGATAACTATATCTCTAAAAATGTGGTAACAATCGGATAATAAACACAGAAGCTTAACATTTTTCATAGCTGTAAGCAGCGCTGCCGGCAGCGCTGCCTGGAGCATTGTGCCGAATAGTGTGTACGTGTACGGTGGTAAAATGGGTTAAGCTGTGGACTGCAAAAAGAACAGTACTATTATGCATTTACACGTTCGAGTCCCGCCCGCATCAAAAATTAAATGTGCGCAAAAATTTTTTTTATTTATTTTAGATTTTGACTTTGCATATATATTGTAAGTCCATGGCCTTTTACGGTCAAAATATGATTGTAGCCGTTCTTTTTTGTTCCGCAAATAATTTTGATGTACGAGCAGCTGGGTAGCGGATTTATTACAATCGAACACATTCGACTGTAGCTTTCTTACTTGTTTTCTTTTAAAGCGTCTGCTTTTTTTATACTATCCATACAGGAGAGTTGTGTGGGGACCTTGATGGTCTGATTATCATTAAGCAGTTCAGAGCCCTGTTTGTTTATTTTATCTTTCAGACTCATTGGGTACTGATAAAATTTCGAGTACATTGGTGAGTCTGAAGAAGTTCGTATTTCCGCCTTCACGTTGGTTGTTCAGGTCAGTTTCTGATTTGGCTCTGCAAATAAGTTTGGGTAATTTTATATTAATTAATTTTTATAGTGTTTACCGCCTCAAATTTTTTTTCCTTGATAGGAACGTGAATTTCGTTTTATATAGTCATAATCTTCTTGCTTTCTTTAATTTCAGCATTCAGCTCTTTCAAGCTGTTATTGCCTAGAATGGCATCAAATAATCTTAACAAATGATCGGCAACAAAAAGAACTAAACATTTATGTCAGGGTGGTTAAAGAGATAAGCTATTTTATAATGGGTGACGCGAACACTGCCCCCTACGGACACAGCATTAAAGGGTTTTTTGTTGGCAATCGTATTTGTTATAAATTTGGGTTGTATGTAATACCTGTTCGATCCTGTATCTATTAATATGTTTAGGATTTTTCCTTTCCCCAGCTTGCATTCAAAGTATGGAAGCGAGGAATGTTCTTTTCTAAAAAATGCATTGCAGAGTTGTCGTTGTAATAGTTTTCATCGTTGTCAACATATTCATTAAACGTTTCGTCTGAGGTCTCGTCTTGTTGATCTGCAAGTGTTTGCTCATATTCTGCCATAATGGCATATGTTTCAGCAGATTGCATATCATTCTTTTTGTTGTCGTCAGTTTGAATGTTGAAGTTCCGTTGTCTTTTCTGTCGTTCATGCGTTGGGTCTGGGGGTCTTTTCCCTAGTTCGGTAAGGGTTTCGGGGCTATTGGCCTGGGTGGTGCGTACTGTTGCTGTCGGTATAGGTTTGTGCCGCACTGTCTTGTCAAAGTGAGCTGGTTTTGCCGTCCAAAGTTGGTATAGTTCCGAGGCTGTGTCTGGATGGTATTGAATACGAGGATTTCTGGGAGGATCCTGTGTCGGCCGTCGAAAACCTGAGCTTACGAATTGTATGTTTCTAGGGGCTGGCATCGGTTTTTGTGTTGGCGCTTTTGCCATTAGTCTGTCCTAGGGTTATCGCATGCATGGTGCGATATTTCTGATTTTCCAATTTCAGGCATATGTTCAATGCCGAAGGGAGGTTGCTCGGCGAATGTGCACACAAGATGCGAGGTTGGTCTCCACGCAGCCCACATACAAATGTGTCTGTGGCTTTGTCGCGGTGCATTTTCTTGAGAAGTTGATGAGCTTCCGTACCCAAGTCCATACAATTAACCTTGATCAGGAGAAGTGAAAGATGTTGATAAAGCGTCTGGTGAAATTCTTTAACCGTTTGGTTATCCTGAGACAACATTGTCATCTGATATTCTAGCGTCCCAAGATCCCGCTTGTCTCCGTAATACATCGTTAGACACTTAACTATTGCTTTCCAATTTAATAGAACGCTATATGCTTCTAGTGCCGTGTCAGCATTACCGATGATTTTGCTCCTAATGGAGTGAAGTATGCCAAAATATCTTGAGGGGAAGTGGGTACCTTCCCCTGCGTAGGCTTCCATTATGCGGTCGTTGCTCTTTTTCCAAGAGCCGAATTCCGCTGGATTTACAGAAAATTCCCTGAGGCATTTAACTACATCTGGAACTTTGTCGAGTCCCCCTAAGTGCGCAGGATGTTCTACATTTATGCATTGGTCTATAGCATAGCTAAAATCGTGGTGTGGGCTATTTAAAGCTTGCACTATTCTTGCGACTTGTTATGCTATCAACTGTCCCTCTAGCTCAGTAATTTGTTCTAGTGACGCCATATTTCTATTCTGCTGGTATTCAAGTTGCCTTTGAGCTTGTCTTTGTTGTTGTCTTTCGTTAGCTAAATTGTCTTGGTTCAAAATAGGTGGTCGTATTAACTTATTATGGTTGGCCATAAATTTTCGAGATTTAGAATGTGCTTATGTTGTTCATAAATTATATAAAATTTTTAAAATGTTGTTAGATTTTTAGTAAAAGTTTCTCTTAATATAGCATACAATTGTGTGTTGTAAAAACCAGTAGCTGGTTTCTTACTTTTACCTTGAAGGGTCCCTTTGTTGGGATTCGCAAAATTGGAAATTTTTATACTACTGTTAGAGTAGTTATATTTACTTTGTTATCGTTTTACGGGTTTTTATCTCTATATGTTTGGTTTGTTTAGTAGTTTCTTTTTCTTTTGTTAAATTTTGTTCATAAAGTAAATCTCTAGCTTACATTAACAAGTAAGAACGGCTACAGTCAAATGTTGACTGTATAAGACCATGGATTGAGAATGTAATTGTAACGACATATTTTGCATTCATTGTGTATAAATCAGTGTGTAGTGTGTCTAAAGGCAATGTAGGCGTTTCCGTTAGTTGAAATTTAACCTTAGGAGGGTGCCGATTACATTTTAATGTGTGACAAATATCACAATTTTTATTGGTGTAAAAATGGTTGCTTTCATGTTCGGGAAATAAAACTGCCTTTTTATGTGGGCTATAGTTTCGTCAATACCTCTATGGTTATTACTTATGTGGTAGTTCTCTATTTTAAATTCTTGGTATTTTGCTTCTAATAGGATCGTTAAGAAGGTAGAACACTTTAAAACGTTATATATCTTACTGTTTGCAAAGAATTTTTTATGGCTATCCTGAATTTTACAAAAAATGTCGTCGGGTGCAAAAGCTGCAGTGGTTTTGATGGGTTTTAAGTATTTCTTCAAAATTTGATTTATTTGTTCTAGTCTAGTTAGTTCTAGGCTAGTTGCAAATTGTACGTGTATGTCAACTTTTACGTTTAAATACATATGTCTTAAGTTATACTTTCTGAAAGAAGACCATATTTGAATACTAACAGCCGAGTCAATTTAGCCATGTCCGTCTGTCCGTCTGTCTGTCCACGTGAAAATCTAGATCTCAGCTATTATAAGAGCTAGAACTACCAAATTTGGTGACAAAATTTGTTATTATTGCACGCTGATCAAGTTTATTTTGGATTTTGGCCACGCTCCCTTTCGCCCCCGTAAATCGAAAAAAATTGATTACAAGTGCAATTTTAATGGCATATTGTTCATTTTAGGTTTATATGATAACTATATCTCTGAAAATTTGGTAACAATCGTATAATAAACACAGAAGTTATTCAGCTTAACGTTTTCCATCGCTGTAAGCAGCGCTGCCGGCAGCGCTGCCTGCAGCATTGTGCCGAATAGTGTGTACGTGTACGGTGGTAAAATGGGTTAAGCTGTGGACTGCAAAACGAACAGTACTATTATGCATTTACGGGTTCGAGTCCCGCCCGCATCAACAATTAAATGTGTGCAAAAATTTTTTTTTTTTTTTATTTAAGATTTTGACTTTGCATAAATATTGTAAGTCCATGGCCTTTTACGGTCAAAATATGATTGTAGCCGTTCTTTGTTGATCCGCATTTAATTTTGATGTACGAGCAGCTGAGTAGCGGGTATATTACAGTCGAGCACTCTCAACTGTAGCTTTCTTTCTTGTTTAAGTACCCTGTCTGTCCCCTGAGGCTGGTCTTCGAAAATTTTTAGTTTCCTCCAATTTGTGAAGTGGCGGTTGCTCTAATAAACCCTCCATATTATTGAACCTATTGTACTTATAGTGGTTAAGCGTGAGAACTAACCAAATTGGCCACCTCTATATTGGCGAGAAGTCGCCTCTGTTAGCTCCGGCTTAGGAGGCATAATGGCCCTGAAAAAATTATTTTACCATGGTTCCCGCTGTTTGAACCATAACCTCTTTCATAACTGTTTCCAGTTAAATAGGGAAGAGCTCTAGGCTGTCCTTTATTTTGCTGGTAGTTTTGGCCTTTATTACGATGGGGCTCCGGGTATCGACGCCTCTCTTATATATATTCATCTCTGTTCTAAATGGCTATGTAAAAAGCTTCGTTCAATGTTGTTAGTCTCAATGCCTTGACTACGCTTCGGAGAGATGGTTTTGGGCCCCTAATAAAAGTCCTCAAACAGAGGGAAACATAAAAATTCTTTTTTTCTAAAATTGTTTTTGGTAGCTCCTTTGAGTCTGCTAGGCATGACGATGCAGGTTTCATATCGAAAGTCTCCTAAAGGGAACCTGATGCAATTTCTCAAAAATAGATAATTCGTCCCTATTATCAAGGAGCTTCCTGGTCAAATTTCTTTTAATGGCATCCCAATTCAATGGGGTATCTAACCTGTCCAGTAACTCGCTAACCCTGCTTTCTATCTTGTTCCTGTTTTCTCTTCAGTACATTTGTGCGTCAGTACTTTGAAACATTAAAAGAATTTCCTTTAAACTTTCTATAAATTTTTAAGGGCATACGGATTGCCATCATAAGTTGGAAGGTCTTTAATAACGTCAGTGAGCCAATGTGAATATGTATTGTTATAGAAAATTTATCTCAAATATGACCAGAATTACTAAGCCACTTACAGCTCAATTGCAAGGAGACCGAAAATCAGACACAAGTAATGTTGCGCTTGGCGCTGTGCTGTCTCAAGACCCATTGGGTTCAGATAAGCCAGTCTGTTTTGCCAGTAGAACGTTGTCTGATACAGAACGTAATTATGAACTGTCGAAAGAAATGTTAACAATAATGTGGGCAGTTAAATATTTCCGCCCTTACTTATTTGGGAGAAACTTTGTAATAATTACAGATCACAAGCCACTTACATGGCGCACGAGTTTTAAAGAACCAGCATCTAAAATAGTAAGATGGAGAATGCAACTGTTAGAATATGACTTTGAAGTGTTGTATAATAAAGATTCTCAGAATTTGGTGGCGGACGCATTAAGCAGGGTAGAGGTTGACGTATAATGAACGATAGTAACTCAGTAGCAGAAACGTGTGGAGACACGATGCACTTTAACTACCAGTTAGTATTCAAGTATGGTCTTCCTTCAGAAAGTATAACTGAAGTCATATTTAAACGTAAAAGTTGTCATAAACTGACAATTTGCAACTAGCCTTTAACGAAGAACAAATAACCCAATTTTTTAAGAAATACTTAAAACCCAAGAAAAACACTGGAACTTTCGCAGCCGACGACATTTTTTGTAAAATTCAGGATAGCTGTTTGACCAATTCCACCAATTAGAAATAGTTAAGTGAGAATAGGTAGTTAAGCTAGTAGTTAAGAGAGCGCATGAAACGTCATAATTAGTCTCTTAATTTAAGACGATCGGCAATTGCCGACGGCGAATTCGGAGAGTGTGGTCGGACTGTGGCTCACTCTCATGTATGAAGACACTTTTCGTTTGTACTTTGAAGCCAACAACGATATTAAAAAACCTTTGAAACCGAACTCCGCTTTCGTCTTTTTTGTAATTGTTAACTTACAATATCGCTAAAAATTCTTAGAGATTTTGCGGAATTTTGATAAAAATATTAGTCCAGTCTCCAGGTATTCAGTGTCAAAAATTGAGCATATTTAGGTTATTGAATGCTTCGCTTCGTTCGAAATAAAATTTCCTTAAAATTAGCAAACAGCTCAATTTCTGACACTCATTTTGATTACAGTTGCATGCAAATATATAAGACCCTATGTATATACACTGCGCGACAACCGATTAGCACACCCTATGCTGCTCGTCTTAGAAACTTATTATCAGGAAACCTAAAAAAGAATATATAATTTCACACGAAAATTAATAGAAGATAGGATACTATGTTTATTAATAACATTTTAAATTAATGTAAACAAACATAACATACAAAATTCACTTATAATTTTGCGACAGCCGATTAGCACAGTCAGTTGAAAACTTAAAATAATAAAAGAAAATGGGTTCAAACTTCATTCAAATAATAAAAAAATAATATTAATTTAAATATTTTTAACTTTTTTTGAAAAGAAATTAATAATGTGTTGAGCCTCCACGGTTAAGTACGACTTCGTACGTCCCCTGAGGAAAGGAGTCATATAATTTTTTTTATATAATTGAGTGAAACAGCCTCCCAGGACCTTTTTATTCCTTCAATGTGTTCTGCTTCAATTGAATACTGCCTGCTGAACTCGTACACCTTTCGTGCCAGTCATCCCCAAACATTTTCTGTAATGTTCAGGTCGGGAGAGTATGGCGGCCAAGTCAGTAATTCCACGTTTTGACCATTAATCCAGGACTTTACAATCCTGGCTGTATGAATAGGTGCGTTGTCCTGCTGAAACTTCCATTTAAAGGGTCCAAAAATATCCTTGATTGCAGGGAAAGCCGTATTCAGTACACCTTTGTACGCAATGGCATTTATCCGGCTGGTAAGAAACTGCAGTTCTATAGTGCCAAAGTATGTTAAAGCTCCCCACATCGGGACACCACCCGCACGGCTGTGCAATCGATCTAAAGTATGCTCTTCCTTTCTGAGATCATGAAAGTAGTAGGCATAGCCGTCAGGACCCTTCAAATTGAACTTTTTTTCATCTGAAAAGACAACACGTTCCCACTCCTTAGTCCAGGTCATATTTGATCGACAGAAATTGAGTCGTTGCATCTTTCTAAGTTAGTTTAGAGGTGGTTTTTTTTTTTTAATTTTAGATGCTTTATATGTTCTGGATTCGAAATAACTCTTTGCACAGTCCGAACGCACGCTTTAACACCAGTTTTCCTTTATTTTGGCGGCAGAGTCGTGGGAATTAGATACGTGTCGTAGTATCACTCGCTTGTCAGCTGCTGTTATTACTGATGATGGCCGACCTTTCACGTTTTTCCCATATCCTCATTGTATTCTCATTGCTTAAATATGCGGTAATAACCTTAATATTTTTTGATATTTGAAGAATAGAGACTTGTCAAACGGTTTTCCTTTGCCCATTATTACTTTATTTTATTGATAATTAGTCCCAATAAATAAATAATAAACTTAAACACCCAATCAAGGCAGCTTACACGCAAAAAGTGACATAAAAACGAAAATGCGCTAATCGGCTGTCGCGCAGATCAAGTTTATTTAAAATTTGGAGTGCCACGCCCACCGCCCATGAAAATCGATAATTTACGAATATTAGGGAAAGTATTATAGTTACAGACACCAAATTTGGCATGATGGTTTCTAAAAACTATGCGCAGAATGCATTTTTTTTAAATTTTAAGGAAAGTATTACAGTTACAGACACCAAATTTGGCATGATGGTTCCTATTAATCATGCGCAGATAAAGGTTGTTTCAAATTTGGGGTGCCACGCCCACCGCCCACGCAATCGACAATTTTCGAATAATTAGGAAAGTATTACAGTTACAGACACCAAATTTGGCATGATGATTCCTGTAAACCATGCGTAGATAAAGGTTGTTTCAAATTTGGGGTGCCACACCCACCGCCCACGCAAATCGATAATTTACGAATATTAAGTAAACAGCTTTTTACAACTTTATGCTTTAGCACACGTAAAGATGTTAATAGTATGCATAATAGTTGATTATAATTAATTATAAGCAATCTGTAACAAGTAAATGGCTTGCATGGTGCTCTCACTCCATAGCACTCCTGGTCATGGCGCATAATTTAGCAGGCAGGTGTGAAATGGCTTCATTAGTTTAGACGCCTCAGTCCTAGCCCGCTGCATGACTAATAATAGTCATGGGCCTGTCACACTATGCTCTCTTGCCACATTTGCCGCCGGCACAAACCACACTCATTCTCAATCTGCTTGGCTTGGGTAGGCACGATGTCTGCTAACGAAAGTTGCTGCCATTTAAGTTACTGCTGCAAGGCAAAATGCTGTAGGAATTTCCCCTTGCGACTTGCGGAAAATGGAAAATAATATAGACAGAGAGGAATTCTTTCTTAAGACTTGCTGGCTTTATATGTAGAATTTGTAGCAAGGATTCAAGTAGGCTGCGTTGCTTTTGTCTTAATTTCTGACTACGTAGGCTCTCAATGTGCTTGGATTGTTCAGTCCGCTCTCAGCTCTCAATTGGGACTGAACTCGGTTTTTTTTCTCTGGG
The DNA here is from genome assembly GCA_018904095.1 of Zaprionus ghesquierei. Classification (NCBI taxonomy): domain Eukaryota; kingdom Metazoa; phylum Arthropoda; class Insecta; order Diptera; family Drosophilidae; genus Zaprionus; species Zaprionus ghesquierei. The sequence goes on along the minus strand of JAEIGP010000424.1, from coordinate 293,546 downwards.
TGGGACTGGAATCTCTTTTTTTTTTCTAATAACTTCTTTTTTTCGTAGTGCATTTGCATTAAAGTATGCCTTTTTTTGACCAGTAGAGCAATTCTTTTCATTTTTGGATGAGTGAACAAAAATGTTTCATATCATCGTTTTTTTTTTTTTTAATTACTGTTAGCTTAATCTAATTGTATTTAATTGCCGCAAGTCGATAATTTTTGAATATTAAGGAAAGTATTACAGTTACAGACACCAAATTTGGCATGATGATTCCTGTAAACCATGCGCAGATAAAGGTTGATTCAAATTTGAGATGCCACGCCCACCGCTCACGCAAATCGATGATTTACGAATATTAATGATTTACACGTAAAGATGCTAGTAGTATGCACCTAATCCCTAAACTACAATCCGATCGGACCATAAGCACAGAAGTTATTCAAGAAAACGTTTTGTACAGTTCCGCTGCCCGCGTCATTCCAGCATATCGTCGCGCTTCGTTTTAGTCTTTGTGTGTGTCTGTATGTGTGTGTGAGAGCGAGTAAGTACTAGTTAGTGCAACTACGAAGGTGGTCGAATGGTATCTTACGGTCGGGCGCGCTCGACTGTACCTTTCCTTACTTGTTTCGCTTATTCTTATTTCGGTTGTTTGATAGACATACACGTAGAGTTCGTGTGTATATATTATTTCCCTTTGCATTGCATACCCCACACCCCGCACTTTTACATTGCTGCCTACAAACGTAGTTACAGCAAAAGTTTAGCTTGCTTTATTTGGATCGCTTGGATCATTTTCGGTCGTTTGCTCACACGACGCATTGGTTGCGTGTGTGTGTGTATCAAGCAAGCTAGGCTTACATAGTCAGCGTCGTTGCGAAGGTAGCTTACAAAGTTTGTAACACTTATTTCTTTTGTTGACTTTAGTAAGCCTTTTTATTAAATATGTCTGAGTCTGAAAAGATGATTGAAAGGCCACAAATCAGCAAGCCAAGTGCAAAATTATCACTTTGCTTGCAAAGATTTGACAGAGTTAGTGCTGATATTGCTCGTATGCAAACAGCAATTAAAGCAAAGACCATCTCGACTGATAAAACAGAGTTAGCGTACCGATTAGAGCCTTTAGACGGATATATAGAAAAGGCAATGGATTTACAGGCTGAGCTAGATAATTTAAGCCCTCTTTATGATTCTAGAGGTCCATTAGAGGATTTGTGTGTCGTCACAAGGGCATTATATATAAATGCGTAAAAGTCAACGTCAGAGGCAAGACCTGGGCATAATTGCTCCGTAGTTTTGAGACAGCGATCTCAGTTGCCGAAAATGCGTTTGCCAAAATTAAGTGGCAAACATTCGGAATACCGAAATTTGATGTGCCTATTCGAAAGTCTAGTCGATAATGACGATTCCTTGTCAAACGTCAAAAAGTATAATCATTTAGTTTCGTGTTTATCAGAAGAAGCATTGGGCTACCCCCAAGCCGTATCAGTTAACGGATTGCAACTATCCAAAGGCCCTCGCTAGTCTCAAAGCAGTATAAGACAAAATGTCTTATATTCTTTGATACAGTTTCGCAATTGTTCGATATACTTAGCATGACAAACCCATCTGCATCGAATTTAAGATCGATCATAGATACGGTGTCTGCTATATATGCGTCGTTGTCGTCGTTAGGAAGCGACAAAGATATTGCTAATGCAATGATCATTCATATTGTCATGGAAAAAGTGGATCATGTTACCAAGTCTCGATTTAAAGAACAGCTTGATTATAATACGCTGCCGTCTTTGGACGATTGTGCTAGACAAATAAAAATAGGTATCAGTATTTGTCAGCAGAAGAGTCAACTCGCGACAAAACAAAGTCACGAATTGAACATAAGAAGCCCCAACATTCCAAATCGTCCTTTGCTTGTGCTGAAGGAGAACGAGAATGCATTTATTGCAAATCGGAAACGCATAACATTTATTCTTGTTCGTCGTTTGCTGCCATTTCAGTTATGCAGCGATTCGAATTCGTTAAGGCCCAACGGTTGTGTCTCAATTGCCTGGTCGTAGGGCATACAGTGTCGAAATGCAAAGCATCAAAATGTAGAATATGTTCAAAGCCTCACCATTCCTTGCTTCACAGGTATAATACACCTGTTCAAGATGAGACACCGTCTCTTCACGCGATTGCTTCAGAGGCATATTTGGGACATGTGCTCAATAATGTGCAAGTCGTTCTTGCCACAGCTGTCGTTAATGTATGGGATTGATTCGGTTTGTTGCATCCTGCCAGAGCCTTGCTCGACAGTGGTTCCCAAATAAATTTGATGTCTGAAAGCATGGCTCAAATGCTACAACTCAAGCGGAAGCCAACTTCTCTAGATATCTCAATGCTTGGTGGTGCAACAATAGATAGCAAAAATAAGATATGCGTCTCTATCCAATCCCGTCTCAATTCACATGCCTTTTCCGCTGACTGTTGGGTTCTGAAATCTATTTCTACGGCTCAACCTGGGCAGTCAATTGCCATATCTAATTCGAAAATACCCAAGAATGTTAATCTGGCAGATCCAGAGTTTTATTGGGCATCTAAGGTGGATATTCTCTTGGGCGCAGAATTGTTTTATGAGTTGTTATGTGTTAGACAAATAAAATAATGTTACGAACTCCCCATCGCTGCTGGGTTGGATAGTAGCGAGAAAATATTCTGAACAAGCACCTCGTCATCAGTTCAGTAGGGGTTCAGTAGCTCAAAATAATGATTGTTCTCTCGACTCTTTAGTCTTTAGCCGTTTCTGGGGATTGGATCAATGTCCATTTCAGTCGAAGGCTGTTCGCCAAACAGTTGAACAACAGGCTTGTGAACTATTTTTCAAGAAGACCGTCAAACAGTTATCTTCCGGTCGATTTGAAGCCAAGCTTCCTTTTAACTGCTGAAAGGGATTTTCTACAACTTGAGCGTAAATTATCGAAGGATGCAATTCTTCGAAACATGTACCATGACTTTATGAAAGAATATCTCGACTTAGGGCACATGTCCATCCTGACGTCTGCTCCTGTGGAACAGCATTACTTTATTCCTCAGCAAAGCGTTCTTAAACCTGAAAGCACCTCCACCAAGCTTCGTATAGTTTTCGACGCTTCGAGTAAGACGTCAACAGATGTTTCACTTAACAAAACACGGTCAACGATTCAGAGGGAGTTGTATTCAATCTTAATTCACTTTCGATTGAATAAATATGCTGTGACTGCTAACATTTCTAAAATGTACAGGCAGATAAATATTTCTGAAGATGACAAAAAATTTTCAGTTGATTTTGTGGAGAGAAAACACTGCACAAAATATACAGGCACATAGGTTGAATACCGTTACATATGGTACAGCATTCGTACCATTTTTGGCAATATGTTGCCTGTTTAAGCTTGCTGACATATATGCACAATCACTTTCTATTGGATCAGATGTGATCAAAAAGTGTTTTTATGTAGATGATATGCTGGCAGGGGCAGACAGCGTAAACGAACTCAACATCATGTGCAAGGAAGCTCGTCAAATTTTGGATTCAGGAGGGTTTCCTTTAGCCAACATAGCATCCAGGTTTCTAGCACTGACTCTAGCGAAGAAGTTACTCTCAAAATTGAGGAGCATAGTGCAGTGAAAACTCTTGGAATGCGTTGGGCACCTCAAGAGGATCTATTTAAATACCATCTTGACGTGGATTGTTTCGCATCGCTAAAACCAACGAAACGTAATATGTTATCCACAGCGTCTCGTTTGTTTGACCCACTTGGTTTGCTGTGTCCCGTTATAACAAAAGTCAAAAGTTATTACAAGAGTTGTGGAGGCTTAAGATAGATTGGGATAAGGCCATTCCTATGAGACTTAACACTGCATGGCAGAAGTTCACCATGGCATTGCGTGACTTGCATAAGATCCGCATTCCTCGATATGTTTGTCTCTCATTTTATCAGCAAGTTCAAATCCATGGTTTTGCAGACGCCTCCAGTCACGCATATGGTTGTTGCATATATGAACGAACTGCCAACAACCAAGACGTTTGCATTTCGTTACTTACAGCAAAGTCTAGGGTAACTCCACTTAATGTAAAAACAATACCTCGACTAGAGCTATGTGCAGCACTTTTGCCACCAAACTGTGGCATCGAATCTCTCCAACCATGGAAAAATTCAACAAAGAAAGTGTGAATTTCTGGTCAAACTCACAGGATACCCTCTACTGGTTAAAGCTTGAATCTGGCACGTTAAGTACATTTGCGGCAAATAGAGTCGCTGAAATCCAGGAGTTGTCAAAATGTGTTGTATGGCGTCATGTTCCGACAGACACTAACCCTGCTGGTTTGGTATTGAGAGGAACTAATATAAATGAACTTGTAGATTCTTTGTGGTTTAAAGGGCCAAGTTTTTTGATGCAAGAAAACGACCAATTGCCACAGCTTCATCAGTTCCAGAGAGCGTGGACCTTAAAAACTTCTGAAGATAAAAAAGTGTGATGGTTGGCACACTTGCGGAAGTTTCGCAAAATTTTTTCATGGAGTTGATACATCGCCACTATAACTTTGCAAGACTATTGCGAATAGTGGCATATATACTTAGTTTTTCAAACGGCTCGTGTAGGAGGTCGTTCGCTACACGGTCCTCTCTCGTTTAAAGCTACATTTCCTTTTTAATGACAAAAGATTCCGCCTTTGCGCATTTTGTTGTTAAGCACGTGCACCTTGGCCACTACCACGCTGGTTCAAAGGCGCTAGTTGGGTTGTTGAGACAGCAAGTTTTGGTGGTGAATGCACCCAGCTTATGTACGGCAGTTGTGAGAACTTACGTACACTGTTTTAGGTACAAGCCAAAATTGTTAGGCCAAATAATGGGTAATCTGCCAGCCGACCGTCTCCGAGAAGGCCGACCCTTCAGAGTGTCTGGTGTAGATTTCTGTGGGCCGTTTTATGTCAGCTATAGGATTAGGGGTAGACCCCCTGTAAAAACATATGTTGCCGTTTTTGTTTGCTTCGCATCAAAAGCAGTTCACTTGGAACTTGTAATGGATCTATCCACCAATGCTTTTTTGAATGTGTTCAAAAGGTTCATTGGGAGGCGCGGACTACCCAAAACGGTGTTCAGGGACAATGCAACGAAATTCGTGGGAGCGAGTAACGTGCTGAAGGAGCTGCATACGGCATTTCTGGAGAGCAAGGAGTGACTGACGGGGTACGCAGCGGAGAGAGGGGTGCACTGGAGGTTTATTCCCCCTCGAGCGCCGCCCTTCGGAGGACTGTGGGAAGCAGCGCTGAAGGCAGCCAAGCACTGGTTGGTGCGAGGAGCGGACAACACGAATCTGACACCGGACGAGTTGAGCACGCATCTGGTGAACGTCGAGGCGTTACTCAACTCCAGACCACTACTCGACAGCACCAATCCCAACGATGGCGAGGTGATCACGCCAGGGCATCGGGAAGCCTTTGCTTGCGCTGCCGCACGAATCAGGAGCAGGAGAGTAAAGCAGCAAGCCGGGACCCGCGTACTTAAAGCGGTGGCAGCAGTTGTCGGCGCTCAGACTGCACTTTTGGCGCAAGTGGTCCAAAGACTACCTGCTCAGTCTACAGAAGCGAACGCAGTGGACCAAAGACGAGGTCAATTTTGGTGGAAGGGGCGGTCGTCATGGTGCACGACAGCAACACACCCCCGCAACGATGGACCATCGGGCGCGTTACGCGCAAAATCGCAGGAGTCGACGGCAAGGTTCGGGTAGCGGTGATAAAAACACCAGCAGGTGCAATAAGGCGCCCAATACACCAGCTGGCAGTGCTCCCGAATTGTTAAAGATCGGAGTTCTTCAACGGGGCCGGAATATTGGGGCAATATCACCAATTATATATAATAGAAATGGTTAAGAGAGAATAAGTATTGTAGTTGAGCTAGTAGTTAAGCGAGTAGTTAAGAATGAGCGAGTAGTTAGTAATGAAGTGCCTTAATTAGTCTCCTAATTTAAGACGATCGGCAATTGCCGACGACGAATTCGGGGAGTGTGGTCGGACTGTGGCTCACTCTCATGTATGAAGACACTTTTCGTTTGTACTTTGAAGCAAACTACACGCGATATTAAAATATCTTTGAAACCGAACTTCGCGTCCGTCCTTTTTGTGATTGTTAACTTACAATATCTTTAAAAATTCTTAGAGATTTTTCAATAGCTATATAAAATTCTTTCCAAACAGTAAGATATATAACGTTTTAATGTGTTCTACCTTCTTAACGAACCTATTAGAAGCAAAAGACCAAGAATTTAAAATAGAGAACTACCACATAGGTAATAACCAAAGAGGTATTGACGAAACTATAGCCCACATAAAAAGGCAGTTTTATTTCCCGAACATGAAAGCAAAAATTTCCACACCATTAAAAATTGTGATATTTGCTACAAATTAAAATGTAATCGGCACCCTCCTAAGGTTAAATTCCAACTAACGGAAACGCCTACATTGCCTTTAGACACACTACACACTGATTTATACACAATGAATGCAAAATATGCCGTTACAATTACATTCTCAATCCATGGTCTTATACAGTCAACATTTGACTGTAGCCGTTCTTACTTGTTAATGTAAGCTAGAAGTTTACTTTATGACCAAAATTTAACAAAAGAAAAAGAAACTACTAAACAAACCCAACATATAAAGATAAAAAACCGTAAAACGATAACAAAGTAAATATAACTACTCCAACAGTAGTAAACAAATTTCCAATCTAGTGAGTCCCAACAAAGGGACACTTCAAGGTAAAAGTAAGAAACCAGCTACTGGTTTTACAACACACAATTGTATGCTATATTAAGAGAAACTTTTACTAAAAATCTAACATTTTAAACATTTTATATAGTTTATGAACAACATAAGCACATTCAAAATCTCGAAAATTTATGGCCAACAATAATAAGTTAATACGACCACCTATTTTGAACCAAGACAATTTAGCTAACGAAAGACAAAAACAAAGGCAAGCTCAAAGGCAAGTTGAATACCAGCAGAATAGAAATATGGCGTCACCAGAACAAATTACTAAGCTAGATGGACAGTTGATACCATAACAAGTTCCAAGAATTGTGCAAGCTTTAAATAGCCCACACCACGATTTTAGCTATGCTATAGACCAATGCATAAATGTAGAACATCCTGCGAACTTAGGGGGACTCGACAAAGTTCCAGATGTAGTTAAATGCCTCAGGGAATTTTCTGTAAATCCAGCGGAATTCGGCTCTTGGAAAAAGGGCAACGACCGCATAATGGAAGCCTACGCAGGGGAAGTGGGTACCTCAAGATATTTTGGCATACTTCACTCCATTAGGAGCAAAATCATCGGTAATGCTGACACGGCACTAGAAGCATGTAGCGTTCTATTAAATTGGAAAGCAATGGTTAAGTGTCTAACGATGTATTACGGAGACAAGCGGGATCTTGGTACGCTAGAATATCAGATGACAATGTTGTCTCAGGATAACCAAACGGTTAAAGAATTTCACCAGACGGTTTATCAACATCTTTCACTTCTCCTGATCAAGGTTAATTGTATGGACTTGGGTACGGAAGCTCATCAACTTCTCAAGAAAATACACCGCGACAAAGCCACAGACACATTTGTATGTGGGCTGCGTGGAGACCAACCTCGCATCTTGTGTGCACATTCGCCGAGCAACCTCCCTTCGGCATTGAACATATGCCTGAAATTGGAAAATCAGAAATATCGCACCATGCATGCGATAACCCTAGGACAGACTAATGGCAAAAGCGCCAACACAAAACCGATGCCAGCCCCTAGAAACATACAATTCGTAAGCTCAGGTTTTCGACGGCCGACACAGGATCCTCCCAGAAATCCTCGTATTCAATACCATCCAGACACAGCCTCGGAACTATACCAACTTTGGACGGCAAAACCAGCTCACTTTGACAAGACAGTGCGGCACAAACCTATACCGACAGCAACAGTACGCACCACCCAGGCCAATAGCCCCGAAACCCTTACCGAACTAGGGAAAAGACCCCCAGACCCAACGCATGAACGACAGAAAAGACAACGGAACTTCAACATTCAAACTGACGACAACAAAAAGAATGATATGCAATCTGCTGAAACATATGCCATTATGGCAGAATATGAGCAAACACTTGCAGATCAACAAGACGAGACCTCAGACGAAACGTTTAATGAATATGTTGACAACGATGAAAACTATTACAACGACAACTCTGCAATGCATTTTTTAGAAAAGAACATTCCTCGCTTCCATACTTTGAATGCAAGCTGGGGAAAGGAAAAATCCTAAACATATTAATAGATACAGGATCGAACAGGTATTACATACAACCCAAATTTATAACAAATACGATTGCCAACAAAAAACCCTTTAATGCTGTGTCCGTAGGGGGCAGTGTTCGCGTCACCCATTATAAAATAGCTTATCTCTTTAACCACCCTGACATAAATGTTTAGTTCTTTTTGTTGCCGATCATTTGTTAAGATTATTTGATGCCATTCTAGGCAATAACAGCTTGAAAGAGCTGAATGCTGAAATTAAAGAAAGCAAGAAGATTATGACTATATAAAACGAAATTCACGTTCCTATCAAGGAAAAAAAATTTGAGGCGGTAAACACTATTAAATTAATTAATATAAAATTACACAAACTTATTTGCAGAGCCAAATCAGAAACTGACCTGAACAACCAACGTGAAGGCGGAAATACGAACTTCTTCAGACTCACCAGTGTACTCGAAATTTTATCAGTACCCAATGAGTCTGAAAGATAAGATAAACAAACAGGGCTCTGAACTGCTTAATGATGGTATAATCAGACCATCAAGGACCCCATACAACTCTCATGTATGGATAGTATAAAAAAAAGCAGACGCTTTAAAAGAAAACAAGTAAGAAAGCTACAGTCGAATGTGTTCGATTGTAATAAACGGCTACAATCATATTTTGAGCTTGCCGACATACATGCATAATCACATTCTATTGGATCAGATGTGATCAAAAAGTGTTTTTATGTAGATGATATGCTGGCAGGGGCAGACAGCGTAAAAGAACTGAACATCATGTGCAAGGAAGATCGTCAAATTTTGGATTCAGGAGGGTTTCCTCTAGCCAACATAGCATCCAAGTTTCAAGCACTGACTCTAGCCCAGAAGTTACTCTCAAAATTGAGGAGCATAGTGCAGTGAAAACTCTTGGAATGCATTGGGCACCTCAAGAGGATCTATTTAAATACCATCTTGACGTGGATTGTTTCGCATCGCTAAAACCAACGAAACGTAATATGTTATCCACAGCGTCTCGTTTGTTTGACCCACTTGGTTTGCTGTGTCCCGTTATAACAAAAGTCAAAAGTTATTACAAGAGTTGTGGAGGCTTAAGATAGATTTGGGATAAGGCCATTCCTATGAGTCTTTACACTACATAGCAGAAGTTCACCATGACATTGCGTGACTTGCATAAGATCCGCATTCCTCGATATGTTTGTCTCTCATTTTATCAGTAAGTTCAAATCCATGGTTTTGCAGACGCCTCCAGACACGCATATGGTTGTTGCATATATGTACGAACTGCCAACAACCAAGACGTTTGCATTTCGTTACTTACAGCAAAGTCTAGGGTAACTCCACTTAATTTAAGAACAATACCTTGACTAGAGCTATGTGCAGCACTTTTGCCACCAAACTGTGGCATCGAATCTCTCCAACCATGGAAAAATTCAACAAAGAAAGTGTGAATTTCTGGTCAAACTCACAGGATACCCTCTACTGGTTAAAGCGTGAATCTGGCACGTTGAGTACATTTGTGGCAAATAGAGTCGCTGAAATCCAGGAGTTGTCAAAATGTGTTGTATGGCGTCATGTTCCGACAGACACTAACCCTGCTGGTTTGGTATTGAGAGGAACTAATATAAATGAACTTGTAGATTCTTTGTGGTTTAAAGGGCCAAGTTTTTTGATGCAAGAAAAAGACCAATGGCCACAGCTTCATCAGTTCCAGATAGCGTGGACCTTAAAAACTTCTGAAGATAAAAAAAGTGTGCTGGTTGGCACACTAGGGAAGTTTCGCAAAATTTTTTCATGGAGTTGATACATCGTCTCTCTAACTTTGCAAGGCTATTGCGAATAGTGGCATATATACTTCGTTTTTCAAACGGCTCAGAACAGATTCTCTTGTGGTATCAGCCTTAAAAAAAATTTCATTCCTTAAATTGATCGCTGTAGTACAGAGCACCACATTTAGAAAAGAATTGCAATTAATGGAAAAATCAGTTGTCTTAGCACCAATGCTTTCATCATTAAATCCATTGACAAATTTGAAAAGAGCGGCCTAAAATTTGAACTCATTTGTGTAGGAGGTCGTTTGTTACACGGTCCTCTCTCGTTTAAAGCTACATTTCCTTTTTAATGACAAAGGGTTCCGCCTTTGCGCAACTTTTTGTTAAACACTTGCACCTTAGGCACTACCACGCTGGTTCAAAGGCGCTAGTTGGGTTGTTGAGACAGCAAGTTTTGGATGTGAATGCACCCAGCTTATGTACGGCAGTTGTGAGAACTTACGTACACTGTTTTAGGTACAAGCCAAAATTGTTAGGCCAAATAATGGGTAATCTGCCAGCCGACCGTCTCCGAGAAGGCCGACCGTCTCCGAGAAGGCCGACCCTTCAGAGTGTCTGGTGTAGATTTCTGAGGGCCGTTTTATGTCAGCTATAGGATTAGGGGTAGACCCCCTGTAAAAACATATGTTGCCGTTTTTGTTTGTTTCGCATCAAAAGCAGTTCACTTGGAACTTGTAATGGATCTATCCACCAATGCTTTTTTGAATGTGTTCAAAAGGTTCATTGGGAGGCGCGGACTACCCGAGACGGTGTTCAGGGACAATGCAAAGAATTTCGTGGGAGCGAGTAACGTGCTGAAGGAGCTGCATACGGCATTTCTGGAGAGCAAGGAGTGACTGACGGGGTACGGGGTACGGGGTCCTCCTTCGGAGGACTGTGGGAAGCAGCGGTGAAGGCAGCCAAGCACCGGTTGGTGCGAGGAGCGGACAACACGAATCTGACGCCGGGCGAGTTGAGCACGCATCTGGTGGACATCGAAGCGTTACTCAACTCCAGACCACTACTCGTCGACAGCACCGATCCCAACGATGGCGAGGTGATCACGCCAGGGCATCTACTCATCGGGCAGCCTTTGCTTGCGCTGCCGCACGAATCAGGAGCAGGAGAGTAAAGCAACAAGCCGGGACCCGCGTACTTAAAGCGGTGGCAGGAGTTGTCGGCGCTCAGACTGCACTTTTGGCGCAAGTGGTCCAAAGACTACCTGCTCAGTCTACAGAAGCGAACGCAGTGGACCAAAGACGAGGCAAATTTGGTGGAAGGGGCGGTCGTCATGGTGCACGACGGCAACACACCCCCGCAACGATGGACCATCGGGCGCGTAACGCGCAGAAACGCAGGAGTCGACGGCAAGGTTCGGGTAGCGGTGATAAAAACACCAGCAGGTGCAATAAGGCGCCCAATAGACAAGCTGTCAGTGCTCCCGAATTGTTAAAGATCGGAGCTCTTTAATGGGGCCGGAATGTTAGGGCAATTCCACCAATTAGATATAATAGAAATGGTTAAGAGAGAAAAAGTATTGTAGTTGAGCTAGTAGTTAAGCGAGTAGTTAAGAAAGCGCATGAAGTGTCTTAATTAGTCTCTTAATTTAAGACGATCGGCAATTGCCGACGACGAATTCGGGGAGTGTGGTCGGACTGTGGCTCACTCTCATGTATGAAGACACTTTTCGTTTGTACTTTGAAGCCAACTGCACGCGATATTAAAATATCTTTGAAACCGAACTTCGCGTCTTTACTTTAAAAATTCTTAGAGATTTTTCAATAGCTATATAAAATTCTTTCCAAACAGTAAGATATATAACGTTTTAAAGTGTTCTACCTTCTTAACGAACCTATTAGAAGCGAAAGACCAAGAATTTAAAATAGAGAACTACCACATAAGTAATAACCATAGAGGTATTGACGAAACTATAGCCCACATAAAAAGGCAGTTTTATTTCCCGAACATGAAAGCAAAAATTTCCACACCAATTAAAATTGTGATATTTGTCACACATTAAAATGTAATCGGCACCCTCCTAAGGTTAAATTCCAACTAACGGAAACGCCTACATTGCCTTTAGACATACTACACACTGATTTATACACAATGAATGCAAAATATGTCGCTACAATTACATTCTCAATCCATGGTCTTATACAGTCAACATTTGACTGTAGCCGTTCTTACTTGTTAATGTAAGCTAGAGATTTACTTTATGAACAAAATTTAACAAAAGAAAAAGAAACTACTAAACAAACCCAACATATAGAGATAAAAAACCGTAAAACGATAACAAAGTAAATATAACTACTCCAACAGTAGTAAACAAATTTCCAATCTAGTGAGTCCCAACAAAGGGACACTTCAAGGTAAAAGTAAGAAACCAGCTACTGGTTTTTACAACACACAATTGTATGCTATATTAAGAGAAACTTTTACTAAAAATCTAACAACATTTTAAAAATTTTATATAATTTATGAACAACATAAGCACATTCTAAATCTCGAAAATTTATGGCCAACCATAATAAGTTAATACGACCACCTATTTTGAACCAAGACAATTTAGCTAACGAAAGACAACAACAAAGACAAGCTCAAAGGCAACTTGAATACCAGCAGAATAGAAATATGGCGTCACTAGAACAAATTACTGAGCTAGAGGGACAGTTGATAGCATAACAAGTCCCAAGAATAGTGCAAGCTTTAAATAGCCCACACCACGATTTTAGCTATGCTATAGACCAATGCATAAATGTAGAACATCCTGCGAACTTAGGGGGACTCGACAAAGTTCCAAATGTAGTTAAATGCCTCAGGGAATTTTCTGTAAATCCAGCGGAATTCGGCTCTTGGAAAAAGAGCAACGACCGCATAATGGAAGCCTACGCAGGGGAAGGTACCCACTTCCCCTCAAGATATTTTGGCATACTTCACTCCATTAGGAGCAAAATCATCGGTAATGCTGACACGGCACTAGAAGCATATAGCGTTCTATTAAATTGGAAAGCAATAGTTAGGTGTCTAACGATGTATTACGGAGACAAGCGGGATCTTGGTACGCTAGAATATCAGATGACAATGTTGTCTCAGGATAACCAAACGGTTAAAGAATTTCACCAGACGGTTTATCAACATCTTTCACTTCTCCTGATCAAGGTTAATTGTATGGACTTGGGTACGGAAGCTCATCAACTTCTCAAGAAAATACACCGCGACAAAGCCACAGACACATTTGTATGTGGGCTGCGTGGAGACCAACCTCGCATCTTGTGTGCACATGCGCCGAGCGACCTCCCTTCGGCATTGAACATATGACTGAAATTGGAAAATCAGAAATATCGCACCATGCATGCGGTAACCCTAGGACAGGCTAATGGCAAAAGCGCCAACACAAAACCGATACCAGCCCCTACGCACCACCCAGGCCAATAGCCCCGAAACCCTTACCGAACAAGGGAAGAGACCCCCAGACCCAACGCATGAACGACAGAAAAGATAACGGAACTTCAATATTCAAACTGACGACAACAAAAAGAATGATATGCAATCTGCTGAAACGTATGCCATTATGGCAGAATATGAGCAAACACTTGCAGATCAACAAGACGAGACCTCAGACGAAACGTTTAATGAATATGTTGACAACGATGAAAACTATTACAACGACAACTCTGCAATGCATTTTTTAGAAAAGAACATTCCTCGCTTCCATACTTTGAATGCAAGCTGGGGAAAGGAAAAATCCTAAACAGATTAATAGATACAGGATCAAACAGGTATTACATACAACCCAAATTTATTACAAATCCGATTGCCAACAAAAAACCCTCAAATGCTGTGTCCGTAGGGGGCAGTGTTCGCGTCACCCGTTATAAAAAAGCGAATCTCTTTAACCACCCTGACATAAATGTTAAGTTCTTTTTGTTGCCGATCATTTGTTAAGATTATTTGATGCCATTGTAGGCAATAACAGCTTGAAAGAGCTGAATGCTGAAATTAAAGAAAGCAAGAAGACTATGACTATATAAAACGAAATTCACGTTCCTATCAAGGAAAAAAAATTTGAGGCGGTAAACACTATTAAATACATTAATATAAAATTACCCAAACCTATGTGCAGAGCCAAATCAGAAACTGACCTGAACAACCAACGTGAAGGCGGAAATACGAACTTCTTCAGACTCACCAGTGTACTCGAAATTTTATCTGTACCCAATGAGTCTGAAAGATAAAATAAACAAACAGGGCTCTGAACTGCTTAATGATGGTATAATCAGACCATCAAGGTCCCCATACAACTCTCATGTATGGATAGTATAAAAAAAAGCAGACGCTTTAAAAGAAAACAAGTAAGAAAGCTACAGTCGAATGTGTTCGATTGTAATAAACGGCTACAATCATATTTTGAGCTTGCCGACATACATGCATAATCACATTCTATTGGATCAGATGTGATCAAAAAGTGTTTTTATGTAGATGATATGCTGGCAGGGGCAGACAGCGTAAACGAACTGAACATCATGTGCAAGGAAGCTCGTCAAATTTTGGATTCAGGAGGGTTTCCTCTAGCCAACATAGCATCCAGGTTTCTAGCACTGACTCTAGCGAAGAAGTTACTCTCAAAATTGAGGAGCATAGTGCAGTGAAAACTCTTGAAATGCGTTGGGCACCTCAAGAGGATCTATTTAAATACCATCTTGACGTGGATTGTGTTTGCTGTGTCCCGTTATAACAAAAGCCAAAAGTTATTACAAGAGTTGTGGAGGCTTAAGATAGATTGGGATAAGGCCATTCCTATGAGACTTAACACTGCATGGCAGAAGTTCACCATGGCATTGCGTGACTTGCATAAGATCCGCATTCCTCGATATGTTTGTCTCTCATTTTATCAGTAAGTTCAAATCCATGGTTTTGCAGACGCCTCCAGTCACGCATATGGTAGTTGCATATATGTACGAACTACCAACAACCAAGACGTTTGGATTTCGTTACTTACAGCAAAGTCTAGGGTAACTCCACTTAATGTAAAAACAAAACCTCGACTAGAGCTATGTGCAGCACTTTTGCCACCAAACTGTGGCATCGAATCTCTTCAACCATGGAAAAATTCAACAAAGAAAGTGTGAATTTCTGGTCAGACTCACAGGATACCCTCTACTGGTTAAAGCGTGAATCTGGCACGTTGAGTACATTTGTGGCAAATAGAGTCGCTGAAATCCAGGAGTTGTTAAAATGTGTTGTATGGCGTCATGTTCCGACAGACACTAACCCTGCTGGTTTGGTATTGAGAGGAACTAATATTAATGAACTTGTGGATTCTTTGTGGTTTAAAGGGCCAAGCTTTTTGATGCAAGAAAAAGACCAATGGCCACAGCTTCATCAGTTCCAGATAGCGTGGACCTTAAAAACTTCTGAAAATAAAAAAAAAATGTGCTGGTTGGCACACTAGCGGAAGTTTCGCAAAATTTTTTCATGGAGTTGATACATCGTCACTCTAACTTTGCAAGGGTATTGCGAATAGTGGCATATATACTTCGTTTTTCAAACGGCTCAGAACAGATTCTCTTGTGGTATCAGCCTTAAAAAAAATTTCATTCCTTAAATTGATCGCCGTAGTACAGAGCACCACATTTAGAAAAGAATTGCAATTAATGGAAAAATCAGTTGTCTTAGCACCAATGCTTTCATCATTAAATCCATTGACAAATTTGAAAAGAGCGGCCTAAAATTTGAACTCATTCGTGTAGGAGGTCGTTTGTTACACGGTCCTCTCTCGTTTAAAGCTACATTTCCTTTTTAATGACAAAGGGTTCCGCCTTTGCGCAACTTTTTGTTAAACACTTGCACCTTAGGCACTACCACGCTGGTTCAAAGGCGCTAGTTGGGTTGTTGAGACAGCAAGTTTTGGATGTGAATGCACCCAGCTTATGTACGGCAGTTGTGAGAACTTACGTACACTGTTTTAGGTACAAGCCAAAATTGTTAGGCCAAATAATGGGTAATCTGCCAGCCGACCGTCTCCGAGAAGGCCGACCGTCTCCGAGAAGGCCGACCCTTCAGAGTGTCTGGTGTAGATTTCTGAGGGCCGTTTTATGTCAGCTATAGGATTAGGGGTAGACCCCCTGTAAAAACATATGTTGCCGTTTTTGTTTGTTACGCATCAAAAGCAGTTCACTTGGAACTTGTAATGGATCTATCCACTGATGCTTTTTTGAATGTGTTCAAAAGGTTCATTGGGAGGCGCGGACTACCCGAGACGGTGTTCAGGAAAAATGCAAAGAATTTCGTGGGAGCAAGCAACGTTTTGAAGGAGCTGCATACGGCATTTTTGGAGAGCAAGGAGTGACTGACGGGGTACGCAGTGGAGAGAGGGGTGCACTGGAGGTTTATTCCCCCTCGAGCGCCGCCCTTCGGAGGACTGTGGGAAGCAGCGCTGAAGGCAGCCAAGCACTGGTTGGTGCGAGGAGCGGACAACACGAATCTGACGCCGGGCGAGTTGAGCACGCATCTGGTGGACATCGAAGCGTTACTCAACTCCAGACCACTACTCGTCGACAGCACCGATCCCAACGATGGCGAGGTGATCACGCCAGAGCATCTACTCATCGGGCAGCCTTTGCTTGCTCTGCCGCACGAATCAGGAGCAGGAGAGTAAAGCAACAAGCCGGGACCCGCGTACTTAAAGCAGTGGCAGGAGTTGTCGGCGCTCAGACTGCACTTTTGGCGCAAGTGGTCCAAAGACTACCTGCTCAGTCTACAGAAGCGAACGCAGTGGACCAAAGACGAGACAAGCTGGCAGTGCTCCCGAATTGTTTAAGATCGGAGCTCTTCAACTGGGCCGGAATGTTAGGGCAATTCCACCAATTAGATATAATAGAAATGGTTAAGAGAGAATAAGTATTGTAGTTAAGCTAGTAGTTAAGCGAGTAGTTAAGAGAGCGCATGAAGTCTCTTAATTAGTCTCTTAATTTAAGACGATCGGCAATTGCCGACGACGAATTCGGGAAGTGTGGTCGGACTGTGGCTCACTCTCATGTATGAAGACACTTTTCGTTTGTACTTTGAAGCCAACTACACGCGATATTAAAATATCTTTGAAACCGAACTTCGCGTCCGTCCTTTTTGTAGTTGTTAAATTACAATATCTCTAAAAATTCTTAGAGATTTTTCAATAGCTATATAAAATTCTTTCCAAACAGTAAGATATATAACGTTTTAAAGTGTTCTACCTTCTTAACGAACCTATTAGAAGCAAAAGACCAAGAATTTAAAATAGAGAACTACCACATAGGTAATAACCATAGAGGTATTGACGAAACTATAGCCCACATAAAAAGGCAGTTTTATTTTCCGAACATGAAAGCAAAAATTTCCACACCAATAAAAATTGTGATATTTGTTACAAATTAAAATGTAATCGGCACCCTCCTAAGGTTAAATTCCAACTAACGGAAACGCCTACATTGCCTTTAGACACACTACACACTGATTTATACACAATGAATGCAAAATATGTCGTTACAATTACATTCTCAATCCATGGTCTTATACAGTCAACATTTGACTGTAGCCGTTCTTACTTGTTAATGTAAGCTAGAGATTTACTTTATGAACAAAATTTAACAAAAGAAAAAGAAACTACTTAACAAACCCAACATATAAAGATAAAAAACCGTAAAACAATAACAAAGTAAATATAACTACTCCAACAGTAGTATAAAAAATATAAAATCTCAACAAAGGGACCCTTTAAGGTAAAAGTAAGAAACCAGCTACTGGTTTTACAACACACAATTGTATGCTATATTAAGAGAAACTTTTACTAAAAATCTAACAACATTTTAAAAATTTTATATAATTTATGAACAACATAAGCACATTCTAAATCTCGAAAATTTATGGCCAACCATAATAAGTTAATACGACCACCTATTTTGAACCAAGACAATTTAGCTAACGAAAGACAACAACAAAGACAAGCTCAAAGGCAACTTGAATACCAGCAGAATAGAAATATGGCGTCCCTAGAACAAATTACTGAGCTAGAGGGACAGTTGATAGCATAACAAGTCCCAAGAATAGTGCAAGCTTTAAATAGCCCACACCACGATTTTAGCTATGCTATAGACCAATGCATAAATGTAGAACATCCTGCGAACTTAGGGGGACTCGACAAAGTTCCAGATGTAGTTAAATGCCTCAGGGAATTTTCTATAAATCCAGCGGAATTCGGCTCTTGGAAAAAGAGCAACGACCGCATAATGGAAACCTACGCAGGGGAAGTGGGTACCTCAAGAAATTTTTGCATACTTCACTCCATTAGGAGCAAAATCATTGGTAATGCGGCACTAGAAGCATATAGCGTTCCATTAAATTGGAAATTGGAAATTAAATTGCCTGAAATTGGAAAATCAGAAATATCGCACCATGCATGCGGTAACCATAGGAAGGGCTAATGGCAAAAGCGCCAACACAAAACCGATACAAGCCCCTAGAAACATACAATTCGTAAGCTCAGGTTTTCGACGGCCGACACAGGATCCCCCCAGAAATCCTCGTATTCAATACCATCCAGACACAGCCTCGGAACTATAACAACTTTGGACGGCAAAACCAGCTCACTTTGACAAGACAGTGCGGCACAAACCTATACCGACAGCAACATTACGCACCACCCAGGCCAATAGCCTCGAAACCCTTACCGAACTATGGAAGAGACCCCCAGACCCAACGCATGAAGGACAGAAAAGACAACGGAACTTTAACATTCAAACTGACGACAACAAAAACAATGATATGCAATCTGCTGAAACGTATGCCATTATGGCAGAATATGAGCAAACACTTGCAGATCAACAAGACGAGACCTCAGACGAAACGTTTAATGAATAAGTTGACAACGACGAAAACTATTACAACGACAACTCTGCAATGCATTTTTTAGAAAAAAACATTCCTCGCTTTCATATTTTGAATGCAAGCTGGGGAAAGGAAAAATCCTAAACATATTAATAGATACAGGATCGAACAGGTATTACATACAACCCAAATTTATAACAAATCCGATTGACAACAAAAAACCCTTTAATGCTGTGTCCGTAGGGGGCAGTGTTCGCGTCACCCATTATAAAATAGCTTATCTCTTTAACCACCCTGACATAAATGTTAAGTTCTTTTTGTTGCCGATCATTTGTTAAGATTATTTGATGCCATTCTAGGCAATAACAGCTTGAAAGAGCTGAATGCTGAAATTAAAGTAAGCAAGAAGATTATGACTATATAAAACGAAATTCACGTTCCTATCAAGGAAAAAAAATTTGAGGCGGTAAACACCATTAAATTAATTAATAAAAAATTACCCAAACCTATTTGCAGAGCCAAATCAGAAACTGACCTGAATAACCAACGTGAAGGCGGAAATACGAACTTCTTCAAAATCACCAGTGTACTCGAAATTTTATCAGTACCCAATGAGTCTGAAAGATGAGATAAACAAACAGGGCTCTGAACTGCTTAATGATGGTATAATCAGACCATCAAAGTCCCCATACAACTCTCCTCTATGGATAGTATAAAAAAAGCAGACGCTTTAAAAGAAAACAAGTAAGAAAGCTACAGTCGAACAAAAAGGACGGCTGCAATCATATTTTGACCGTAAAAGGCCATGGACTTACAATATTTATGCAAAGTCAAAATCTAAAATAAATAAAAAAAATGTTTGCACACATTTAATTTTTGATGCGGGCGGGACTCCAACGTGTAAATGCATAATAGTACTGTTCGTTTTGCAGTCCGCAGCTTAACCCATTTTACCACTGTACACGTACACACTATTCGGCACAATGCTGCAGGCAGCGCTGCCGGCAGCGCTGCTTACAGCTATGGAAAACGTTAAGCTGAATAACTTCTCTTTTTATTATCCGATTGTTACCACATTTTTAGAGATATAGTTATCATATCAACCGAAAATAAATAATATGACATCAAAATTGCACTTGTAATCAATTTTTTTTCGATTAATGGGGGCGGAAGGGAGCGTGGCCAAAATCCAAAATAAACTTGATCAGCGTGCAATAATAACACATTTTATTACCAAATTTGGTAGTCCTAGGGCAAATAAATTCAATTGCCTCGACGCAACACAGTGACGTGAGCTCAGGCGAGGATTCAATTCCAAGTATCGAAGTACCTATTAACACCTTTAGAAACCAGATCTTCTTTCACAAAGCAGAAATGACCGACTACAAGTTAAGTATCCCATTTCCAACTTTTCTCAGACACGAGATTTACAGACAGCAGTACAATCCGGACGAACTATTATTCGCTTTAAAAAAATATCTGAATCCCTCAACACGACTGAAGACGTAATGTGGAAAATACAACAATTATATCCAACTCATTTCAACAATTTTAAAGTACGCTCCACGCAGACATTAGTCAAAGATTTGACTAACACGACAGACCAAGAAGAACAAATTCTCAAATCACACAATAGGGCTCACTGAAACACGTTAGAAAATGAAGTCCAGCTTTCAGTAGAATTCTACTTACCAAAAATGAAACAGAAAATAGCAAACATAACGAAAAAACGTAAGACTTGTAAAGAGACTAAATACGATCGACACCCACCTAACCCAGAGATTAGAGAAACACCCATACCCGAATACCCCGGACACATAATTCACATAGACATTTACTCAATTGAAGGATACCTCGTACTGACAGTAATTCACAAATTTTCCAAGTTAACAAAAACCCAAATAATAAAATCAAAAGCAACAGAAAATATTCGAGCACCACTTCGTGATACAGTTTTCTATGTTGGCGTACCAAAATTTATCGTAATGGACAATGAAAAATCCCTAAACTCTGAATCATTACGATTCATGTTAGTCGACCAAATAAGGATACAAATTCATAAAACACCTCCCAATAAAAGTACAGTTAACGGACAGATTGAACGATTTCACTCAACACTCGCTGAAAAATGAGATGCTTGAAAAGGGATCAAGGTTATAGGAACTTCGAAGAACATACAGATCGAGCGATCTACGAGTATAACTCAATTCAACAAAATTCAAAGAAGAAGCCACTAGAACTTTTCTTTGGCCAAAGAGTTACAACTGACCCCACACAATACGAACAGGCAAGACTGGATCGCATAGAGCAACTGAGTCGTAAACAAATAAAAGATCTACAGGACCATAATAACAGAAAGAAACCAATCAAACCTATAGGGCATGTACTATTGACTTGATACAATAGCACGTCTATTGTCCTGCTCTGTCCGATTATGATGTGACCAATTTATATTATTAGGTATAGTCACATTGCAGAGCTCACAATGTTTTACATTTTTCCTTCCACCACCTCGTTTACGAGCAGCGAAGGCAAACCTCAACTGCTCTCGATCTTCTTGTTGCTGCTCCATAACTGCAGCGATTTTATAAAAATCCTTTGCTGAATATAGTCCGTTTAAAGCCATGTCTTGATGTTGTTGTTGCTGTTTAGCTGAGCTGTTGTTGCTGTTTAGCTTTTATGCTTGCTGCGGACTTACTGGTTTTCACTACGTCTAATCTCGTTGTTGTTGTTGTTGTTATTACACTTTCACCCCCGCTTTATAGAAAATCATTAGTATACAAGAATTGCATAAAATAATGTTAACCGAAATCACACAAAATAGAAGGAGAACAGGTTCAACCAAGCATAGTAAACCGTTTACTCACTAACATATCATGGTAGGGATACTAGCTGTTTTTGCTGTTTAGCTGTTGTTGTTGTTGTTGCTGTTTAGCTGTTGATGCTGTTTAGCTGTTGTTGTTGTTGCTGTTGATGTTACTGTTGTTGTTGTTGTTTAGCTGTTTAGCTATTGTTGTTATTGTTGATAAGCTGTTTAACTGTTGTTGTTACTGTTGTTGTTTAGCTGCATACTATGCCTAATCACTCCCAGCTTAATTGAAAATTATTGGAATACAAGAATTGCATTACCCAATGCTAACAGATCTCCGAATAGAAGGAGAACAGGGTGCAATGTATTGTTTACGCACTAACATATCATGATAGGGATATTACTTTCACATACCATCTACATAACAACCCATGTGAAATTTATCAGACTAAACTATCAACTAGAAAACTAACATTTCAAAATAGGATCACACACAAAACTATTATTGATATACATAATCAACATGTTGTGGTGGTAGTTGTTTACACATTTCATGATTAACCATGTGCTGACAATCAATTAGTACGCTTGAGGACACACATATCATAACGATCGTTTTCATGCTCACGGACACGGTTAGGCTCACAAAAAAGGCAATGCACACATTAAAATGTTGAGCTAGGGTCTCCCGGGCTGTCAAATATCAAGACACCATGAGTTGCCCGCGTCTGTGCACTGACGCCTGCATGCACACCCACCCTCTAGCACGTGCGCATGTAAACATGATCATGCATGCTCATTTTCACATGCTCACCTGCCAACCTTTAATACCGTGCACGCACACCCACCCTCTAACACGTGTGTGCACTAACATGTGCATGGAAACCCACCCCCTAATACATGTGCATGATCATCCATGCTCATTTTCACAGGCTCACCTGTCAACTTTTAACACTTCCCACAGTAATTTATCACCTAAAAATATTCATAAAACTCATTAATTACGCTAATTAGGACCCTAAAGTGCCCGATCTACCCCAAAAACCCATTATTTATGCAAATTATGACCCTAAATTGACCGATTTACCACTAAAAATCCCATTAAGTATGCTAATTAGGACCCTTTTTCCCCAATCCCTCCCGTCACGCCCCATTAATTTCAACTACCCACTCCACTTTTTGTCCCAGCACCCGCATTTCCTATCTACTGTTACAGCTTCGGTATGAACATAGATAATTGCAATATAAACCTTTTCATTATTCTATTCAATCGGATCAGACAATAAACACAGAAGTTATCCATATTAACGTTTTCCGTAGTTCCACCGCCCACGGAAGTCAATAATTTTTGAATATAAAGGAAAATATTTAGGTTACAGACACCAACTTTCGCATGATGATTCCTATAAATCATGCGCAGATGATGTTCATTTAAAATTTGAGGTGCCACGCCCACCACACATACAAATCAATCATTTTTGAATATTAAGGAAAATATTTAGGTTACAAATTGGAAATGGAAAATCTGCTTTGGAACACGTAAAGATGCTTATAATATGCACCCAATCCCAAAATTATAATCCGATCGCACAATAAATACAGAAGTTATTAAAGAAAATGTTTTTCATTGTTTCTTTGCCCGCGTCATTAAAGCATATCGTCATGCATCGTTTTGGCCTTTGTGTGTGTGTCTGCCTGTGTGTGTGAGAGCGAGTTGAAACTAGTTAGTGCAACTACGAAGTTGGTCGAATGGTATCTTACGGTCGGGCGCGCTCGACAGTGGCTTTCCCTATTTGTTCATAATAAGCTCTGGCAAGTACGGTAAGCTCAATATGTCCTGGTGGCCTGTTATGTTAAAGAGCGTTGATGTAGCTGGGCCTGGGGATTTTTTACGAAGGTCTTTAAGTTTCGGAATACCGAGTCATTCACCTTTTCTTCCTCGTTGAATATAATGAGAAATGTTCGTTTTACCAGCTGTTCATTGATTGTAGCCGTTTCATCATTTACGAAGGTCTTTAAGTTTCGGAATACCGAGTCGTTCACCTTTTTTTCCTCGCTCAATATGATGAGAAATGTTCCTATTATCAGATGTTCATTGATTGTAGCCGTTTCATCATTGATGATGATAACGCCAACATCGATGACTGGTAAGGGCTTAAAGTGGCTCAAGCAAGTAGTACAGTGTGCTGTGCCTCCTGAGTGCAGCTGTTGAGCGAATGTTGTGTAGGGCAATTTCCTGCAGAACGTTTTTGTAAGGGTAGCGCTGCAAATTCCAATCGGTACTATCTGGTTACAGCAGTCGGCTATGATGCTGTTTTCCGCAAAATTTAAAATTGTGTTGTTATTCTGAACAGGATGTAGAATTACTTTTTTACATGCTAGGCTGGGCTTAGGATATCTTATTACAAAATGAAGAACATTACTGCTAAATAAAACTTTAATTTTGGCTAATTCCATTAGGTCTGTAATTGTAATATTGGTGTAGAGTGTTCATTGATTATATTTTGCAAAACATTAGAGTCCAAAATCGCGAAAATAATTATTCCAATTTTTATACGCGCTACTCATAGAGTAGAAGGGTATTACAACTTTGTTCAAACCGAAAATGTATGTAACATGCAGAAGGAGACACCTCCGACCCCACAAAGTATATATATTCTGTCTCAGGATCAACAGCCGAGTCGATATAGCCATGTCCGTCTGTCCGTTTGTCTGTCCATGTGAAAATCTAGATCGCAGCTGTTATAAGAGCTAGGACTACCAAATTTGGTGACAATATGTGTTATTATTGCACGCTGATCAAGTTTATTTTGGATTTTGGCCACGCCACCTTCCGCCCCCGTAAATCGAAAAAACATTGATTACAAGCGCAATTTAGCGGATAATAAACACAGAAGTTATTCAGCTTAACGTTTCCATAGCTGTAAGCAGCGCTGCCGGCAGCGCTGCTTGCAGCATTGTGCCGAATAGTGTGTACGTGTACGGTGGTGAAATGGGTTAAGTTGTGGACTGCAAAACGAACAGTACTATTATGCATTTACGGGTTCGAGTTCCGCCCGCATCAAAAATTAAATGTGTGCAAAAATGTTTTTTTTTTTTATTTTAGATTTTGTCTTTGCATAAATATTGTAAGTCCACAGCCTTTTACGGTCAAAATATCATTGTAGCCGTTTTTTTTTTGTTCCGCAAATAAATGATGTACGAGCAGCTGGGTAGCGGGTATATTGCAGTCGAGCATACTCGACTGTAGCTTTCTTACTTGTTGTTATTGTAATCGATAACATAAGGGCTTCAAGTTCAGAAAAAATAATCTTATTTATTGAAAGCAAGGTTTTGTATAAATGTTCTGTTCATTCAATCTGTTTTGTTTTTGCATCTATCGTTAAGATATTAACTGTGTTAGTTAGAGAGTTCTTTTGTTCTTGGGTGTTCATGTGTTAATATTTTTCTGTCTGTTTTCTGATTCCACACGGTGTGTCCGAACTTTATATATATATTAAAAGTTTATTGTGATGATTGTATGAGTCGTACACAAGTTGATACGTGGTTTACACGATTAAAAAATGGTCGTGAAACTACTAATCGTGCTGAACTGGTGGAAAAAGTCCGGGAAATCATTGGTATCGATGCAAATTTTACTACGAGAATGTTGGCTGAGGAATTGAATACGAGTAAAAACACTATTTGGAGAATTTTAACTGAAGATTTGGGGAGAAGAAAGGTCTAAGCGCGATTTGTTCCACATGAATTAAATGACGAGCAAAAAATCGCTCGCGTGGAGCATTGCAAAGACATTATTATTACTATGCTGAAAACGATCCAGACTACCTTGATTCGATCATAACTGGTGATGAGATATGGTGCTTTAAATATGACCCTGAAACTAAGCGACAATCTGCTGAATGGAAGTCCAAAGACGAGCCAAAAACAAGAAAATTGCGTTTTCAGAAGTCTCGAATCAAGACAATGTTGATTACTTTTTATGATTCGAAGGGTATTGTCCACAAGGAATTTGTTCCAGAAGGTCAAACTGTTATTGGAGAATACTATTTAGGCGTTTTACATAGTTTGTGGAAAAGAATCGGTCGTGTTAGACCAGAATATCCAGCAGGAAAACTGCTGTTTTTATTGCACGATAATGCACCACCTCACAAGACCAAAAAAAGAATTTTTAACGAAAAATGGGATTCTCTCATCGACCATCCTCCGTATTCGCCTGATCTATCACCATGTGACTATTTTTTATTTCCAAAACTGAAAACCAAGATGAAGGGAGCATTTTATAATGATATCCCAGCCATTCAAGCAGCCGTAACCGAAGTATTGAAGAACATTTCTATAAATGACATAAAAAAATCTATGCATGCGCTGGTTGATCGTTCCAAACGTTGTGTTGAGTCAAATGGAACCTATTTAGAATAAATAATAACTTTCAAAGATAATTTAATGTGTATTTTATTTAATATCCAAAAAGTTCGGTTATTTTTGGAACTTACTGTGTATAAGCTCTTTTTATGTAAATTTTAAATTCTCGAATTCGTCGAAATCTGGATCCAATATCTGTTTTACATTTGACTAAGGGAAATGGCCTCTCAGTTGTTCTGTTTCTTTTAATATTGTAGAGTACATGGTCAGGTTAGTTGAGTGCTTTAAGTATTTAAAGTCCTTCAAAGTAGCTACGACACTGTCCATGATTGGTATGTAGATCGAACCAGTGCAGTCAGTGACTTTAGCTGTTGTTGGTATGACGAGAAGATACTTCTTCTCTTAAAATCTTGGTGTGTTAATAAAGAAAAATGGAAGAAACATTGTTTTTACTATAATTATCTGAAATTGTCTTTGTAAACCACCCTCCCTTTTATTAAGACTGTGGTCCCCATGTCAGCTTCCACTGCTTCTTCGGTGAACAAAGTCGTTAGTTTATTTTCTTATCTCTTATTTGATTTAACAAGGACCTTATCTCTCCTGTCCAAAATTCTGTGTTCTCTTGTCTTGTTTAATCATTCTAACTGAATATTTTGTGCGTTTAAAACTTTGTTTCTAATTTCCATATTAAAATCTGTGGTATATGAGTGAATTATGTCAATAGGTCTTTTATTTGTAACTGAGTGAATAGTTTTATTGTATTTTATAGCTGCAAGATCTATAAGTTCGACTGTGTCTTCAATACCTCTTACGATCTTCAGACAGCGCGCGATCTCTACCAGGGTACTGTGGAAACTCTCTACCTGTTCGTTAAAAGTGCAATGGAGTTGGAGTGCGTTTATAATTTGGACATTAAAATGGTTACTTAAAAGTGACTTGACTGTCTCAGATTTGATAGATGGCTCATTCTTATGCTTCCGCGGGAAACAATAAAACCTAAATACTCGATGCTTTCCTTGAAAAAATTAGATTTTTCGCGCGACACCTTCATATTGGATGCGTGCAATCTATCTAAGACCCATGCTATGATCACTCATCGTAGACATAGCACGATTTTTTTTATCTGTTCTCTGAGCACATCATTGATGGCTCTTTGAAAAATACTGGGAGCAGTTGTCAGCCCAAAAGAATGTCTGCAAAATTCATACTTCCCGTTTCCTACTGAGAAGGCATTTCAGCGATTATTATTTGGTGGAAACCAGTCTTTTAATCTGAGATGGTATAGTATTGTGCCTTGCCAAAGTTTGCCAAAATGAAAAAAAACCCGCTACTCATAAAGTATAAGGGTACGAGGGTCGTTTGATAAGACCGTGACTTTTTGTATTTGCCGCGCACCTGCTCTAAATACAACACTGCTCCTGTCAGCAGTTATCGATTAACAGCTGACTGTAAAATTTTGAGAAAGCTGCGTTTTTTGGTTTGCGTTTTATAGGCATTGAAAGCAGACGATCTCGTGAATTTTAACGAAAATGGAAAAAAGTGAATTTCGTGTGCTAGTTAAGCATTATTTTTTGCGTAAAAAATCCATCACCGAAACCAAGGAAAGACTTGATAAATATTATGGGGACTCTGCACCATCAATTTCAATGGTTAAGAAATGGTTTACTGAGTTCCGTTGTGGTCGTACCAGTACAAGTGATGCCGAACGTTCAGGTCGCCCAAAAGAGGTCGTCATGCCAGAAATCGTCGACAAAATCCATGGAATGATATTGGATGATCGGAGAATGAAAGTGCGTGAGGTAGCTGAGGCTGTAGGCATCTCAACTGAACGGGTACATCACATTTTACATGAATATTTGGACATGAAAAAGCTTTCCGCGCAATGGGTGCCGCGATTGCTCACACACGACCATAAGCGCAACCGTGTGACCATTTCAAAGGAGTGTTTGGCGATGTTCAACCGCAATCCAAACGAATTTTTGCGCCGTTTCGTTACCGTAGACGAAACATGGATCCACCACACCACACCAGAGACCAAAGAACAATCAAGACAGTGGGTTTCTCCGGGTGAACGTGCACCAAAGAAGGCCAAGGTGGGTCTGTCGGCCAACAAGGTCATGGCCACAGTTTTTTGGGATGCACAAGGTATCATTCACATCGATTACCTTGAAAAGGGTAAAACGATCACCGGCGAATATTATTCAGAGCTTTTGGACAGATTCGATATTGATTTGAAGCAGAAACGACCGCATTTGGCGAAAAAAAAGTGCTGTTCCATCAGGACAATGCACGGGTGCACACGTGTGTAGTCAGCATGGCAAAATTTCATAAATTGGGCTACGAACTGCTACCCCATCCAGCATATTCTCCAGATTTAGCCCCCTGTGACTATTTTTTGTTTCCAAACATGAAGAAATGGCTCGGCGGTAAGAGATTCGGGTCAAATGAAGAGGTCATCACAGAAACAAACGACTATTTTGAGGGCCTTGAGAAAACCTATTATTTGGAAGGAATAAAAAAATTGGAAAAACGCTGGACTAAATGTATAGAGCTAAAAGGAGATTATGTTGAGAAATAAAACGCTTCTTTGACGAAAAAAATATATTTTATTCAAAAAGTCACGGACTTATCAAACGACCCTCGTATTATATTATCAAACCGAAAATGTATCTAACAGGCAGAAGGAGATATCTCTGACCCCATAAAGTGTATATATTCTGGCTGAGGATTATCAGCCGAGTCGACATAGCCATGTCTGTCTGTACGTCTGTCCGTCACGCGTCTGTATAAATACATAGATTTTAGCTTTTATAAAAGCTAGTGACACCAAATTTGGCATGAGAGAGTATAAGCATCACAAGCTCTTGAAATTTATTTCAACTTTAAGGTTCCATGCCCACTGCTTTTGAAAAATGATTAATACATTTTTGAAGTTGCTGTGTGGCGAAAGTATTAAAGTCTTAACGTTTTGCTTTAACATATACATATATACAATATGCATAAATATTTCAAATTTCAAGCTGATCGGATGTCTGTTTGCCCGTTTGGAGATCCAGATATCAGCTTTATAAGAGCTAGGACTTCCACATTTGGGTGACAATATGTGTTATTATTGCACGCTGATTAAGTTTATTTTGGATTTTGGCCACACCTTCTTCCTCCCCCGTAAATCTTTTATAAGCGTAATTTTGGTGCCTTATTATTCATTTTTGGTTTATATGATAACTATAGCTAGCCAGATGATCTCTGATAATTTGTTAACAATCGGATAATAAACAAAGAAGTTATTCAACTTAAAGTTTTCCATAGCTATAAGCAGCGGTGCCGGCAGCTAAGCCTAGAGCATTGTGCCAAATAGTGCGTACGTGTACGGTGGTCAAACTTGTCAAGTGGTATACTGCAAAACGAACAATACTATTATGCATTTACGGGTTCGAGTCCCACCCAATGAAATGTGTGCAAAAACTTTTTATACCATTCGACCATTGAAAATGGTCAAAAATGGTATACTAAGTTTGTGCAAAAGTATGTAACAGGAGAAGGAGACATGGCAGACCCCATAAAGTATATATATTCGGGCTCAGGATCAACAGCCGAATCGATTGAGCCATGTCCGTCTGTCCGTCTGTCTGTATGAACGTCGAGATCTCAGCTATTACAAAAGCTAGAGACACCAAATTTGACATGATGGTTCCTGTGTACCATACGCAGATCAAGTTTATTTCAAATTTGGATTGCCATGCCCACCGCCCACGCGAATCGATAATTTACGAATATTGAGGAAAGTATTACAGTTATTTATTTGAAATTTCAGGTGCCACGCCCACCACCCACGCAAATCAATAATTTTCGATTATTAGGAGAAGCATTGAAATTACAGCTTTCTGCTGAGAAAGCTGGTATGAACATAAATAATTGCAATATAAATCTATTCCCCAAATAACAATCCAATCGGACGATAAACACAGAAGTTATCCATGTTTCCGCTTTCCGTACTTCCACTGCTGTGCTGCGCGTCGTGACGTCATCGTCACGATGCTTCGTTTCAGCCGTAGCGTGTGTAAAGCTATGCCGTTTTCACATGTAGATGGCGCTATTCAGCGATAAATCTAATCTAAACAATAGTTGGAGGATAAACTTGTGCAGAGTTTTTTGATGGAATTAAATGTGTGATAATTTGTTTCGAAACTGGGCGAATGGTATCTTACTGTCGGGCGCGCTCGTCTGTAGCTTTCTTTACTTGTTTTTATTTTAGATTTTGACTTTGCATCAATATTGTAAGTCCATGGCCAGTCAAAATATGATTGTAGCCGAGCAGCTGGGTAGTGGATATATAACAGTCAAGCACACTCGACTGTAGCTTTCTTAATAATTATACCATTCGTCCATTGAAAATGGTCAAAAATTGTATACTAAATTTGGGCAAATGTATGTAGGCAGACCGCACAAAATGTATATATTTTTGCTTAGGATCACTAGCCGAGTCGATATAGCCATGTCCGTCAGTCCGTCTGTCTGTCTGTTCGTAGGAAAACCTAGATCGCAGCTATTATAAGAGCTAGAACTACTAAATTTGGTGACAATTATTGTTATTATTGCAACCTTATCAAGTTTATTTTGGGTTTTAACCATCCCCCTTTCCGCCACCGTAAATCGAAAACAAGAAAGAAAGGCTACCTTCGACACGCCAAAGGTTTTACACCATTGCAGTTACTCCACATATTAATCGGCTGCTAGGTTTTATGGTAGCTCAATTATATATCTGTCCGGTTTTAATGAAACTTGCATTGCATTTAATGGACATATGTAATTAGACATATATCAGAAAAGTTTCACAGCGATATCTTGAACAAGTAAGAAAGCTACAGTCGAGTGTGCTCCACTCTGCTGCCAACGCTGCGTACAGCTATGGAAAACGTTAAGCTGAATAACTTCTGTGTTTATTATCCGATTGTTACCAAATCAGAGATCATCTGGCTATCTATAGTTATCATGTAAACCGAAAATGAACAATATGGCATCAAAATTGCGCTTGTAATCGATTTTTTTCGATTTACAGGGTCGGAAGGGGGCGTGGCCAAAATCCAAAATAAACTTGATCAGCGTGCAATAATAACACATATTGTCATCAAATTTGGTAGTCCTAGCTCTTATAATAGCTGAGATCTAGATTTTCACACGGACAGACAGACGGACAGACGGACATGGCTATATCGACTCGGCTGTTGATCCTGAGCCAGAATATATACACTTTATGGAGGCGGAGGTGTCTCCTTCTGCCTGCTACATACATTTTCGGTTTGAACAAAGTTATAATACCCTTCTTCTCTATGAGTAGCGGGTATAAAAATTA
Organism: Zaprionus ghesquierei; assembly: GCA_018904095.1. Classification (NCBI taxonomy): domain Eukaryota; kingdom Metazoa; phylum Arthropoda; class Insecta; order Diptera; family Drosophilidae; genus Zaprionus; species Zaprionus ghesquierei. The sequence continues at coordinate 262,041 of JAEIGP010000424.1, read as the reverse complement.
CAAAAATCGGCCAATAGGTTTAATGGTAGCTATACGATATATCGGTCCGATTTTGATAAAATTTGCACAACTTTGAATGGACATACTAAGGCATAGATTGCGAAAGTTTCTTGGCGATATCTTAAAAAAATGACAAAAATCGGCCGATAGGTTCTATGGCAGCTATATGATACATCGGTCCGATCCAGCTCGTTCCGACTTATTTACAGCCTGCAGTAATGGGAAGCATGTATACCAAGTTTCATCAAGACAGCTCTAAAACTGAGAGACTAGTTTGCGTTGCAACAGACGAACGAACAGACGGACAGACGGCCGGGCGGACAGACGGACAGACGGACATGGCTAGTTTGACTCCCCTATTGATGCTGATTAAGAATATATATACCTTATAGGGTCGGATATGTCTCCTAAGGTGCGTTGCAAACTTCTGGCCAAAATTAATATACCATCTGCAATGGTATAAAAATGGATTACAGGCGACTCAATGTTTTCCATAACTGTAAACTGCGCTGCCGGCAGCGCTGCCAGCAGTGTTAGGCCGAATAGTTCGTACGTGTATTCTTGATGAACGAGCAGCTGGGTAGCGGGTATATAACAGTCGAGCACACTCGACTGTAGCTTTCTTACTTATTAAGTTTTAACTTTTTTCTTTTGCACACACATAGATAAGTTAACAATAGTTAACGACGCCCGCTCGCCGAGCACCAAAATCCGCCTTGCTTGCGTTTCTAGTCCCTTGACTCCGTGCATCCGGAGATCTTGCACAGCAAAGACTCGAGTCACTTAGTGCACTCGTTGTTGCCACGTCTTGGCAACGACGAACGATCAGTGACTGCATCGAACTAGCCGCGCTGACAAAGGAGATTGTATTGAAGTGCACTGCCCACCAAGGGCTACTCGCGGTGGTTGGAATCCACTCCTGACGCCCCCGTCAAGTGGAGGAACCTCGGAAGGAATTGCTGGCTCCTGACGACAACACTGTCGCAGGACTGAGTGCAGGCCGCACTCAGGCCACTGTCCCATCTAGCTGCCTGCAGCCACCCTGCCGCAACCAACGAGGGACCTAGCTGACCATCTGAATTACTGGCGCCCAACGGGTTAGAAGAATCCACGCCCCGAAAATTAGCTTGCGAGATGTTCATGTAAGTGGAAAACTTATTCATTATCGCCTCAGAATAGAGCCGTAAAGTCAATAAATAAATAATAAATTCAAAAATAGTGATTGCAGTTTTAGTCGAAAGCCTTTTAACAGTCAAAAACAAAACTTAAAAAAAAATAGTGATAAGTAGCTGTAGATAAAATACATTTCAATTTCATTTGGTGAAGATTGTCGCTGTCAGTCCAGTCAAAGAGCTGTGTCAGCACATTCCCCCGCTGCGCTTCTCTTGAAACTGCATTGGTATCGAGTGTCGCACAACTGAAAATTGGCGCTCAGTCAGACAAACCGACTGCGGGGTCTGTTCGTTCGCTTGATTTTTACTTCTGTTGTTGTTATTGTTTCGTAGAACCAGCTGCTGCTTAGTTTTCATCTCTTCCCCTGCCATTAATTTCGTTTTGGCTCACAGCTCAAGTCTGATTAGCGTTAGGTGTATGAAAGAGTGGAATAACGACAGACTGCTAGACCGTCTGAATAACGAAATATTGACGAGGAAGCTAGCCGGACAGAACCGCAACATGAGCGCAGAAGACATTCAGCGAATTATTACAGCAGCTATATCAGCCGCTTTAGAACAGCAGGAGATAGGTTTTGAGGCCAAACTGAAGGAAGTAGCTGATCAGCTTCAGGCCACAACTGTGTCCGCACCCGAGGTAAAGTGTAATAAATGTTTAGATGCGGGGAAGTCACTTCCAGAGTTCAAGAGTTCTTACGAGACTCCATCGGAAAGACTTGCTCCGTCTATGTTGCCGATGTAAATGTCTTCTCCAAAAATGAAGTGGAACACGTCTCGCACGTCGGCCAGGTTTTACAGAGCCTCTATGACGCGGACATGAGGGTGTCCAAGCAAAAGTCTCAGTTCATTAAGGAAGAAGTTGAGTTTCTGGGGTTTGTCGTAACAAAGGAAGGCACCAGGACGAGTGCAGAAAAAGTAAGAGCAACGTGTTCGAGTTGAGATCCTTTTTGTGTCTCATTAGCTACTACAGGTGTATTATTAAGGACTTCGCGGCAATAGCAAGCCCCCTAACTGTCATTCTAAAAGGCGAAGGCGGCAAGGTGACCAAATACCACTCAAAGAACATTTCTGTGGTCTTCGACGAGATACAGCTAAATGCATTTTAAAAACTCAGAAATGTGCTTGCTTCGGAGGACGGGATTCTCCAATATCCAGATTTTCCAAAACCGTTCAACCTTATCACCGATGCCTCGGCATCTGGTGTAGGCGCAGTCCTATCCCAAGGCGACAAACCCATCACGATGACCTTTCGGAGCCTAAAGGACAGAAAGGTCAACAATGCCACAAACGAGAGGGAGTTGCTGGCAATTGTTTGGTCGTTGGACACTCTTCGTCATTACCTATACGGTAAAAGCGACATCAACATTACATATCACCAACCTCGGACATACGCAGTGTCCGATCAAAATCCCAATTCCAAAATAAAGAGGTGGAAACCACGTATAGAGGAAAGCGGAGCCAAAGTCGTACATGAACCAGGCAAGGAGAATTTTAAAGCGGACGCCTTGTCTCGGCAGAACGTTAATGCGCTGCAAGACTCAAGCCGGTCTACTGCGGCCATGGCTCACAGTGAGATCTCTCTAACCAATGTGATGAGGCCACTGATAAACCGTTGAACTGCTTCTTGAAAAGTCGTCTGCAGACTTAAAACGCACATTCATTCTGTTTGGCACCAAGACTCGCCACCAAATCACCTTTAGCCACAGGGAAACACTTCTCGACTTGGTTAAGGATGTGATTAAGCTGGACGTTGAAAATGCCATTCACTGCGGGCTACCAATTTTAGCGAGCATTCAAGATGACTTGGTTAAGCCGTTTCCTGCAACGAGGTTTTGGTTCTGTAAAAGACGGGTGACGGACATCATCAACAAGGACGAACAAAGGGAGATCGCAGTCTCAGAACATAACAGGGCGCACAGGGCCACCCAGAAGAATGTCAAGCAGATACTGCTTGACTACTATTTTCCGAAAATGGGTAAGATCGCAACTGAAATAGTTGCAAATTGCAAGGTGTGTGAAAAGGCGAAGTACGACAAACACCCGAAAAGGGTCACGCTTATTACTACACGCGTGGGGAAATAATTCACATAGATATTTTCTCAACTTTGGGAAAACATTTCCTGACAGCATTTTTTTTTTTTTGCTTTCTATTATTTATTGAATCTTCCCTTTGTTTTAAGAGACTAACAATAGGTATTTAATTCTTAATCTAGCTTAGTTAACTTTTACTTAGTGATAGTGTTTATGATTAATGCTCTAATAAGTTTATTGCTGGGCTGGGAGGTCGTTGCGCTGCAGCCAGCTTTGACTGCATACTCGGATTAGTTTTCTTGCGAGGGGATTTGGATGGGTGGTCAGCTTATCTTGGTATTTCATTTTCTTCTCAGTTATTACTTCGATTACTAATTTGATTTTTAGCTCTCTGTGTATGTCTTCGTTCCCAAGGTACCACCGCGCTCCAGTGATAGTTCTCAGAAATCTTGATTGTGCTCGCTGAATAATGTCTATGTTACTTCTGGATGCGTTGCCCCACAGCTCGGAGCCATAAGTCCAGATAGGTTTTAAGACGGAGTTGTATAGAAGAGCTTTGAACTCCAGACTAAGTGGAGAGCAAGCATTTATGAGCCAGTGGAGGTTCCTTGCTTTGAGTTTAAGATGTATCGTCTTGGCTTCTATATGTTTGCGCCAATTGAGCCGCCTGTCTATATGAACACCCATTAGTTACCTCGTCGGCTTGTGGAATGCATATGTTATTCAGAACCAGTGGTGGGCATGTTTGTTTGCTTAAGGTAAAGATAACCTGCTTGTATTTTTGTATATTTATTGAAATTCTCCACTCGGCAAGCCATCGTTCTACAGATGTTAAGTGTCGGAATAGTCGTGCCGTGGCATTTTTTGGGCATTTGGAGCGACTGAGTATCGCGGTATCATCAGCGAACGTAGAGGTTGTAAGATTGTAGTCCGTGGGGAAATCCGCCGTATACAGAGTGTACAGGATTGGATTGCGCTTTATCTTCTCCTGGCTTTGGAATCATTACATCAAGTATCCAATGGCTCCAATCCTTGGCGATGGCGTTGAACAACATGCAGATGTGCAGAATAGCACACTTTGGGAGTTCAATAAGCATTTTTGGAGTTATTAAGTCGAAGCCAGGCTTTAGTTGCTCTTTGATAACCTTTGCACATGGTCGGAATGCAATGGGCTCTTGAGGTTCTAAATTTGCTGCTATTAAAGAAGAGAGAATAAATGAATTGGTAGCGGGATTTATTCTGAATACATTTTGTAAATGGTCAGCGAAAGCACTGGCTCTTTCCTCGTCACTGCGAAACCAGGTGCCAGAGGGACTTCGTATTAGCATAATTGACTCTATTGGAGTCTTTAGGTTTCTGTGAGCTCTTCACAAAGGGTGCTTAGTGCTGGTGGGAGAGAGTTGCTCGATATATGAACGTTGGCTGTTTTTTTCTTATTTTTAAGAGCATTGGTAAGCCTACGTGTGGCTATTTTAAGCATGTGATTTTGTACCATAGAACATGTATCCTGGTATTTGAAATTTGTATTTATTTGTGAGGTGCGTTTCTGATTGTAGCATTACGTCAATGTTTTTTTCGTTAATGAGCTGTGAGAATTTTTGTGTATGCCGTGAAACGCCATTTGCATTCCACAGAGATATCCGTAGGGAAGCCATTGTGGAGATTTTGAAGATACAAGAAGTTGTATCAGGATATTTTGGTTTTTCATGAGCTCTTGCAAAGTATTTTGCATGAACGTCATGAAGTCTTTCATGCTTTGCTGTAGGGCTAGCATCATAGCTTCGATGCAACTTTGTTAAGTCTGTTGGATATTTGTCAATGTACAAGTAAGTTCGAAATGAGCAGTTCTTGTCGGTGGGGCGGGGACTTCTAGTCAGGATTTTAAGGCCCTAGCGAAAGAAATTCCAGGAGTAGTGCTTGGGACAGGTAAGGGTGGTTGAAACATGGGTTGCGGAAAGTAGAATTTGACTTTGTTGTATGTATGTGCTGTGGCAATACGTTTGCTTAGGCGGCTCTTCAATTCTTTGTAAACCACACAGCCTCTGTAGTTTACAGTATGACAGCAGTTGATAAATTTTTATACCATTCGACCATTGAAAATGGTCAAAAATGGTATACTAAGTTTGTGCAAAAGTATGTAACAGGAGAAGGAGACATGGCAGACCCCATAAAGTATATATATTCTGGCTCAGGATCAACAGCCGAGTCGATTGAGCCATGTCCGTCTGTCCGTCTGTCTGTCTGTCCGTCTGTCTGTATGAACGTCGAGATCTCAGCTATTACAAAAGCTAGAGACACCAAATTTGACATGATGGTTCCTGTGTACCATACGCAGATCAAGTTTATTTCAAATTTGGATTGCCACGCCCACCGCCCACGCAAATCGATAATTTACGAATATTAAGGAAAGTATTACAGTTACAGACACCAAATACGGCATGATGGTTTCTATAAATCATGCGCAGAGGAAGTTTTTTCAAATTTGCGGTGCCATGCCCACCGCCCACGCAAATCGATAATTTACGAATATTAAGTAAACAGCTTTTTACAGCTTTCTGCTTTAGCACATAGTTGATTATAATTTAATTATAAGCAATCTATAACAAGTAAATGTCTTGCATGGTGCTCTCACTCTATGGCACTCCTGGTCATGGCGCATAATTTAGCAGGCAGGTGTGAAATGGCTTCATTAGCTTAGACGCCTCAGTCCGAGCCCGCTGCATGACTAATAATAGTCATGGGCCTGTCATACTCTGCTGTCTTGCCACATTTGCCACCGGCACAAACCACACTCATTCTCAATCTGCTTGGCTTGGGCAGCCACGATCTCTGCTAACGAAAGTTGCAACCATTTGAGTTACTGCTGCAAGGCAAAATGCAGTAGGAATTTCCCCTTGCGACTTGCGGAAAATGGAAAATAATATAGACAGAGAGGAATTCTTTCTTAAGACTTGCTGGCTTTATATGTAGAATTTGTAGCAAGGAGGTACCAAGCGATACAATTCTATTAAAACGATTCAAGTAAACTGCGTGGCTTCTGTCTTAATTTCTGACTACGTAGGCACTCAATGTGCTCGGATTGTTCAGTCCGCTCTCAGCTCTCAATTAGGACTGGACTGGGTTTTTTTTCTCTGGGTGGAACCGGAATCTTTTTTTTTCTCTGGGTGGGACTGGAATCTGTTTTTTTTTATTCACTCTTCTTTTTTCGTAGTGCATGTGCATTAAAGTATGCTTTTTTTTACAAGTAGAGCAATTCTCTTCATTCTTGGAAGCCACAAATCATTGAATTTGAATTTCAATTTGAAAAGCCACAAGTCAGCAAGACAAGTGCAAAATTATCACTATGCTTGCAAAGATTTGACAGAGCTAGTGCTGATATTGCTCGTACGCAAACAGCAATTAAAGCAAAGACCATCTCGACTGATAAAACAGAGCGTGCCGATTAGAGCTTTTTACACGGATATATACAAAAAGCCAATGGATTTACAGGCTGCGCTAGATAATTTAAGCCCTCTTAATGATTCTAGAGGTCCATTAGAGGATTTATGTGTCGTCACAAGGGCTTTATATATAAATGCTTCCAAGCCAACGGCAGAGGCAAGACCTGAGCATAATTGCTCCGTAGTTTTGAGACAGCGATCTCAGTTGCCGAAAATGCGTTTGCTAAAATTTAGTGGCAAATACTCGGAATACAGAAATTTGATGTGCCTGTTCGAAACTCTAGTCGATAATGACGAATCCTTGTCAAATCTCTTTTTATACCCGCTACTCATAGAGTAGACGGGTATTATCACTTTGTTCAAACCGAAAATGTATGTAACAGGCAGAAGGAGACACCTCCGACCCCATAAAGTATATATATTCTGACTCAGGATCAACAGCTGAGTCGATATAGTCATGTCCGTCTGTCCGTCTGTCTGTCCGTGTGAAAACCTAGATCTCCGCTACTATAAGAGCTAGGACTACCAAATTTGGTGACAATATGTGTTATTATTGCACGCTGATCAAGTTTATTTTGGATTTTGGCCACGCCCCCTTCCGCCCCCGTAAATCGAAAAAACATTGATTACAAGTGCAATTTTGATGCCATATTGTTCATTTTCGGTTTACATGATAACTATAGGTAGCCAAATGATTTTTGAAATTTGGTAATAATCGGATAATAGACACAGAAGTTATTCAGCTTAACGTTTTCCATAGCTGTAAGCAGCGCTGCCGGCAGCGCTGCTTGCACCATTGTGCCGAATCGTGTGTGCGTGTACGGTGGTGAAATGGGTTAAGTTGTGGACTGCAAAACGAACAGTACTATTATGCATTTACACGTTCGAGTCCCGACCGCATCAAAAATTAAATGTGTGCAAAAATATCTTTTTTTTTTATTTTAGATTTTGACTTTGCATAAATATTGTAAGTCCATGGCCTTTTACGGTCAAAAAATGATTATAGCCGTTTTTTTTTGTTCCGCAAATAAATGATGTACGAGCAGCTGGGTAGCGGGTATATTACAGTCGAGCACACTCGACTGTAACTTTCTTACTTGTTTTTAATTACTGTTAGCTTAATTGACGCAAATCGATAATTTTTGAATATTGAAAGTTACAGACACCAAATTTTGCATGATGATTCCTGTAAACCATGCGCAGATAAAGGTTGTTTCAAATTTGAGGTGCCACGCCTACCGCCCACGCAAATCGATAATTTACGAATATTAAAAAAAGTTTTAATGTTACAGCTTTCTGCTTAAGCACACGTAAAGATGCTAATAGTAAGGTGCATACTAAACTACAATCCGATCGGACAATAAACACTGAAGTTATTCAAAAAAACGCTTTGTACAGTTCCGCTGCCCGCGTCATTGCAGCATATCGTCGCGGTTCGTTTTAGTCTTTGTGTGTGTTTCTGTGCAACTACGAAGGTGGTCGAATGGTATCTTACGGTCGGGCGCGCTCGACTGTAGCTTTCCTTACTTGTTTAAGTTTGCTTTGATCCAGCCAGTAGCCTCTCGGACTATTGCTGATGTGAAGATACCCATACCTTAACTGGTGATCGTTTTTCCCGAAATAAAGGTTATGTACTGTGACAATAAACCTTCTTTCAACTCGGACACAATTCGGTCAATGTTGAAAAACTAGTACGACATTGACGTAGTGAATGCTCCGCCCCTACATATCACTTCTAACGGACAGGTGGAAAGATTCCACAGCACGCTAACGGAGATCGCTAGATGGCTGAAACTGCAAAGGTCAACAAATGACATCGTAGAACTTTTTCTTCAGGCAGCTGTTGAATATAATAGGACCTTTCACTCTGTTACTAGGGCGAGACCAATTGAGATTGTCCACACTGCTTCTAAGCTTGCACCGGAGATCTTCGCGAGGTTTGAGAGGGCCCAGCAGGAGCAGTTAAATGGGAATAATCCCTCTACCCAAAACAGAATATTCGACGTAGGGGAAAAGGTTTTAGTAAATTCCAACAAAAGGCTAAGAGACAAGGTAACGCCTCTGTACGTAGAACAAAAAGTAGAAGCAGACTTGGGAACGATTGTTCATATTAAGGGGAGGGAGCACCATATGAACAATCTCCGCTTAAGTTTCTCACTTAATGGCTCTAGACAGACTTGATAGCTTTCCATTCGAATTAAAGGCACTTCTGCCTCTTATCGTTGCTTGGATGGGTCCCTTCGACAAATTCAAACTGACCGACTACTCTAACTACATCCCCATTTCGGACGGCACCGCAATAGTCTGGCACAAGTCCACTTACAGAAGACATACCTGAAACTTGACTGAATACAGAAGGTACGTGCAAGAGACTTTGGAATTGACCGAAATCTTTCAGCTTTCTCATAAGATTCTAAAGGTGCGGGCACTTCGGACGCGGTCGACCTATTGCAGACTCGACTGACGGAACAAGAACTCATTAGGGCAAATAACAGGAAAATTAAAAGCAGCTCCAAATCTCAGGAACAACTCGCTCATCGCCATCGTTAATCAGATTTTAAAGGTAAAGAAAAGAGAAGAGATTGACTCGGCCCACTTGTATGAAAGACTTTTAACCAGAAATATAATCCTTACTTTAGAATACAGAATTTAATGATTGCAATCACTTTAGCTAAACTTAACGTAGTGAACCCCGCGATTATAGATTCAGATGACGTAGTGGTGACTTTGAGCAACAGTTCCGCAGAAGTGTCGATTGCCCAGTTTTTTGGTGCAACTAGGGTAAAGGTGTTAACGGAAGACGAAGTCTTAAGTTTCGTTATTAGTTTTCCTAGACCTTAGATAACTTGTTAGAAAATTGTAATATTTCCCGTCGCATATGCTGGTCGAGTACTCCACCTATCAGAAGATGTTGTCGCCGAATGCCTTAATAGCGTCACCGCTGTTTCCTCCTGTGTAAGGACTACCACAACAACGTTCTGCCGCGAGACCCTAGAAAGGACTTGTGCGCAAGGTCTTGACGCTGGAACCGAGGCGCATTGAGCCACCAAAGATAATGATCTGCCCCGGTATCTATAATCTTACGGTCATGCTGGTGGTAAACGATGCGCTGGTCAGGGTCAGTCTGGATGATGAGCCCGAGGTATCAGTCAATGGAACCTACATGGTGAACTTTGATCGGGTCGCGTACGTCAACAACACAAAGTACGTCAACTTCAGCAGATACCGGAAGAGTGTTCCACAAACGGCCGCCTTTGCCCGACTCAACGTGATCTATCACCACTCACTTTCGAGCTTGCCCTTCCTTTATAAGTTAAGCAAAGAAAATCTGCAGCGAATTACGGAGCTGCGCACACAGGTGGTTGTCAATTCGGTTGCAGCAGCGGCAACCTTCTCCATAGCTGGTATTGTCGTGATCGGTATCCTCGGCTTCCGGAGACTAAGACGTAGAAAGAAAGGCTTTGGATATTGTGCAGCAAGTCCTGGAAAATGTGGGCATGGCCAGGGACGACCATGTTTCTAAAGGAGGGAGTAGTTAACAATAGTTAACGACGCCCGCTCGCCGAGCACCAAAATCCGCCTAGCTTGCGTTTCGAGTCCCTTGACTCCGTGCAACCGGAGATCTTGCACGAGGTGCATGGTCAGCGGGATATGCCGTCACGCCGGCGGCTCCATGAGACTGCGGAGTCAACAAAGTTGCACATAGTGATCACCGCGACGTTAGGGTTTAGTTCTTAAGTTTGTTTTGTCTTTACATTCAGTTAAAGATCCTAACTCGAATACAACGGATGCGTTTTGATCCGGAGTAAACATTGTAAAACGACTTTAGTGTTTTACTCTACGTTTCGGTACGTGGACAAATCCATGCCCCGTAGTCTCCATTACAGCGGAGACTCGAATCACTTAGTGCACTCGTTGTTGCCACGTCTCGGTAACGACGAACGATCAGTGACTGACTGACATCAAACTAGCGTAGGCGCATAGCTGCCGCGCGACAAATGAAAGTGCAAAGTGACTGTATCGAACTATTCTAGCGTGGGCGCATACCTGCCGCACTGACAAAGGAGATTGTTTCGAAGTGCACTGCCTACCACGGACGACAACACAGTCGCAGGACTAAGTGCGGGCGCATACCTCACACACTCAGGCCACCTTCCCATCTAGCTGCCTGCAGCCACCCTGCCACAGCCAAAGAGGGAGCTAGCTGACTATCTGAAAATTATTTACTGTAGCTTTCGTACTTGTTAGTTTTTTTTTATACCCGCTACTCATAGAGTAGAAGGTATTATAACTTTGTTCAAACCGCAAATGTATGTAACAGGCAGAAAGAGACATTGCAAGCCCCACAAAGTATATATATTCTGGCTCAGGAGCAACAGCCGAGTCGATGTAGCCATTTCCGTCTATTCGTCCGTCCGTCCGTATAAACATCTAGATCTCAGCTATTATGAGAGGTAGAACTACCAAATTTGGTGACAATGTGTATTACTATTATACGTTGATAACGTTTATTTTGGATTTTGACCACGCCCCCTTCCGTCCTCGTAAATCGAAAAAAATTTATTATAGGCTCAATTTTGGTGCCATTTTGTTCTTTTTCGGTTTGTACAGTTATAAACCCAAGAAAAATGATATCTGAAAGCATAACGATAGGATAATAAACACAAATTATTTAAATTAAAGTTTTTCATAGCTGTAAGCAGAGCTGACAGTGGGCCGTATAGTACATACTTGAACTGTGGTCAAATGGGTTAAATGGTGGACTGCACAACGAACAGTACTATTAAGTGTTCACGGGTTCGGGTCCCACCCGCGTCAAAAAATAAATTTGTACACCCGCTACTCATAGAGTAGAAAGGACTTATAACGTTGTTCAAACCGTTCTTACTTATTACTATTGATCAAAGTGAAATTAAATTGACTTTGTATATTTTATAAATGCAAATTAATTATTAATTTGCAATTCATTTTTAAGTGCTTTAGAATTTTTTTAAAAAAAAAAGGAAATTAATAAAATAATGAGTACAAAATTATTTCTGAGCCTGTTCGAATAACAGTTAAAAATGCAATTTACAGTTTCTAACTTATCTAATAAATTTAATTGTCTCTATTAGTAATTGACATGCCTGTGTGGCCTATGTACAGATGCACATATAAATGTATGTGTGCGTATTCAGAATTTTGTTTTTGTAGAAGCAAGTGACTTGAACCGCCTTCAAAGATAATGAAGAATATAGATTGCGCAACCCCCGCTCCCTCCGATTTCAGTGGAAATATTAGTTTTCACCACGATCCAAAAATGGCCGCCTATTTCGTTGTAGCCTCTCTTTTCTAAGTAAACAGCAGTCAGCTGACTTTAGTTTATTCATCTGCGTAATAGTAAACAAACGGCCGTCGCCTTTCAATTGCTCTACATTCCCTTCCAATTGTTGTTGCTTTTAAGTGGGACACATGCTGTTTCCTTCACTCTCCTCTATTCAACATTCCTACTCATATGCTGTTGCCTTCGCTTAAATTGTTGTTGCTTGCGCTTTTAATGTTCTGTCATATTTGCAAATAATCTTGCCTTGCTCGTATGCAACGATTTGCAGCGTTGCCGATTTTCAATTGCTTGCCATACGCCAATTTGGGCAACTTTTGCCCAATTTTAAATTTTTGATTGCGAGCTGCTTTCCCTTCAACAAAAAGGCACTTATACATTGCAATTAGCAATGCGCAAACAGGGCAATTTTAATACAAAATATGCGTGAAAAAAGTATGCAAGGCGCATATTTAATTAATAATAACAAGTAAGAACGGCTACAGTCAAGTGTTGACTGTATAAAACCATGAATTTGGAAAATTATGGAAAAAATCAGATTGAGAAAACTGTTATTAGTAAACGTGTTTTTCAAAGAAAAATAATAAACAATAAATATAATTTTCAGTTAGACGCCAAGCAGTCAAAGCAGTTGGAAAAAAACACTGCTTGGAAAAAAACACTGATTGCTTGTTTGCAATGAACGCAGTGCAAATCTATATGAACCGTTGAATAACTTTTTTCTTCATTATCCGATCGGAACCAAACCGATCGTTTAGGTGGTGACGGTTATCATACACACCAAAACAGAATGCTGTAGCTTTATTATTGCGCTTGCTATACGGTTTATCGATTTGCGGGGGCAGAAGTGGGCGTGGCCCAAAGTTTAATCAAAAATTTACAGCGTATGATTTACATAAGTGTTGTCCTCAAATTTGGTGGCTCTAGCTTTTTTAGTTTTTAAGATATAGGCGTTCATACAGGCGGACAGACGGGCAGACAGACATGGCTTAAACGACTCGGCTAGTGATCCTGAGCAAGAATTTATATACTTTATGGGGTCGCAGATGCCTCCTTCTGCCTGTTACGCACGTTTGTCGAAACACAATAAACCATGTATTTTTTTAAAATCCATGGTCTAATAACTTCATTCATCAAACACACTTGCAATCGCCAGGTGCAAGGTCAGGAGCCTAGCAAAAAGAACAAGGCTAATAAGAGTTTCGCGCACAGATCGAAGTAGAAGCAGGGCAATGCGAAGCAATGAAGCTCACGGCCACCAAAATAGCTGCGTGCACACAAGACACAAGCCAGCAAGCAATAGAAGAGCGAGTGCGCAATAGACCAAACCAAAGCACACAGCAGAAGAAGTGCAGAAGAAAAAAACTCCGCTACTTTGAGTTTGGGTTGGCCTTTTATTCATATGCACAATTTTATGACCGCCTGGTGCAGCATGGTTTGCCGCGGCTTGTGCTAATGCGTATTCCTTCTGATACAAATAGTTATTTAATATCATAGAACAAACGCATGTGGCATAAGGCAACGCCATCTATTAAAATGTGTAGGGCAAATATAATATTATTATTTTTTCTGCACATACACGGGAGCACAAGAAAGCCATAGGCCCCTGCGCTGCTGGAAGTAAATGAAAGCAAGGCAAGAGAACCCAAGAACAGATCAGCCAACTGTAGCATACAATGTATGATTGTACTGGAGCTGATGTAGGGTAGCTGTGTGTTGGTTAGCACGCGCTTGCATCCGGCTTAAAGGTGTCGGCAATTGGGGGGGGCTCATAACATAACCGCAACAACTTGTGCTCCAACCAATAATATAACAAATGAAAAAATATCGCGTGCTGCATTGCCAAACGAAACAATTAACGAATTAACGGGAAACAGATAAACAAAAAAGGTCAGGCAGTCACAAGCACCCACAAAAAAAATTATGGCAGCCTTTTTAGCGCACTCCAATAAATGAAGTGACTAGTTCCCCCACCCTTCCATGATCGCCAGGTGCAATATCCAAATTGGCGATCCCTAAGGCCACTATCGTAGTTTAACCGTGCGCCTCATTCGTGCTCCTCACGACTCCCGGAAATAAAATCGATTTAATTAGACTTCATGACAATTTATTTCTTATTACTAATATATTCAATTTCCAATTAATAACATCTTTCAAACAAAAAAAAAAAAAAACTAACAATTATTCAAACTAGCTTAACATTTGGTTCTTTATTTATTCATTGTGTATGCGTATGCAATAGCTGGAACGAAAAATAATAATTCACGCAAAAAGGAATAATGTAATAAAAATAAAAAATATAATTGCAAAAATTAAAGTGTGCAAAGAAGAAAAATATAAAATCAATAGCCAAAAAATATAAGGAAATAAATCAAAATCAAAAATTAATTGAAATCAAAAATTAAACGATGAATGTACTCAACATTCCAAGTCACTAATTAAGAAAATTAAATATAAGAAAAAAAGAGAATTACTTTAATACTTCTTTCTTTTTTTTTAATAGCTTGAAGAGCATTTAAAATAAAATTGAAAATTAATATCACGCAACAATTTAAGGAAAATAAATATAAGAAAAATGAAAAAAAAAAATTGCACAACCAAGTCATAATAGAAATTATAGATTTTATAAATCACTTACAGTTTTTCATTTTTCCCTCGATGAAAGATCTTCCGTTTTGGTGTGATTTTTAAGTGTAAATTTTAAGTGTATTTATGGTTCGATGAGCATCATGATTGGTGACTCCCCACAGAGCTTTGTTATTCCTCTTATTGATTTTCAACTCTGCTCTTCGACTGGGACACTTCCCAAACGCCTGAAAAAAGCGAACATTATTATGCTCCATAAAAGTGGGTAGCCAGCAGACGAACTAGACTCCTATCGCCCAATAAGCCTGCTTCCAGCATTTGGCAAATTACTGGAAAAGTGCATCTTGAGAAGAATGCTCGAGTCTAGAGAGGTGAAAAAAGCTATTCCAAAGTTTCAGTTTGATTTTAGACTCAGGCATGGCACACCTGAGCAGCTACACCGCATAGTGAACTTTGTACTGAAAGGATTCCATGGAAAGGAGTATGTTGTTGGAGCTTTTCTGGACATCCAGCAGGCTTTTGACAGAGTGTGGCATGCAGGACTCTTGCACAAGCTCAAAAGTCTGCTAAACCCTCAGCTTTATTTGATTATAAAGAGCTTCCTTCACGAGCGCTCCTTTACAGTTGTTCAGGACGGGCTGTTCTCCCAAACAAAGAGAGTCAGAGCAGGTGTACCCCAAGGAAGTGTTCTAGGCCCAACGCTGTATAGCCTGTACACGCACGACATGCCCTCAGCTGACAACATGTCGGTTACAGATTCCAATGACCTGCTAGTTGCCACCTTTGCAGATGACACAGCAGTCCTGGCCAAAGTTACTTGCGTCTACACAGCCTCTGATACGCTTCAGCTCTATTTAAAGAAATTTGAGAACTGGGCCTTTCGCTGGAACATCGCTATCAATCCGGAAAAGTGTGTTCCCGTGATGTACACCCTGAGAAAGGTACATCACCAGGTGTGTTTCTGCATGGAGAGCTCCTCACACATTCAGACGCCCACAAATACCTCGGTGTCACTCTGGATAAGCGGATGACATTTCAACGCCATGTAACGGATGTAGCTCGGCGGCTCAAAAGTAAGGCGATCAGCATGGCTTGGCTCCTTGGCCTGGAAACAAGCTCTCAATGTCCAATAAGGCCAAAATATACAAGGTTGTCTTGGCTCCTATTTGGAAATATGGCATCCAAGTTTATGCCATCACCGCAAAGTCGCACCTCAACAAAACTCGTGTGGCGCAGTCGCAAATCCTGCGTAAACTCTCTGGAGCGGCTTGGTACATCCGCAATAAAGACATCGAACGCGAGCTAAAGGTACCAAGGATTGGCGACGTCATAAACAAGCAAGCAGCCGCGTATATAAACAAACTGGGAAACCACACAAACCAATTGGCCCGAAAACTCTTGACGAGGAGGCGTGTGATGGGACTAAGGGCGAGAAGAAGGCTCCAGCGCATTCACCCTACAGATCTGCCAAGCAGATATATAAAATAATTACTTTAATTAATTCTTCTATTTTAGACTCCCTATTTAGGTTTAAGTATGTACATATGTAAACACTCCCTAGAAATTATGAAGCACTGTAGTATAAGTTATTATAAATAGTAACAGTTATCTACAATACAAAAAAAAATGATTGGTGACTGGTGTTGTTAATTTATATTTTCACTTATGTCGTTATATTATATTATTAAATGTTTAAGTATATAGAGGCTTATGTAAGTATTTGGTTATGATTTCGTTACTCTTTTGTTCACTTGATTTTTATAGATTTATAGTTTTTACTAAAAGCACTTAAAAAAATTAGAGTTTGGTCTGCCATTGCATCACACCACAATTTTACAAATTTTTTATGTTTTTTGTTCGAACCAAAGAAAAATTAATTTTACTATTGAAAGCTACTTTAAACAAAGGGGGAGGATAGATCACTCTTTTACGAGGTAGTATAGATGCTGACACATTTTTTCTCTGAGCACGTGGGCTCGGGTATCACGGCACTTGGCTTGACCATATAAAAAAAATTCACTGACTTAAATTCGGCCGATCTTGGTAATTTCGGCGGCCTTTTGCGGCAAGGGTGCTCGATGTAGAGCTTAGCAGATCACCCAAAAAAGATGGTATAGTAACCAATCGATAAAGGTCAAATCGGCTGGCAGATATCAACATATAGATACATATATAGGCCCGTATATATCGCCAGAATCTGGATAAAATTGAATAATTTAGGCGATGGAATAACTTTTGGTATCTTTTTTGGTTTTCGTTACCTGGTCTGGCACCAACAAAAGCAAAAATGAACAATTTTTATTTGGCCACGAGGTTAGATTTTTCGCCAATCGGGGTAAATCTCTGCGATCCTAAGGAATAATTAAAATTCTCATATTAGAATTTATTTTATTTGTAGTATTTTCGTCGACTTACTGATTATTTCATCAAAAGTTATCCAAATTTTTCTTTTCTTCTTAAAAGAAATTTTTCTTTTCTTTTAAAAGAAAATATACGAGTTAAAGAGAGAGCTGTAGACACGTTTGTCGTCGAAAGCCGCTGAATCAGAAAAGAACGACAGTCGATCGACCCATGGTGATCGATAGCTCGATCGGCCTTGACCTACTTAAAAATGCAATTTAATAGGCATGACTGCATTCTGCATTTATCGGTGATCAGCTGATCCGCAAATTTGATCGTGGATGGCGCTGCTGCCCTAGAGATTCGCTATAGGTGGAGCTGCAGCTTTATAGATGTGCAATAGAAATAAAGCACCACTTCAATTCCCCCCGACTAAAATCAGACTTGGTGGATTCCAACAAGGATGATACACTCTTGGAGCTGGTGTTTATTGTTCTAGATCCTTAACGTAATATTTTCCCGCGAAATTTCCCTGCATGTCCTCAACCTCATAGTATGCAGAACCTAATTTTTTTCCTTATTCTACTTTGATAAACGAGGAAGCTAATTTTGCACAAAAGCCTTTTGCAAAATTACTTTGTTGAAAATTGCGACGATAAATTTCTTGACCGGCTACGAATGAAACGTCTCGACTACGCATGTTATATGCAGTTTCATTGCGTGCATGCTGTTTTTGCATGTGACGTGCAGCTTGATCTCGCATAATATCTACGGATTCCTGATTATTGAAGGCTATTGCCCGATCTTCAGGAAGATTTAATCGTCTTAGCAATTCATATGTATATCCATTTGTTATTATATGCTGGCCAAACACTTAACGATAAGGAGTACTATTCACAGCTGTGTGGAAACTGGATCTCAATGAACCACTTATATGACTCAGATTCTCGTCCCAATTATCTTGTTTAGGGTCCATGTATGCTTTGATAGCAGCTAGAACGGACCTATTTACTCGTTCAGATGCGTTTCCTTGTGGAGCATAAGAGACAGTGTACGCATGTCGAGCGCCACACTTTTTATACCCGCTACTCATAGAGTAGAAGGGTATTATAAATTTGTTCAAACCGTAAATGTATGTAACAGGCAGAAGGAGACACCTACGACCCCATAAAGTATATATATTCTGACTCAGGATCAACAGCCGAGTCGATATAGCCATGTCCGTCTGTCTGTCTGTCCGTATGAAGATCTAGATCTAAGCTATTATAAGAGCTAGAACTACCAAATTTGGTGACAAAATTTGTTATTAATGCACGCTGATCAAGTTTATTTTGAATTTTGGCCACGCCCCCTTCACCCCCTGTAAATCGAAAAAACATTGATTACAAGCGCAATTTTTATGCCATATTGTTCATTGTTTGTTGTTTACAAGATAACTATAGCTACCCAGATAATCTCTGAAAATTTGGTAATAATCGGATAATAAACACAGAAGTTATTTAGCTTAACGTTTTCCATAGCTGTAAGCAGCGCTGCCGGCAGCTCAAATTTTTTATTTGTACAGGAAATAATAAGAATGCCTTACAATGCAAATTTTTGCAGTTGTTGGATAACAGCGTCAGTAGCTTAGTGGAAAAGCGATGAACTCCTGAACCGACAGGCCTCGATTCCCAGTTCATGCCGCTTAAGCTTTTTCTTTTTTTTTTTAAGAACTTATACTTTAATTTTTGAATATGCATTTATTGATGGTCGTGCATTTTATTTAAAATTTTTTTTATGGCTCACAATGAACTTAGTTAACAAGTGAAGAAGTGACAGTCTCTTAAATCAGCTGTGTGCGATTGTTAGAGCGCAGCTTTTTCTTATATTTTTTTTTTATTTTTATTTTGTATTTAATTGTATGTTTAAGTTATGAGAATAAATAGCAACAACAACACGCATCATGCATTTAGACTTTGTTTTTGTCGTGCAAGAATTTCCGAATGGTTTCATAATGTAACTTTGGCAAAATTTGAGTAATGGCTTAATGGCCGAATGGAGAAGTGGTGGACCTCTTAGGTAATGGGTCCAAGGTTCGATTCCGCATGCATGCGTGTCATGGTGGGGGAGATCGAAGTTTTCTTATTTTGTCCAAAAAAAAGTTTTTGCCTCCCTTTTTGAGCTATCTTCATGAAACTTTGTATACATGTTTCTTATTGCTGCCCGCTGTAAATAAGTCGGAACGAGCCAGTACGGACCGATACATCGTATAGATGCCATAGAACCTATCGGTCGTTTTTTTTAACAAAATTTATTAAAAGTTAGAGTGCTCTAGAACACTTTCTATTCAAGTATATAAAAAGGTATTGAAAGGGCACATATCGTTATTTTCATGCACGTATTCGATTCATAGTCCTCAACAGGTAGAATTATTATTTTTACTGCTTAAGTGATAAATCTTGGATTGTTTTGGTACCTGAATAAAAGTTATACGTTTTCAATACTTTTTACTCCTTTTGCCGACAGCGCTGCTTGCAGCATTGTGCCGAATAGTGTGTGCGTGTACGGTGGTGAAATGGGTTAAGTTGTGGACTGCATAACGAACAGAACTATTATGCATTTATGGGTTCGAGTTCCACCCGCATCAAAAATTAAATGTGTGCAAAAAATTTTTTTTTTTTAGATTTTGACTTTGCATAAATATTGTAAGTCCATGGCCTTTTACGGTCAAAATATGATTGTGGCCCTTCTTCATTGTTCTGCAAATAATTTTGATGTACGAGCAGCTGGGTAGCGGGTATATTACAGTCGAGCACACTCGAATGTAGATTTCTTACTTGTTCAATAACAAATTGAAAGCGTGCGATTTAAATTGCACCCCATTGTCCGAAACAACCGTTTCTGGCACTCTGAAACAATGAAACAAATCTTTTTCAAGATAGCTCAAAATTGCATCCACCGAGAATTTTTTTATAGGCTTAAGGTAGGGAAATATGGTATAATGATCAAGTACGATAAAAATTTCGATATGTCCTGATTTGGAGCGCGGGTATGGACCTAAATAATCGACATATAGCCGCTGAAAGAAACGTTGACTTTCGGTTGCCTTGGTCAAAGGTGATCGTAGTGTTTGGTTAGGCGGCTTAGTGCTGTTACATATTTCGCACTCATTAACATATCTACGCACATCGGTTACCAAATTTGGCTAAAAATAATAGCGTCGAATTCTTTCGAGAGTTTTGTTAATTCCACTATGAGCAGCTAGTGAATCATGATGTGCCATTTTCAAAACGGACGGAACTAATTCTTTTGGGATCCACAGCTTCCAAACAACATCGTCGGCTATTTGCTCTTGAGCTGCATGTTCAGCTCGCCGATAAGCAAAGCCATTAACGACTTTTACAGCAGAGGCGTTAAAGGATCCTTTCTCGATCTGGGCTTTCAGATCTTGATAAGGTGCCGATTGAAAATGGTCCGACTGCAAGTCTACAAGGGAACCATTGTCTATCGCTGACAAGTCTTTGGTAAATGTTCGGAACAGATCGTCAGGAACGACGTTTTTATTACCCTTTCAATGTTCAATCTTAAAGTCGTATCCCTGAAGTTTTAACGCCCACCTGGATAATCTACTACTCTGATCTGTTTGGGACATCAGCCACTTTAACGAAGCGTGGTGTGTTATTACTGTAAAGAAGTGTCCTTCAACATACGCTCGGAATTTTTTATGCTTAATATAGCTGCTAGGCATTCTTTTTCTGTCACTAAGTAGTTCCGCTGACACGGATTAAGATTTGGCACTTCGTCACCGTTGTCATTAAGCTGCCGTAGCACACCTCCTACACCAATATGGCTAGCGTCACAATAAATATAGAATGGACGCGTGAAGTCAGGTGTGTGCAACACCGGGGCTGTACTCATCTTTTTCTTCAGCGCTTCAAATGATTCATTGACTGCATCGGACCATTCAAAGCGTTGTTTGCTTTTAAGAGAATCGGTTAAGTGTGTTGCTAGGGAAGCAAAAATTATGAATTAACTTCTCGTACCACCCTGTCATACCAAGAAATTGGCGCAATTGTTTAACGGAACGTGACGGTGGATAACATAATATAGCAGATATTTTATCTGGGTCCATGGCTATAATTCCGTTACCTATAATGTGTCCTAAGTATTTTATTCCTCTCTTACAGAATTCGCTTTTCTGCACATTGATAGTCAATCCAGCGTTCTTGAAACATGTTGTTATGTTGGAAAGTACTGTCATATGACGTTCGAACGTATCGGATACTATCAATAGATCATCAAGATAAATAAATACCTCATGCTTTAAGGAAGCAGGAATGACACGATCCATTAATTTCGACATAGTTGATGGGTCATTTGTGAGACCAAAAGGCATTACCGTAAACTGATAGAGGGGTCTACCAGGCACTGAGAAGACAGTTTTATCACTTGAACTAGTCTCTAAGGGGATTTGCCAATAAGCATCTTTTAGATCAAGGCTCGTTATATAGGTGGCTTTTGGGAGTCGACGAGTTAAGGATTTAGTAACTCTATTGTACTCAACTGTTGTGAAAATTTTTCCTATTATATTTTGTGATTTTCCATCTGAAGTCTGTACATTAGTATTTACTGTGACATAGTTTAACTAACTCTACAAGATCTCTGCGGCAAAACTTCCTCCGATACAACTTATTGAAGCGCCTGTATCCATCAATCCAGACAATGGACGACCTAACACATATACGTTAGCATAAGGACGTGCATCAACCGCCACCATCAACAGTTACTCGGTTTTGGTTGCTGTCGACTTCGTCGGTTTGCGTGCCCCTTTCCAAGGGCACGCGCTTGGCAGTTTTTTGAAAAGCTGCACTGAGGACAAGACGGTCGATATGTATCTGCCTTTCCGCAACCGTAGCAGAACACTCTACGTTCCTTAAGACAGTCTTGATATCGGTGGCCAGCGGTTCCACAATTCCAACAGGATAAACTAACTGCAGCCAACTCGACATCGTCTTCCACCGATTCATCCTCGGTTGTCACTTCAACCTCATTTACAAAACGATGCGGGGCCGGTTGAGGCTTTCGCATCACAGGCATAAAGGCTTCTTGCATACGCACTATAAGCCGAAGCTGAGCAATGCTGCTTATCTCTTGATATAACAGCTCGTGTTGAATATCAGGCAAAAGATTGGAGCGGATAGTTTCAAGCAGTGACGAATCAGATAAAGAAACAGAAAGATTATCTGATAATAAAACAACACTTTCATAAAATTCATCAAAAGTTTCTCCATCTTTTTGCTTTCTGCGATGAATTTCAGCTCGGATGCTCACGTCTGTGTGTTCTTATTTAAATTGAGTCCGCAAGGCCTCACATAGCGCATTCCAAGTGACGGTATGTACTTTTCTATGGTATCAGAGCCTCTACTCGATACAGAAAGTCTTCCACATTTATGCCAGATCTACCTGAAAACCTAATTTTCCAACTTCCTATTATTTGGCTTACTCGATCTAAGCGAATTACGGAACCTGCAGGAGGACATCTCGGTTGAGTTTCAGGGCTTCAAGGCATCTGGGTTGGAACTTTATTGGACGGAGGAGAAGTTGATGCTTCCAATCTGAGATTATTGGTCAAGGCGGCTATCATACTTTGCATGCTTGATTGAAAAACCGCTGACAACATTTCAGTTTGTCGCGCAGTAGAAGCAGTCTCAATTAAAATTTGATGTGACTCACTTGGTTGTGCCGAAGCTCTGGCATTTGGTGCTTCTGGAACAGAAGGGTCACCTTTCATGTTGGCTTCAAATCTTTGCTGGCTACGTGTGCGTGGCATGGCAACTTCCGGTAAACTTTGTGTGGGCTGACTTAAGTCGGTATTCACCGTTAAGTTGAGCAACGACGATTATAAGGTCGATTTACACACGGGGAAAAAATCACGGTTCGAAACTCTTGTGGCCAGTAGTTGAGCTGTATGTTCGATGCGTTTCAAACAAATAAAGCAAGTCACATCTACTGCAATATTATCTGAGCTTCGACTCAATGGCATATTTATAATAAAAAAAAAAACGAAAAAATGTATGTTTCATCAAAATAACTCAAAAAAAAAAAAAAAAATTATATCAAATCAAATATATGAGAATATATATTATTATTTATTATTAGTTATTGAGGAGTCATGAATTACAATCATGAGCACACTTCACTACTGATTTTTTTTAATGTTAATGACTGACTGAAAAGGGAAAAGAAAATAGATAGGGAGACGAGCAAGAAAAATAAACAATATTATTTTCAGATAAGCGGGCAAACTATATAGTAAATAAATTATTTATTTCCCTATTGGTAAGAATCCATCTACTTACAGAAAAAATTGCAATAAAAGATTTAAAGAAAATAGAGAAGGAATTATTAAGGGTATCTGAATGGTCGGGAAAAGACTATTCGGAATGGCTACATGGAGATAAATTTATATTAGTGGTAGAACAGCAAACTCTGCAGAACTAACTCCAACTAATTATTTATTCACTTTTCTTTTCGTAAAATAATTTTGGTTGTAGTGGCAAGTCATCAGTTTAATCTCACAGACATTTTCCAACTACAACGAAAAATATTTTCAACTAAAAGTATGCTGCCTTTTAAATATTTTGAAAGTTTTTTTTTTTTTTAACTTTATTAAGGCATACGGGGTAGCTGAGAACCCCTTTGTCACCTTGGTCTCTATTAATTCAGCCCTTGCAGGCGCGCCGGCTAACTTAGGTTAGCTGTAACATAAACAAAAGTACAAAAAATAACAAATTAACAAAATAGCAAAAATGAGATCATCTCCTGGCTCTCGTCAAGGGGGATCGTAGGATGAGGTCCTTCGGCTGTCTCCTGTGGAGCCTTCTTGGTGGGCGAGCTCTGAACAGTGCCTTGGCTAGGCGATTTCTGTGGCGCTCTAGCCCGTCGTGGTACCGGCTGGAGTGCATGTTTATTGCCTCAAAGACAGTGGCTAGCTTGAGGTCTTTGTGCAGGGTTGTGTTCCGTACATACCATACGCAGCCGGTAATCATCCTGACGATTTTATTTTGGGCAGCCTGAATGCGACGGATTTGACTGTCGCAAGCCAAGCCCCAAATCTGGCAGCCATACTTCCATATTGGAGCTATGATTTGCTTGTAAATTGTCATCTTATTGGAGAGTGACAATTTACTTCGCGAATTTATTAACCAGTAGTGCTTTGACGCTGCTGCCCGTATACGAACTCTCATCGCACTCACTTGCTTCGAGAAGTTGAGTCTCCGATCCAGGATTACCCCAAGATATTTGGCCGAATTAGACTGGGGAACAGGGGTACCATCGATGAGCACAGCCGGTGGTGTTCTCCTTTTCAGCGTGTAGCACACATTCGCTGATTTGTCGCCATTGATGCCAATGTTCCAGCGTTTTGCCCATTCCGCAAATGTTGATGCGAAGTCCTGGATGCCGTCGGCAGCATCATGCTCGCAGCAGGACCTGTACGTGACACACACGTCGTCAGTAAATGTGGCCAACATTGACGTCCCGGGTAGGCTAACGTCTGGCCGTGGCATGTCGTAGCTGTACAGGCAGTAAAGCAGGGGACCAAGTACACTTCCCTGTGGTACCCCGGCTTCCACATTATGCTCGTTTGAGAGACCCGAGTGAAATCGTACCGCAAATCTTCTCATTTCGAGATACGACCTCAGGAGGCCGAAGTATGGTGCAGGCAACGTGTTCTTTATTTTAAGCAGGATACCGGAGTGCCACACCCGATCGAACGCCTCACGCACATCCAGGAACAGTGCGTTGCAGTACTCCTTGTTTTCAAATGCCGCTAGGATTTGCTCGACCACTCGGTGTAGTTGTTCTACCGTACAGTGGCCAGCACGGAAACCAAACTGATGCTCGGGCAGGATACCCTTCGCTTCCATAATCCTGACCATCCGGATTGCAATCAGTCTCTCAAACACCTTCGAGATCGAAGGGAGGAGACTGATTGGCCGGTAGGACCCAGGGTTCTTTTCAGGCTTTCCAGGCTTGTGAATCATGGAAATTATACCGAGCTTCCACTGTGGAGGGAAGTATTGCAGCCTCACCATTGCGTTGAATACCAACGTAATGTAGACTATCGCACATCTCGGTAGTGCCTTTAGAGTGGTGTTGCAGATATTGTCATGCCCTGGAGCTTTTTTGGGGTTTTGTGTTGCGATGACGTCGGCAATTTCGCTGGGGATGATCGGTTTTATCGGCAGGTCCATTTGGAGCGCTTGAGACAGCTGGTCATTAGTCGCGTCAACATCCTGCGGACTGGCGAGGTTCAGTGGTTGGAAGCGCTCAGCAAGGTGAACAGCAAACACTTCGGCTTGCTCCAAATCAGTCCGGCACCATGCACCACTATTGTCAGCCAATGGCGCTTTCCTTGCACAGCGCCTTTTAATAGCGCGCGTAGCATTCCATAGCGAGTGCGTCGCATCGCATTCGGTACCAGTGTTAGCAAGCCTGTCGTCGAACCAAGCTGATTTATGTTCGACCAGGGCGCGATGCAGCACACACTTTGCTCTGTTCCATTCCGCTTTGTCCAGCGGGTGGTGAGACCTCATCCATCTTTTGCGTAAACGCCTCTTCTCAGCTATAAGGAGCAGAATCTCTCTGGTGATCGGGATTTTAGCTGCTGTGGGCCTCTGCACCGGGTTACGAGTGGCCAGTCTGGCTGCAGCCTTTATATTATGGGTGAGAGTGTCAACAGCTTCTTCTATGTCCCTTTCTGAGTTTATCGCCGTACTCAGGTTCAGAGAGGACTCCAGGTGCTCATGGAATCGTTCCAGGTCAGTGTGCCTTCCGATTAGCCGCTCCATCTTGGGATAAGCTGTAGCTGTTGCATCCAGTGTTATTATAAGCGGTAGGTGGTCGGAGCTCAGCTCAGCAACCGACCGTATCTCAGCATGCATATCCAGTATGCCCCTGGTGACAGCGAAATCAATGTAGCCTGGGGAGCCTCTACTGCCGTACGGGAATCTTGTAGGACCTCCGGTTGCTAGGGAGCTCATATCTGAGCTTAGGATCAGGTTCGCTAGCGCACGCCCTCTTCGGTTGCATCTCCCCGCTCCCCATAGCCAGTGGGATGCATTCCAGTCGCCCGCGACGAGGAGCTTGGAACATTGTTGATCCAGAATGCATTTAAATTCGTCCGTATCCCATATGAACCTTGGAGGGCAGTATATCGCACCAAAATTGACAGGGCCATTTCCCGTCTCGATGGCAGCAGACGCAACTTGCACCTTGTCAGTTGTTATTGGTGTAAGGGGGAAGTGGACTAGGCTGGATTTGACCAGGATCGCTGCACCACCTTTGGCGTTACCGTCGCTCGGGTCGTTGACAGTGTAGGACTCGAATCCAAATATTCTGGGTGCCTGTGTCTCCTTGCAATGAGTCTCACTGAAAAGCAGGACATCGATCTCGTAACGCTGCACAAAGCATTCCACTTCGGGCAGCTTCGTGGACACACCATCGGCGTTCCACACTAGGATGCGCAGCGGCATCATTATGGCGCTTGACGCGCTTGCAGAGCAGTGAGCAGATTGATGATCTGTCCCTGCTGTTGTGACTGTTGTTGCTGTTGTTTCATCATCATCATCATTAATTCCATCTGCTTCTCTTGAATCGAGCGCAAAGAATTAATATTCTCGTTCAACGTCTGCAGGATGGCTTCAATGCTGCTGCTGGGATCCGTTGGGCGCTGAAGTGTGCCCCTAGACGACCTTATCCGGCTACGGCTCCTTTGACGGCTAATGCTTCTATCCTTGGGCTGTTGTTGTTGGCTATCTTGTTGGTGCGTCAGGCTCAGTGGTTGCTTGTGGTGAACGGACCCTTTTGCAACATCTGCATACGAAATACCTCCTCGAGAAGAGGGAATCACCTTTCCTCCAGATATGCCCTGTGTAGTTGGTCGCTCGTTTTTTCCTGCCACTTCACTTCTGGGTCTAGATCGCTGCATGAATGCTTGTAGTTTGGTGCAACCTTTATAATTTGCAGGATGCTGTCCACCACAATTGTAGCAAGTGCACAGCTCGATGCGTGGCCTAGTACAGTCCTTGGCTGGGTGTTCACCGGCACATTTTACACAAATGTGGGCCTTACGGCAGTATTTGGCTGTGTGGCCAAACTGCTGGCAACGATGACATTGCACTATAGCGTTACGCTTGCGGAGAGGCTCAATGACTACTCTCATGTGACATAGTGTCTTCACTGCCAGGATCTCCTTGTTGTTTGCCGCAGCAGCAATGTTCAGGAAGAACATGTTGACTGGCAACGCTTCTGAGGTACCTGGTTCATTTCGCCTTAGCGGTGTATGCATGTCAAGCACCTTGTGTCCAATTTTTTCAAGCTCTTCCTTGATCTGGTAATGTAGAGTACTGTGATGCAGGCCTTTCACGCATACCCTGTAAGGCCTGTCTTCTTTTAGCTGATAACAGTGGAACTCATTCTCTTCGTTCTCGAGCCAGTTGACTATGCTGCGAAAAGTGTTGGCATCAGCAGCGTAGAGCCTCAGGACACCGCCCATTGACGCTCTGGCCTCAACTTTTTTGATGTCAACGATTTTACCGATGCTCTGCATCATCAGGCATACGTTGTCAACTCCCTCCATTACTATAGGAGGTGGCTTGGACTGCGCCTTGTTGAATGAGCTGGAGATACCAGCGGAGGCTGCATCCCGCTTAGCGGCAGCAATAGCAGCTTGGTGAATGGTGCTGGGCTGGTCACACAGATCGCCTATATCATTGCCTACTTCGTTGTCGGCTGAGAGTTGCGCCAGTAAACCAAAACGGTTCGAGTTGCCGCCATAGCTAGGTTGTGTTGACGATGAGTTTTCACCTTGTTTGCTGATATTTTAAGATTTTTTCGGGTCAATCTCATTAGAAGCACGAGACTTTCGCTTGATTTTTTGAAAGCGCTGCGGAGGAGCACATTGGGAGCTCGGGGGAGCCGCAGTAGCCAATGATACATCAGCCGCGGCAGTTCCACTTGTATAGTCCATCTTACGAGGGTCGTTTGATAAGTCCGTGACTTTTTGAATAAAATATATTTTTTTCGTCAAAGAAGCGTTTTATTTCTCAACATAATCTCCTTTTAGCTCTATACATTTAGTCCAGCGTTTTTCCAATTTTTTTATTCCTTCCAAATAATAGGTTTTCTCAAGGCCCTCAAAATAGTCGTTTGTTTCTGTGATGACCTCTTCATTTGACCCGAATCTCTTACCGCCGAGCCATTTCTTCATGTTTGGAAACAAAAAATAGTCACAGGGGGCTAAATCTGGAGAATATGCTGGATGGGGTGGCAGTTCGTAGCCCAATTTATGAAATTTTGCCATGCTGACTACACACGTGTGCACCCGTGCATTGTCCTGATGGAACAGCACTTTTTTTTCGCCAAATGCGGTCGTTTCTGCTTCAAATCAATATCGAATCTGTCCAAAAGCTCTGAATAATATTCGCCGGTGATCGTTTTACCCTTTTCAAGGTAATCGATGTGAATGATACCTTGTGCATCCCAAAAAACTGTGGCCATGACCTTGTTGGCCGACAGACCCACCTTGGCCTTCTTTGGTGCACGTTCACCCGGAGAAACCCACTGTCTTGATTGTTCTTTGGTCTCTGGTGTGGTGTGGTGGATCCATGTTTCGTCTACGGTAACGAAACGGCGCAAAAATTCGTTTGGATTGCGGTTGAACATCGCCAAACACTCCTTTGAAATGGTCACACGGTTGCGCTTATGGTCGTGTGTGAGCAATCGCGGCACCCATCGCGCGGAAAGCTTTTTCATGTCCAAATATTCATGTAAAATGTGATGTACCCGTTCAGTTGAGATGCCTACAGCCTCAGCTACCTCACGCACTTTCATTCTCCGATCATCCAATATCATTCCATGGATTTTGTCGACGATTTCTGGCATGACGACCTCTTTTGGGCGACCTGAACGTTCGGCATCACTTGTACTGGTACGACCACAACGGAACTCAGTAAACCATTTCTTAACCATTGAAATTGATGGTGCAGAGTCCCCATAATATTTATCAAGTCTTTCCTTGGTTTCGGTGATGGATTTTTTACGCAAAAAATAATGCTTAATTAGCACACGAAATTCACTTTTTTCCATTTTCGTTAAAATTCACGAGATCGTCTGCTTTCAATGCCTATAAAACGCAAACCAAAAAACGCAGCTTTCTCAAAATTTTACAGTCAGCTGTTAATCGATAACTGCTGACAGGAGCAGTGTTGTATTTAGAGCAGGTGCGCGGCAAATACAAAAAGTCACGGTCTTATCAAACGACCCTCGTATTAGAGGGTTCATTGACGGCTCTAGGGTTTGTAGACAAGCCAGACTTTTGATTTGGCAAGTTCTGCAGCAGTTGATCGCGAATCTCTTTCGGACTCGCGCCAGCAATTTGCTTCATCAGCATATAGTCCAATGGTTTTTGCGGTGGACCATTATTTTCCATTTTCCTTGGTGATGTTCAGCGGCCCGAGTTTGAAAATTTTAAGGCACACCTGGAAGTATGCAAAAAATCACCTGGGTCCTAGCCAAGACTTGAACCCTGGGATCGGTGAAGCTTTAAGCTCAACAACAGCTGTTGGTGCGAGCGCGTGGCAGCTGGGCAGCGGAGCCCCACCACGATTATAATTTTCACTGATTTTTTTGAATGAAAATGTTTGAGTTTCACTGTTATTTCACTAGTAGTGACTTGGGAGGTCACTATTCACTGTATGTGCCAGTATTCTGGACTTGTCCATGGATTTTTGCGGCGAAAACTAATTTCACGTTATCACGTTGATCAGCTGCGTATTGTTAGACACGAACCAACTTCTCGACTATTTTGAAAGTATCAAATTATTTATTATTGATGGCTCTGAATGTCATTTAATAGGGTATTTTAACCTATATAATCAAAGGCTATCAAGTAAAATCCACCATTAATAACATTCAAAATAACCAATAGGGAATTTGGGAATCGATTCTAAAAAGTCGCACTAGTCGAAAGATGTTGAAGACTATCAAAACTTAATTCAATTCGGAACCTGCCGGATCGAGGCTCCACATTGGGCGCCATTTTTATTTATCTATTATTATTATATTTGTAGCATAAAACGTATGATTGTACTGGAGCTGATGTAGGGTAGCTGTGGGTTGGTTAGCACGCGCTTGCATCCGGCTCAAAGGTGTCGGCAATTGAGGGCTCATAACATAACCGCAACAGCTTGTGCTCCAACCAATAATATAACAAATAAAACAAGTAAGAAAGCTACAGTCGAGTGTGCTCGACTGTAATATACCCGCTACCCAGCTGCTCGTACATCATTTATTTGCCGAACAAAAAAATCGGCTACAATCATATTTTGACCGTAAAAGGCTATGGACTGTTTATTGGCAAAGTTGCTCGCCCGTTGGGATTGCTTCCACCCTGCGATATGGTAGAAGAGATCGATTTGACAGAAGTGAGAGCCCGAGCAGGTCAAAATATTTCCGGTGCAGCAGCATATAGCAAGGAGCAATTTGATAAAAAAAACAAGGCTAAAGTTGTTGGATTTAAGGTTGGAGATTTCGTATTATTAAAAAATTGAGAGAGGCATCAAACAAAGTTAAGTCCAAAGTTTAGGGAGCCGTTTTAAATAACTGAATTGTTAAAAGGGGATAGATATATGCTCAGGTCTTTGACAAATAATAGAAAATATAAATATGCTCATGATGACTTACAAAAAACACCAAATAGGTATGTACCAGTTGAGTTTGAATGTTGTGAAAAGGATTTAAATAATGAAAAAATTGAAAAAGAAACTGTTGAAAGAAACAGCAATGAATAGATGGAAAATGAAACTGTTGAAAGAGACAGTAATGAAGAGATGGAAAATGAAACTGTTGAAAGAGACAGTAACGAAGCTCTTATAATAGCTGAGATCTAGATTTTCACACGGACAAACAGACGGACGGACAGACATGGCCATATCGACTCGGCTGTTGATCCTGAGCCAGAATATATATACTTCATGGGGCGGAGATGTCTCTTTCTGCCTGTTACATACATTTTCGGTTTGAACAAAGTTATAATACCCTTCTACTCTATGAGTAGCTGGTTTAATTATTAGAAAACAATTATGTTTAAGGAAAACCAAGAACATAAAAAAGGGAAACCGATCAAAACTACCAACAAACACAAAGTAAACATTGCATACAGAAGCTCAATTAAGTTATTATTTAATTTATGTGTTGATTGGTGCATTATTGTTTTATTATGTTGCAAAAAATTCTTAAACAATGTCTTGGTTCAGACGACTTCTTGGAATGTAAGTCATTTTGTATTTCTCTAACCAAAATTTATACAAATTATCAAGGGATGCATTGTCGACTGACATTATTTCACGTCAATTGAGTCATGTCCGTCTGTCCTTGTAATTATTTTTTTTTCGATTTTCGAGGGCAAAAGTGGGCGTGCCCAAAATCAAAAATAAACTTAATCAGCGTGTAATAATAACACATTTTGTCACAAAATTTGGTTGTTCTAGCTCTTATAATAGCTGAGATGTAGATTTTCACACGGACAGACAGACGGGCATGGCTATATCGACTCGGCTGTTGATCCTGAGCCAGAATATATATACTTCATGAGGTCGTAGATGTCTCCTTCTGTCTGTTACATACATTTTCGGTTTGAACAAAGTTATAATACCCTTCTACTCTATGTTTAATTGTTATAATTTTTATAATTAATTGTTTAAGGAACACCAAGAAAATATAAAAGGGAAACCGATCAAAACTACCAACAAACACAAAGCAAACATTGCACACAGACGCTCAATTAAGTTATTATTCAATTTATGTGTTGATTGGTGCATTATTGTTTTATTATGTTGCAAAAAATTCTTGATCAATGTCTTGGTTCAGACGACTTCTTGGAATGTAAGTCATTTTGTATTTCTCTAACCAAAATTTATACAAATTATCAAGGGATGCATTGTCGACTGACATTTCTTTTTGAAGAGGCAGCTTTTACGATTTACCAACTTCTGCGCGCATTAACTGTGACATTCCACACAGAATTGTCCGTTGGATCTGAATTTGTTTCCCATCTTATTGAGTTCGAGCCACTGGGCGGCTTGAACAGATCGGATACAAGTTTTCTCTATAAAATAAATTATATTAATTTATCTTTTTATACCATTCGATCATTTCAAATGGTATAGTAAGTTTGTGCAAATGTATGCAACAGGCGGTGTGTATTCTATATTCTAACTGAGGATCACTAGCCAAGTCAATTGAGTCATGTAAATCGGGCTGCTGCCGATTTGTTTGCGGACTTTTTTCAATCTACTTACTCCACTGAAGCCTATACTATGCAATCATACCCGTATTCCTTAAATAATTCTAACTCCTTTTTTTACCCTTCTATTAACGAAATCTAAGCTATCTTAAATCCTCTAAGCCTGTATTTTTGCCCGGTCCTGATGGTGTTCCAGCATGTATACTTAGATTCTGTGCTGATACCATTTGTGAGCCTATATTTAAGTTGCTTGATTTGTCCGTAGTCACGAGTAACTTTCCGCCTCTATGGAAGGATTCCTTCTCTATATCTCTTCACAAATGTTGCTCTAACCAAGATGTGAGAATTATAGGTATATCTCCAAATTATCCGCTATTCCTAAAATTTTTGAAAAAATCTTGACTGCACAATTAACACATATGTGTAAGTCCGTTTTTTCCCCTTATCAGCATGGATTTGTCAAATTTAGATCCACAACTACTAATCTTCTTGAGTTTTCCTCAATTATAACCAAAGGATTTCGGAGGAAAATGCAAGCTGATGTGGTCTACACTGATTTCAGTAAAGCATTTGACTCCGTTAATCATAACTTATTGCTTCATAAATTAGATGTCATTGGTTTTCCTCAAAAACTTATTTTGTGGATATCTAATTATTTAACACAAAGAGTCCTTTTTAACTCTTGCCAATCTAAGCTTATATTTGTTACATCATACTTGTTATATCTGTTACATCTTGAACAATGTCTTGGTTCAGACGACTTCTTGGAATGTAAGTCATTTTGTATTTTTCTAACCAAAATTTATACAAATTATCAAGCATTGTCGACTGACATTTCTTTTTAAAGAGGCAGCTTTTACGATTTACCAAATTTTTTTCTCTGAGCACGTGGGCTCGTGTATCACGGCACTTGGCTTGACCATATAAAACAATTGATTGGATGGATGGATGGATTTCTAAAGATTATAAAAAGATTCAGATTGAGAAAACTGTTATTAAACGCGTTTTTTAAATAAAAATAAAAAACAACACATATAGTTTTCAGTTAGACGCCAAGCAGTCCAAGCAGTTGGAAAAACACTGCTTGGAATAAACACTGCTTGCTTGCATGCAGTGGGCGCATTGCAAATCTATATGAAACGTTGAATAACTTTTATGTTCATTATTCGATCGGAACCAAATTTTCAGCTATCGTTTAGGTGGTTATCATACACACCAAAACTGAATACTGTAGCTTTATTATTGCGCTTGCTATACGGTTTGTCGATTTGCGGGGGCGGAAGTAGGCGTGGCCCAAATTTTTATAAAAATTTTACAGCGTATGATTCAAATAAGTGTTGTCAACAAATTTGGTGGCTCTAGCTTTTTTAGTTTCTGAGATAAAGGCGTTCATACAGACGGTCAGACGGACAGACAGACATGGCTTAATCGACTCAGCTAGTGATCCCGAGCAAGAAAATATATACTTTATGGGGTCGCAGATGCATCCTTCTATCTGTTACGCACATTTTGACAAACACAATAGACCATGTACTTTTTTAAAATCCATGGTCTAAAAATTCACTGACTTAAATTCAACCGATCTTGGTAATTTCAGCGGCCTTTTGCGGCAACGGTGCTCGATGTAGAGCTTAGCAGATCACCCAAAAAAGATGGTATAGTAACCAGACGATGAAGGTCAAATCGGCCGACATATATCAACATATAGATATATAGGCCCGTATATATCGCCAGAATCTGGATAAAATTGAATAATTTAGGCAAAGGAATAACTTTTGGTATCTTTTGTGGTTTTCGTTACCTGGTCTGGGACCAACAAAAGCAAAAATGAACAATTTTTATTTGGCCACGAGGTTAGATTTTTCGCCAATCTGGGTAAATCTCTGCGATCCTAAGGAATAATTTAAATTTTCATATTAGAATTTATTTTATTTGTAGTATTTTCGTCGACTTACTGATTATTTCATCAAAAGTTATCCAAATTTTTCTTTTCTTTTTAAAAAAAATTTTTCTTTCCTTTTAAAAGAAAAAATACGAGTTAAGGAGAAAGCTGTAGACACGTTTGTCGTTGAAGGCCGCTGGATCAGAAAAGAACGATCGACCCGTGGTGATCGATAGCTCGATCGGCCTTGACCTACTTAAAAATGCAATTTAATAGGCGTGACTGCATTCTGCATTTATCGGTGATTAGCTGATCCCCAAATTTGATCATGGATGGCGCTGCTGCCCTAGAGACCCGCTATAGGTGGCGCTGCAGCTTTATAGATGTCCAATAATGAAATGAAACTGGGTGGTTCGATTTCACCAATAGATGGCGCTACACTTTCAAGCTTTTATATTGCCTACTTTTACGTTGAAGTCTTATGTTGAATTATCTATTGCCTGTTTTTAGGCTGCACCAGAAACAAGCGCCACTTCACAACGCACAGCTGATAGAACGAGCGCGCCGACCACAAAGCGAAAAAAAACCAAAGAGGAAAAAAAAAGTCGCGAATAGCCAGGGACCTCTAATGTTAAACTCTGATGTTTTTTTGGTTTTTTGGTACGCTATAAAGAGTATGATACCGCTCAATATTTATTCTTAATTGTCTTTGATCGTCATAGCCCTTCCCGTTCGCCATGCTGGCGTTTTAAGGTTATCATTTCATTGGTATATGTTTTAATTTTTCATCTCTGCCCCTTTAACTAACAAAAGGCGCCACTGTGCAACCGAAGAAGGTAGAAAATTGTTTACCTAGGGAAATTTTTTAACTAACAAGTTAAGTAAAAAATATTATTATAAATTCTTTTGCCATAATTCCTAAAAAATTTCCCAACTTTTTCCAGAGCTTTCTTGATTTTGCCCGATAAAATGTTAGTGAGAAGTGAAGGGACTAAAAACCATTGAGCTTTGGCTCAATAGAGGGCGCCTTGTTATTGATAGATGGCGCTCAGTCGTATTGGGGCAAGGGTAATGAAATATAATAAAGATTGCAATGCCCCTTACCCGCCGTGATTGTAACTGAAATGAGTGCGTCAGTTAAGTCCCATGTATTTGTAGCTTTACTTTCCCTTTTATACACAAGCCACATAAATTTTGCTAAGGCGATTATCATCTTGCGAATATTTTGCACTTCCTCCGAATTGCTGTTGCTTACTCTCTTTTTTAGACCATAGATTTTAAGAAATTACATGGTGTATTGTGTTTGTCGAAATGTGCGTAACAGGCAAAAGGAGGCATCGGCGACCCCATAAAGTATAAATATTCTTGCTCAGGTTCACTAGCCGAGTCGATTAAGCCATGTCTGTCTGTCCGTCTGTGTGAACGCCTTTATCTCCAAAACTACAAAAGCTAGAGCCACCAAATTTGTTGACAACACTTATGTGAATCATAAGCTATAAAATTTTTATAAAAAAATTTGGGCCACGCTTACTTCCGCCCCCGCAAGTCGATAAACCGTATAGCAAGCGCAATAAAAAACCTACAGCATTCAGTTTTGGTGTATATGATAAACGATCGCTGAAAATTTGGTTCCGATCGGATAATGAACATAAGAGTTATTCAACGTTTCATATAGATTTTCACTGCGCCCACTGCAAGCAGGCAAGCAGTGTTTTTTCCAAGCAGTGTTTTTTTCAACTGCTTGAACTGCTTGGCGTCTAACTGAAAATTATATTTGTTATTTATTATATTTCTTTGAAAAACAAGTTTAAAAACAGTTTTCTCAATCTCAATTTTTTATAAACTTAAAAAAACCATGGTCTTATACAGTCAACACGTGACTGTAGCCGTTCTTACTTGTTTATTTCCATGGTTGCTGGCTCGAGGTCAGCAACCATGGAAATATTTTATTAAAATTAACAATACTTTAGGAAATAAGTATACATATGTGTGTTTTTTATTTTCTTCTTTTAATTTATTAATTATTCTGTATTCAAATATTGTGTTTTATTTTAGTAATTTATATATTTTCCCTTAGCCATAAGAAGCTTCTGAATGCGATTTGGCATAGAGTCTGATAGCTTTTGAAGAGTTTCATTGCATATTAGCTCCCACTCTGCAGCCAAAACGTCTTTTAATTGTCTGATTTTGTCAAACTGCCGTCCATTCTTATAGATTCTTTCTGAAAGAATTCCTCAGAGATCCTCAATGGGGTTTAAGTCCGGACTAATCGCTGGTCACTCTAAAACTGGTATAGATTTTGAAGACAGAAATGCTTTTGTAGCCAGTGAGGTATGTATTGGAGCGTTGTCCTGTTGAAAATTCCAATTATAAGTGTATAGCTTCGTTGCCAAGTCTAATAGTTCTTTTTCCAACTGGGTATATATCTCGGAGTTTGTTTTGGTTGGAATAAAACAAATACGAGACTTTCCTGCATATCCAAAAGTAGCGTAAACCATTAGTGATCCACCGTCAAAAGTCCTGTTGTGTCTTGTCTCTCGGGGATGTCGTAAATCACGGCAATACTAATGACATCCGTCAACACCATCCAAATTCCACTTTTTCTCATCCGAAAATAGAACACTGCGGAATTCTTCGGTCCAAAATTTTTATTTTTCGGCTAATGACAAACTTGCGCTTATGTGACGTGGTAGTAGCATTGGTACAGGCAAACGATAACTATATTTTAATGTCTTATTTTTTGCAAAAAGCTGATGAACCTGTCCCTTGGACACTTTGAGCTTCAACAGGGTACTGGGTCTGCCACTGCGTTCAGCTTTTCCATAAGATTCCACGTTTTTTACAAAATTTGCAGCCGTATTTGGAAGACCGCGATCTTCGGCAGACAAGTGCGTTCCACTAGGCATTCTTTGAAAAAAACTTTATTTTTTATAGAGCTATATGCAATTAATTGATTACTTACATATTATTCTCGTGTAATTAATTTATTTTCTTTAAAAGACATTCAATTAATACCAATTTACTCCACCCAAATATCACGCTGATTGAAAATTGCGCACAAATTTGTATATTCACAAATACAAAGAAGAATATTGCATTTGCATTGTAAGAACGGAAAGCAAGTGCACAATATTGCATACCAATAATAGATTGAGAGCTAAGATTATAAAAGATATTAACTCATAAGCAGTAAAAACAATTAAGAACGGCTACAGTCAATTCTTGACTGTATAAGACCATGGATTTTTTAAAATTATGAAAAAATTCAGATTGAGAAAACTGTTATTTGTAAACGTATTTTTCAAAGAAAAATAATAAACAACATATATAATTTTCAGTTAGACGCCAAGCAGTTCAAGCAGTTGAAAAAAATACTGCTTGGAAAAAACACTGCTTGCTTGCTTGCAGTGGGCGCAGTGAAAATCTATATGAAACGTTGAATAACTATTATGTTCATTATCCGATCGGAACCTAATGAGCGATCGTTTAGGTGGTGATAGTTATCATACACACCAAAACTGAATACAGTTGCTTTATTATTGGGCTTGCTATACGGCTTATAGATTTGCGGGGGCTGAATTGGGCGTGGCACAAATTTTAATAAAAATTTACAGCGTACAACGTATTCACATAAGTGTTGTCCCCAAATTTGGTGGCTCTAGCTTTTTTAGTTTCTAAGATATAGGCGTTGATACAGACGGACAGACGGGCAAACAGACATGGCTTAATCGACTCGGCTAGTGATCCCGAGCAAGAATATATATACTTTATGGGGTCGCAGTTGCCTCCTTCTGCCTGTTACGCACATTTGGACAACCACAATATATATACTTTAAAAAAATAAATGGTCGACTCGGCTTATGATCCTGAGCAGGAATATATATACTTTATGGGGTCGCAGATGCCTCCTTTTGTCTGTTACGCACATTTCGACAAACAGAATAGACCATGTTTTTTTTTTAAATCCATGGTCCAATAACTTCATTCATCAAACACACTTGCAATCGCCAGGTGCAAGGTCAGGAGCCTAGCAAAAAGGACAAGGCTAATAAGCGTTTCGCGCACAGGTCGAAGTAGAAGCAGGGCAATGCGAAGCAATGAAGCTCAAGGCCACCAAAGTAGCTGCGTGCACACCAGACACATGCGAGCAAGCAATAGATGAGCGAGTGCGCAATAGACCAAACGAAAGCACACAGCAGAAGAAGTGCAGAAGAAAAAAACTCCGCTACGTTGAGTTTGGGATGGTGCAGCATTGTTTGCTGCGACTTGTACTAATGCGTATTCCTTCTGATACAAATAATTATTTAATATCATAGAACAAACGCATTTGACATAAGGCAACGCCATCTATTAAAATGTGTAGGGCAAATATAAAACAAGTAAGAAAGCTACAGTCGAGAATGCTCGACTGTAATATACCCGCTACCCAGCTGCTCGTACATCATTTATTTGCGGAACAAAAAAAACGGCTACAATCATATTCTGACCGTAAAAGGCTATGGACTTACAATATTTATGCAAAGTCAAAATCTAAAATAAAAAAATAAAATATTTTTGCACACATTTAATTTTTGATGCGGGCGGGACTCGAACCCGTAAATGCATAATAGTACTGTTCGTTTTGCAGTCCACAACTTAACCTATTTCACCACCGTACACGCACACACTATTCGGCACAATGCTGCTGGCAGCGCTGCTGTCAGCGCTGCTTACAGCTATGGAAACGTTAAGCTGAATAACTTCAGTTTTTATTATCCGATTGTTACCAATTTTTTTTATCAAATTTTTCTCATCTGGCTAGCTATAGTTATCATTTAAACCGAATATGAACAATATGACATCAAAATTGCGCTTATAATCAATTTTTTTAATTTATAGGGGCGGACGAGGGCGTGGCCAAAATCCAAAATAAACTTGATCAGCGTGCAATAATAAAACATTTTGTCACCAAATTTGGTAGTCCTAGCTCTTATAATAGCTGAGATCTAGAGGTTCAGAGGTAATCATTTTTTTTTAAATTTACGGGGACGGAAGGGGGCGTGGCCAAAATCCGAATTTAACTTGATCAGCGTACAATAATTGAACATATTGTCACCAAATTTAATAGTCCCAGCTCTTATAATAGCTGAGATCTAGATTTTCACACGGACAGACAGACGGACAGACGAACATGGCTATATCAACTCGGCAGTTGATCCTGAGCCAGAATATATATACTTTATGGGGTCGGAGGTGTCTCGTTCTGTCTATTACATACATTTTCGGTTTGAACAAAGTTATAATACCCTTCCACTCTATGAGTAGCGGGTATAAAAACAAAGAGGAAAAAAAAGTCACGAATAGCCAGAGACCTCTAATGTTAAACTCTTATGGTTTTTTCGTTTTTTGGTACGCTGTAAAGGGTAGGGTACCGCACAATGTTTATTCTTAATTGTCTTTGATCGTCATAGCCCTCCCCGTTCGCCATGCTGGCGGTTTAAGGTTATCATTTCATTGGTATATGTTTTAATTTTTCATCTCTGCCCCTTTAACTAACAAAAGGCACCACTGTGCAACCGAAGCAGGTAGAAAATTGTTTACCTAGGGAAATTGTTGAACTAACAAGTTAAGTAAAAAATATTATTATAAATTCTTTTGCCATAATTCCTAAAAAATTTCCCAACTTTTTCCAGAACTTTCTTGATTTTGCCCGATAAAATGTTAGTGAGAAGTGAAGGGACTAAAAACCATTGAGCTTTGGCTTAATAGAGGGCGCCTTGTTATTGATAGATGGCGCTAAGTCGTATTGGGGCAAGGGTAATGAAATATAATAAAGATTGCAATGTCCCTTACCCGCCGTGATTGTAACTGAAATGAGTGCGTCAGTTAAGTCCCATGTATTTGTAGCTTTACTTTCCCTTTTATACACAAGCCACATAAATTTTCCTAAAGCGATTATCATCTTGCGAATATTTTGTACTTCCTCCGAATTGCTATTGCTTGCTCTCTTTTTTATTGCTGTCTCCTTAAGTCTTATGTGTTTTTAGACCATCATACTACTACTACTACTACTACATCTACTACTTCTGCCCTCGCAAATCGATAATCCGTATAGCATGCGCCTATATCTATGAAACTAAAAAAGCTAGAGCCACCAAATTTGGTGACAACACTGACGCAAATCATGCGCTGTAAAATGTTTATTAATATTCTGGCCACGCCTACTTCCGCCCCCGCAAATCGATAAACCGTATAGCAAGCGCAATAAAAAAGCTACAGCATTCAGTTTTGGTATGTATGATAACTATCACCACCTAATCGATCGCTGAAAATTTGGTTTCGATCAGATAATGAATAGATTATCACTGCGCCCACTGCAAGCAGGCAAGCAGTGTTTTTTCCAAGCAGTGTTTTTTTATACTACTTTCACTGCTTGGCGTCTAACTGAAAATTATATGTGTTGTTTATTTTAATTCTTTGAAAAACACGTTTAATAACAGTTTTCTTAATCTGAATTTTTTCATAATCTTAAAAAATCCATGGTCTTATACACTCAACACTTCACTGTAGCCGTTCTTACTTGTTTTTATTATATATACGTAAAAAGCATAAAATACTGACAAGCAAGAATCAGACCATTGACTTTTTGAAATTCATTCAAGATTAGCAATGTGAAAGCTGTAATGAACACATTAAAAAAAGAAGATATTTTTCTGTTAAACGCACTGAGATTCGAGCCTGCGACCTAATAAAACTATTGGTTTCACAGCCCGCCACTCAACTCACTTATATACGGACGCGCTTACTTGCTGTTTGTCAAAATTGATATCCGAATCACACACCAATTCATAAGTAAGATGCATCAAAAACAAAGCAGTTGAAAGAAACACTGCTTGTATGCAGGAGGCGCTGTTTAAATTTATGGGAAATGTAAACCTTAATAACTATAAAGTTTATCCGATCGTAACCATTTTTCAACGATCGTTCGGATGGTGGTAGTTATCACACATAATAAAACTCAATGCTTTTAATGTTTGATCGTTTTGCGGAAACGGAAGTAGGTGTGGCAGAAATGCAAATAAACTTTGAGAGCTTATGACCCACACGAGTGTTGTCCCCAAATTTGGTGGCACAAGTTGTTTTAGTCTCTGAAATCCAGGCGTTCATACAGACGGACAGAGAAACGGGCCGACAGACAATCTTTTACAATCCATGGTCTAATAACAAGTAAGGAAAGCTTAAGTCTAGCGCACCCAACATTAAGATACTATCCGCCCAGTTTAAAAAAAAATTATTACTCTTTAATTTCAACTAAAAATTCTTCTTGTGCTGCAAGGGCACAAGCAGTAAAAAACTAAACTATAAAACATATAGTATATAAATTTGTGTGTGTTAAAGCGAAAAGTTATAACTTCAGTGCTTTCGTCATAAATCAAATTC
The DNA here is from genome assembly GCA_018904095.1 of Zaprionus ghesquierei. Taxonomy (NCBI): domain Eukaryota; kingdom Metazoa; phylum Arthropoda; class Insecta; order Diptera; family Drosophilidae; genus Zaprionus; species Zaprionus ghesquierei. Next base: position 220,565 of record JAEIGP010000424.1, on the reverse strand, counting down.
AAAAATGTAATTATCAGTTTTCGGAGGCAGTGGACGTGGCACCTTAAATTTAAAATCGACTCCAGCAACTTGTCATATAAATGTGGACCTTCGTGTCAAATTTGGTGTCTCTAGCTTATTTAATAACAAGGATCTATGTGTTCACACGGACGCCTGACGGACAGACTGACAGACAGACGGACATGGTTCAATATATATACTTTGTGGGGTCTATCACGCCTTCTTCTTCCTGTTACAGGCATTGGTCAAATGGTATAAAAATGTCGGCAGGCCATTTCTACACCCGACTTGACCCGAATTAAACTTTTGTAAGACGTTGGGTTTTCTTTGTAAAGCCGTTTTATTAAATAGTACTTTTAGTCGATTAAGGATGACGTATCGTTATATTTTTAATGATAATAGAAAGACGTTTCTTCTTTCTAATATATTATACGTTGCCCCGCATGGGCGTCGAAAAGCGTGGCGCGTCGTTGCCGATCGAATTCTCTTTTTAGTGTGTACTTACATATTTTCTTATAAATTAATAATACAAAATAATAATACCAACCTAAATATAAAACAGTATATATCGATAGAACTTATCGATAGGGTTTTACAGTCAGCCCTTTCTGATTCATATAAGCGTCCTCACTGAGGTCGTCATCTGGAATATCGTCTTCGTCGTCGACTGGTATGGGGCACCAGGGCTTGAGCTTGTCGGATGAGTAGATAGATTTGTAATGGCATTGAGTGCGATTCGCGTGGGGAAGGTCTCCGATGATCAATAGTACGGTAGAACTTTGGTGATGATAAACGGGCCTTTGTATCGAGTCTCTAGCTTACGAGAAGCACCAGTGGCGGCAGGCTCATTCTCCACTAAAATTAGGTCGTCTTCATTATACATAGTCGGGGGCTTATGTTTGGCATCGTAGTATCGTTTGCCTTTGGCTCGTTGACCGTTTATGGGTGTTGCGGCATCTTGTCGAAGTTGTTGCAATTCCCCATCGTTTATTACAGTAGTGTTGTCGTCCTGTAATGTATGGATAAGCTTGTTCTGCAGGATATCACGCGGTTCGAATCCATATAGAAGTTGGTTGGGAGTACATCCCGTCGTTTTGTTCTGCATTGTGTTGATACTCCATTGGATAGATCGCAGCTTATCATCCAAACGCTTGTCTTTGTCAACAGTTGGCAATAACATCGATAATATGATGCGATTCGCTCGCTCGACATGTCCGTTCGCTTGCGGTGTTCTGACGGCTGTTAGAAAGTGCTTTATTTTATTCTCTCGACAGAATTTGCTGAAGTCCTTTGAGGTGAATGCAGTTCCTCGATCGGATATTATGCGTCTCGGCATACCTACATAACTGGTTAATTCTAGGAGTGTGTCTATAACGTGTTTTAATGCAGTACTTTTAACTACTCGAACAAAAGTAAATTTCGTAAAGGCATGAACGATAACAAATATGTGTTCATTGCATTTGCTGCTACGGGGAAATGGGCCCGAATGATCCACATGAATCGTTCCAAACGGGACCGGCTGAATGTCGTTGTAATAATACTCTCCTTCGCGTCTACCTCCAGGTTGCTTGTTGAATGCGCAGCCTACGCATGTTTTAATATATCCGTTTACGTATTTACGCATGTGAGAAAACCAAAACGTTGACGTTTTTGCGGAGTAATTTTCGTAACGGTTCGGCGATAAGCCCGGGAAAAATGTTCGAAAATAGCCGCTAAAGCCTAAATATTTGCGTACTTCGGTGATATTATCAGGCTGCGGGAATTTGACAATGACATTCGTTTTTACTTCTCCTGGGCTAATACCACCTGCGTGTAACTGATATCCAAGAAAGTGTATGGTGTCTTTGTATAGTTCGCATTTATCGATGTTCAAGGTTTAGCCATATTCGCTTAATGCGCTTAAGATCCGTGACAATTTGGAAGTCATCTCATCGAAAGAGTTGCTGCAAATGAGGATGTCGTCCATGTAGTGCAACATATCGTATTTTTGCACCTTCTTTTGTATTTCAGCCATAAGTCTGTTAAATGCTGCTGATGCGTTTTTTAGTTCGAGCGGCATTCTCTTCAATTCGTAGAGACCGTCCGCCATGATGAATAGCTTAGATCTTCTGCGATGGCAGTTTGGTAATGTCCATTGCTTAGATCCAGCGAGCTGAAATATTGCCTCTTGAAGTCGTTCTTCAATATTCGGTACGGGAAAGTTTTCTTCTTTCGTTAGCTTGTTCAATCGGCGATAGTCTATATTGAGTCGATCGCTTCAGTTCTGCGTTTTAATCAGGGCCACAGGACATACGTAATCCGACGTTGGCTTTTGGATAACATCATGACGGAGCAATTCGTCAACCATTTGCTTTACCGTTTCACATTAAAGCTCGGCTACGCGGATAATTGCGAAACAACTTGGCTGCCTTCAATTTCGATTAAAGCTTCAACGATGTCGGTTTTTCCGATGCCTTCGAGTCCGGCAGCGAATACGTGTAAATAAGAATTAAGCAACTTCTGCATTATACTCTTTTCATTATCGCAATAGAAATAAGAAAAAAGCTTTAGTATTTTGTCGCCATAGAGCAATCGACGCTGAATTGCGTTTTTCCATTTGAATTTCGTTTGTCCGTTATCCACTTTGAAGATGGTGTTTGATTGAACGATAACATCTTGACCCAACAAGAACTCATGTTGCATAAGTTTGTCGTCTGCTATATACATTTGTGCTGTGAAAAATATTCCGTCGATCGCCAAATCAAGAGTTATAGCTTCGTATAGTATGCGTTTCCCTCCGAGATATCCTTTTAAGGTCATTGTACGGCGTGTAGCGTCTATCCGATCTGCAACTGATTTGCAGACTAGACTGCCTTAACTACCCGTATCCAGAAAGGCATTATATGACTCGTCTTGTATTACGATAGTGTTTTGGAAACAATCGTCGTAGTTTACTGCACCAAGTTGACGTAGGGACGCTTTCGGCTTACTGCAGTTTTCGTAGTTCGGATGAACTTTGTTGCATGTCGTACATCTCTGGCGTTTTTATGGCATTTGGCACTTACTCGATATATGTTCCAACTTCTGGCAGTTGTAGCATTTATTGTTGAGTTGGTCATTGTACTCGTCTTCATTACTATCGTCTATTTCACCCCCCTCTTACAGAATTCGCTTTTCTGCACATTGATAGTCAATCCAGCGTTCTTGAAACATGTTGTTATGTTGGAAAGTACTGTCATATGACGTTCGAACGTATCGGATACTATCAATAGATCATCAAGGTAAATAAATACCTCATGTTTCAAGGAAGCAGGAATGACACGATCCATTAACTTCGACATAGTTGATGGGGCATTTGTGAGACCAAAAGGCATTACCGTAAACTGATAGAGGGGTCTACCAGGCACTGAGAAGGCAGTTTTATCCCTTAAACTAGTCTCTTAGGGGATTTGCCAATAAGCATCTTTTAGATCAAGGCTCGTTATATAGGTGGCTTTTGGGAGTCGACGAGTCAAGAATTTAGTAACTCTATTGTACTCAACTGTAGTGAAAATTTTTCCAATTATATTTTGTGATTTTCCATCTGCAGTCTGTACATTAGTATTTACTGTGACATAGTTTAACTAACTCTACAAGATCTCTGCGGCAAAACTTCCTCCGATACAACTTATTGAAGCGCCTGTATCCATCAATCCAGACAATGGACGACCTAACACATATACGTTAGCATAAGAACGTGCATCAACCGCCTTCATGGATGATACGATCATATTTTCGATTTTGAGTTGATTGTAGTAATTTTTAATTCGATAAGCAGACCGATTAAAACTTTCCAAAGAGTCATCAGTGGAGTTGCTGGGGGTAATTGTCTCGGAAAACGGAACATCTGGGATATTTGTCAAATAAGGTAGTATTTGGGACGAACAACAAACAGTTACTCGGTTTTGGTTGCTGTCGACTTCGTCGGCTTGCGTGCCCCTTTCCAAAGGCACGCGCTTGGCAGTTTTTTGAAGAGCTGCACTGAGGACAAGACGGTCGATATGTATCTGCCTTTCCGCAACCGTAGCAGAACACTCTACGTTCCTTGGGACAGTCTTGATATCGGTGGCCAGCGGTTCCACAATTCCAACAGGATAAACTAACTGCAGCCAACTCGACATCGTCTTCCACCAATTCATCCTCGGTTGTCACTTCAACCTCATTTACAAAACGATGCGGGGCCGGTTGAGGCTTTCGCATCACAGGCATAAAGGCTTCTTGCATACGCACTATAAGCCGAAGCTGAGCAATGCTGCTTATCTCTTGATATAACAGCTCGTGTTGAATATCAGGCAAAAGATTGGAGCGGATAGTTTCAAGCAGTGACGAATCAGATAAAGAAACAGAAAGATTATCTGATAATAAAACAACACTTTCATAAAATTCATCAAAAGTTTCTCCATCTTTTTGCTTTCTGCGATGAATTTCAGCTCGGATGCTCACGTCTGTGTGTTCTTATTTAAATTGAGTCCGCAAGGCCTCACATAGCGCATTCCAAGTGACGGTATGTACTTTTCTATGGTATCAGAGCCTCTACTCGATACAGAAAGTCTTCCACATTTATGCCAGATCTACCTGAAAACCTAATTTTCCAACTTCCTATTATTTGGCTTACTCGATCTAAGCGAATTACGGAACCTGCAGGAGGACATCTCGGTTGAGTTTCCGGGCTTCAAGGCATCTGGGTTGGAACTTTATTGGACGGAGGAGAAGTTGATGCTTCCAATCTGAGATTATTGGTCAAGGCGGCTATCATACTTTGCATGCTTGATTGAAAAACCGCTGACAACATTTCAGTTTGTCGCGCAGTAGAAGCAGTCTCAATTAAAATTTGATGTGACTCACTTGGTTGTGCCGAAGCTCTGGCATTTGGTGCTTCTGGAACAGAAGGGTCACCTTTCATGTTGGCTTCAAATCTTTGCTGGCTACGTGTGCGTGGCATGGCAACTTCCGGTAAACTTTGTGTGGGCTGACTTAAGTCGGTATTCACCGTTAAGTTGAGCAACGACGATTATAAGGTCGATTTACACACGGGGAAAAAATCACGGTTCGAAACTCTTGTGGCCAGTAGTTGAGCTGTATGTTCGATGCGTTTCAAACAAATAAAGCAAGTCACATCTACTGCAATATTATCTGAGCTTCGACTCAATGGCATATTTATAATAAAAAAAAAACCAAAAAATGTATGTTTCATCAAAATAACTCAAAAAAAAAAAAAAAATTATATCAAATCAAATATATGAGAATATATATTATTATTTATTATTAGTTATTGAGGAGTCATGAATTACAATCATGAGCACACTTCACTACTGATTTTTTTAATGTTAATGACTGACTGAAAAGGGAAAAGAAAATAGATAGGGAGACGAGCAAGAAAAATAAACAATATTATTTTCAGATAAGCGGGCAAACTATATAGTAAATAAATTATTTATTTCCCTATTGGTAAGAATCCATCTACTTACAGAAAAAATTGCAATAAAAGATTTAAAGAAAATAGAGAAGGAATTATTAAGGGTATCTGAATGGTCGGGAAAAGACTATTCGGAATGGCTACATGGAGATAAATTTATATTAGTGGTAGAACAGCAAACTCTGCAGAACTAACTCCAACTAATTATTTATTCACTTTTCTTTTCGTAAAATAATTTTGGTTGTAGTGGCAAGTCATCAGTTTAATCTCACAGACATTTTCCAACTACAACGAAAAATATTTTCAACTAAAAGTATGCTGCCTTTTAAATATTTTGAAAGTATCAAATTATTTATTATTGATGGCTCTGAATGTCATTTAATAGGGTATTTTAACCTATATAATCAAAGGCTATCAAGTAAAATCCACCATTAATAACATTCAAAATAACCAATAGGGAATTTGGGAATCGATTCGATTCGATTCAAGTGTGCTCGACTGTAATATACCCGCTACCCAGCTGCTCGTACATCATTTATTTGCGGAACAAAAAAAACGGCTACAATCATATTTTGACCGTAAATGGCTATGGACTTATAACATTTATGCAAAGTCAAAATCTAAAATAAAAAAAAAACATTTTTGCACACATTTAATTTTTGATGCGGGCGGGACTCGAACCCGTAAATGCATAATAGTACTGTTCGTTTTGCAGTCTGGCTCAGGATCAACAGCCGAGTCGATATAGCCATGTCCGTCTGTCCGTCTGTCTGCCTGTCCGTCTGTCTGTCCGTGTGAAAATCTAGATCTTATCTATTATAAGAGCTAGAACTACCAAATTTGGTGACAAAATGTGTTATTATTGCACGCTGATGATGTTTATTTTGGATTTTGGCCACGCCCCCTTCCGCCCCTGTAAATCGAAAAAACATTGATTACAATTTTGATGCCATATTGTTCATTTTCGGTTTACATGATAACTATAGCTAGCCAAGTGATCTCTGAAAATTTGGTAACAATCGGATAATAAACACAGAAGTTATTCAGCTTAACGTTTTCCATAGCTGTAAGCAGCGCTGCCGGCAGCGCAAATTCTTTATTTTTACATGAAATAATAAGAATGCCTTACAATACAAATTTTTGCAGTTGTTGGATAACAGCGTCAGGAGCTTAGTGGAAAAGCGATGAACTCCTGAACCGACAGACCTCGATATCCAGTTCATGGCGCTTAAGCTTTTTCTTTTTTTTTTTAAGAATTTATACTTTAATTTTTGAATATGCATTAATTGGTGGTCGTGCATTTTATTTAAAATTTTTTTAATGGCTCACAATGAACTTAGTTAACAAGTGGAGAAGTTTCTTAAATCAGCTGTGTGTGATTGTTAGAGCGCAGCTTTTTCTTATATTTTTTTTTTTATTTAATTGTATGTTTAAGTTATGAGAATAAATAGCAACAACAAAACGCATCATGCATTCAGACTTTGTTTATGTCGTGCAAGCATTTCCGAATGGTCTCATAATGTAACTTTGGCAAAATTTGCGTAATGGCTTAATGACCGAATGGAGAAGTGGTGGACCTGTTAGGTAATGGGTTCAAGGTTCGATTCCGCATGCATGCGTGTCATGGTGGGGGAGATCGAACTTTTCTTATTTTGTCCAAAAAAAGTTTTGGCCTCCCTTTTTGAGCTACCTTCATGAAACTTTGTATACATGTTTCTTATTGCTGCCCGCTGTAAATAAGTCGGAACGAGCCAGTACGGACCGATATTTCGTATAGATGCCATAGAACCTATCGGTCGTTTTTTTTAACAAAATTTATTAAAAGTTAGAGTGCTCTAGAACACTTTCCATTCAAGTATATAAAAATGTATTAAAAGGGCACATGTCGTTTTTTACATGCACGTATTCGATTTATAGTCCTCAACAGGTAGAATTATTATTTTTACTGTTTAAGTGATAAATCTTGGATTTTTTTGGTCCATGAATAAAAGTTATACGTTTTCAATACTTTCTACTCCTTTTGCCGGCAGCGCTGCTTGCAGCATTTTGCCGAATAGTGTGTGCGTGTACGGTGGTGAAATGGGTTAAGTTGTGGACTGCATAACGAACAGAACTATTATGCATCAAAAATAAAATGTGTGCAAAAAATTATTTTTTTATTTTAGATTTTTACTTTGCATAAATATTGTAAGTCCATGGCCTTTTACGGTCAAAATATGATTGTGGCCCATCTTTATTGTTCCGCAAATAATTTTGATGTACGAGCAACTGGGTAGCGGGTATATTGCAGTCGAGCACACTCGACTTCAGCTTCCTTACTTGTTTTTATTTTCACTTATGTCGTTATATTATATTATTAAATGTTTAAGTATGTAGAGGTTTATGTAAGTATTTGGTTACGATTTCGTTTCTCTTTTGTTCACTTGATTTTTATAGATTTATAGTTTTAACTGAAAGCACTTAAAAAAATTTTACAAATTTTGTTGTTGTTTGTTTGAACCAAAAAAAAATTTATTTTACCATTGAAAGCTACTTTAAACAAAGGGGGGAGTACAGATCACTCTTTCACGAGGTAGTATAGATGCTGACACATTTTTCCTCTGAGGACGTGGGCTCGGGTATCACGGCACTTGCCTTGACCATATAAAACAAGTAAGAACGGCTACAGTCAAGTATTGATTGGATGGATGGATGGATTTCTAAAGATTATAAAAAGATTCAGATTGAGAAAACTGTTATTAAACGCGTTTTTCAAAGAAAAATAAAAAAACAACACATATAGTTTTCAGTTAGACGCCAAGCAGGCCAAGCAGTTGGAAAAAAACACTGCTTGGAATAAACACTGCTTGCTTGCTTGCAATGGGCGCATTGCAAATCTATATGAAACCTTTACATATGCCTTTACATGATAACTATAGCTAGCCAGATGATCTCTGAAAATTTGGTAACAATCGGATAATAAACACAGAAGTTATTCAGCTTAACGTTTTCCATAGCTGTAAGCAGCGCTGCCGGCAGCGCAAATTCTTTATTTGTACAGGAAATAATAAGAATGCCTTACAATGCAAATTTTTGCAGTTGCTGGATAACAGCGTCAGTAGCTTGGTGGAAAAACGATGAACTCCTGAACTGACAGGCCCGTGGTTCGATTTCCAGTTCATGCCGCTTGAGGTTTTTCTTTTTTTTTGTTTGTTTTTAAGAACTTTTACTTGTGCGTGGTCGTGCATTTTATTTAAAATTTTTTTAATGGCTCACAATGAACTTAGTTAACAAGTGGAGAAGTCTCTTAAATCAGCTGTGTGCGATTGTTAGAACGCAGCTTTTTCTTATATTTTTAGACCATGGATTTTAAAAAATTACATGGTCTATTGTGTTTGTCAAAACGTGCGTAACAGGCAGAAGGAGGCATCGGCGACCCCATAAAGTATATGGCATATTTATAATAATAAAAAAAAAAAACGAAAAAATGTATGTTTCATCAAAATAACTCAAAAAAAAAAATTATATCAAATCAAATATATAATATTCTCAGGAATCATGAATTACAATCATTAGCACACTTCACTACTGATTTTTTTTAATGTTAATGACTGACTGAAAAGGGAAAAGGAAATAGATAGGGAGACGAGCAAGAAAAATAAACAATATTATTTTCAGATAAGCGGGCAAACTATATAGTAAATAAATTATTTTGTTTCCCTATTGGTAAGAATCCATCCACTTACAGAAAAAAACTGTTTTATATTTATTGCTTTTACGAAAAAATTGCAATAAAAGATTTAAAGAAAATAGAGAAGGAATTATTAAGGGTATCGGAATGGTCGGGAAAAGACTATTCGGAATGGCTACATGGAGATAAATTTATATTAGTGGTAGAACAGCAAACTCTGCAGAACTAACTCCAACTAATTATTTATTCACTTTTCTTTTCGTAAAATAATTTTGGTTGTAGTGGCAAGTCATTAGTTTAATCTCACAGACCTTTTCCAACTACAACGAAAAATATTTTCGACTAAAAGTATGCTGCCTTTTAAATATTTTGAAAGTATCAAATTATTTATTATTGATGGCTCTGAATGTCATTTAATAGGGTATTTTAACCTATATAATCAAAGGCTATCAAGTAAAATCCACCATTAATAACATTCAAAATAACCAATAGAGAATTTGGGAATCGATTCTAAAAAGTCGCACTAGTCGAAAGATGTTGAAGACTATCAAAACTTAATTCAATTCGGAACCTGCCGGATCGAGGCTCCACATTGGGCACCATTTTTATTTATCTATTATTATTATATTTGTAGCATAAAACGTATGATTGTACTGGAGCTGATGTAGGGTAGCTGTGGGTTGGTTAGCACGCGCTTGCATCCGGCTCAAAGGTGTCGGCAATTGGGGGGCTCATAACATAACCGCAACAACTTGTTCTCCAACCAATAATATAACAAATAAAACAAGTAAGAAAGCTACAGTCGAGTGTGCTCGACTGTAATATACCCGCTACCCAGCTGCTCGTACATCATTTATTTGCCGAACAAAAAAATCGGCTACAATCATATTTTGACCGTAAAAGGCTATGGACTGTTTATTGGCAAAGTTGCTCGCCCGTTGGGATTGCTTCCACCCTGCGATATGGTAGAAGAGATCGATTTGACAGAAGTGAGAGCCCGAGCAGGTCAAAATATTTCCGGTGCAGCAGCATATAGCAAGGAGCAATTTGATAAAAAAACAAGGCTAAAGTTGTTGGATTTAAGGTTGGAGATTTCGTATTATTAAAAAATTGAGAGAGGCATCAAACAAAGTTAAGTCCAAAGTTTAGGGAGCCGTTTTAAATAACTGAATTGTTAAAAGGGGATAGATATATGCTCAGGTCTTTGACAAATAATAAAAAATATAAATATGCTCATGATGACTTACAAAAAACACCAAATAGGTATGTACCAGTTGAGTTTGAATGTTGTGAAAAGGATTTATTTAATTTATTTTACCATTGAAAGCTACTTTAAACAAAGGGGGGAGTACAGATCACTCTTTCACGAGGTAGTATAGATGCTGACACATTTTTCCTCTGAGGACGTGGGCTCGGGTATCACGGCACTTGCCTTGACCATATAAAACAAGTAAGAACGGCTACAGTCAAGTATTGATTGGATGGATGGATGGATTTCTAAAGATTATAAAAAGATTCAGATTGAGAAAACTGTTATTAAACGCGTTTTTCAAAGAAAAATAAAAAACAACACATATAGTTTTCAGTTAGACGCCAAGCAGGCCAAGCAGTTGGAAAAAAACACTGCTTGGAATAAACACTGCTTGCTTGCTTGCAATGGGCGCATTGCAAATCTATATGAAACCTTTACATATGCCTTTACATGATAACTATAGCTAGCCAGATGATCTCTGAAAATTTGGTAACAATCGGATAATAAACACAGAAGTTATTCAGCTTAACGTTTTCCATAGCTGTAAGCAGCGCTGCCGGCAGCGCAAATTCTTTATTTGTACAGGAAATAATAAGAATGCCTTACAATGCAAATTTTTGCAGTTGCTGGATAACAGCGTCAGTAGCTTGGTGGAAAAACGATGAACTCCTGAACTGACAGGCCCGTGGTTCGATTTCCAGTTCATGCCGCTTGAGGTTTTTCTTTTTTTTTGTTTGTTTTTAAGAACTTTTACTTGTGCGTGGTCGTGCATTTTATTTAAAATTTTTTTAATGGCTCACAATGAACTTAGTTAACAAGTGGAGAAGTCTCTTAAATCAGCTGTGTGCGATTGTTAGAACGCAGCTTTTTCTTATATTTTTTAGACCATGGATTTTAAAAAATTACATGGTCTATTGTGTTTGTCAAAACGTGCGTAACAGGCAGAAGGAGGCATCGGCGACCCCATAAAGTATATGGCATATTTATAATAATAAAAAAAAAAAAACGAAAAAATGTATGTTTCATCAAAATAACTCAAAAAAAAAAATTATATCAAATCAAATATATAATATTCTCAGGAATCATGAATTACAATCATTAGCACACTTCACTACTGATTTTTTTTAATGTTAATGACTGACTGAAAAGGGAAAAGGAAATAGATAGGGAGACGAGCAACAAAAATAAACAATATTATTTTCAGATAAGCGGGCAAACTATATAGTAAATAAATTATTTTGTTTCCCTATTGGTAAGAATCCATCCACTTACAGAAAAAAACTGTTTTATATTTATTGCTTTTACGAAAAAATTGCAATAAAAGATTTAAAGAAAATAGAGAAGGAATTATTAAGGGTATCGGAATGGTCGGGAAAAGACTATTCGGAATGGCTACATGGAGATAAATTTATATTAGTGGTAGAACAGCAAACTCTGCAGAACTAACTCCAACTAATTATTTATTCACTTTTCTTTTCGTAAAATAATTTTGGTTGTAGTGGCAAGTCATTAGTTTAATCTCACAGACCTTTTCCAACTACAACGAAAAATATTTTCGACTAAAAGTATGCTGCCTTTTAAATATTTTGAAAGTATCAAATTATTTATTATTGATGGCTCTGAATGTCATTTAATAGGATATTTTAACCTATATAATCAAAGGCTATCAAGTAAAATCCACCATTAATAACATTCAAAATAACCAATAGAGAATTTGGGAATCGATTCTAAAAAGTCGCACTAGTCGAAAGATGTTGAAGACTATCAAAACTTAATTCAATTCGGAACCTGCCGGATCGAGGCTCCACATTGGGCACCATTTTTATTTATCTATTATTATTATATTTGTAGCATAAAACGTATGATTGTACTGGAGCTGATGTAGGGTAGCTGTGGGTTGGTTAGCACGCGCTTGCATCCGGCTCAAAGGTGTCGGCAATTGGGGGCTCATAACATAACCGCAACAACTTGTTCTCCAACCAATAATATAACAAATAAAACAAGTAAGAAAGCTACAGTCGAGTGTGCTCGACTGTAATATACCCGCTACCCAGCTGCTCGTACATCATTTATTTGCCGAACAAAAAAATCGGCTACAATCATATTTTGACCGTAAAAGGCTATGGACTGTTTATTGGCAAAGTTGCTCGCCCGTTGGGATTGCTTCCACCCTGCGATATGGTAGAAGAGATCGATTTGACAGAAGTGAGAGCCCGAGCAGGTCAAAATATTTCCGGTGCAGCAGCATATAGCAAGGAGCAATTTGATAAAAAAACAAGGCTAAAGTTGTTGGATTTAAGGTTGCAGATTTCGTATTATTAAAAAATTGAGAGAGGCATCAAACAAAGTTAAGTCCAAAGTTTAGGGAGCCGTTTTAAATAACTGAATTGTTAAAAGGGGATAGATATATGCTCAGGTCTTTGACAAATAATAAAAAATATAAATATGCTCATGATGACTTACAAAAAACACCAAATAGGTATGTACCAGTTGAGTTTGAATGTTGTGAAAAGGATTTAAATAATGAAAAAATTGAAAAAGAAACTGTTGAAAGAAACAGCAATGAATAGATGGAAAATGAAACTGTTGAAAGAGACAGCAATGAATAGATGGAAAATGAAACTGTTGAAAGAGACAGTAATGAAGAGATGGAAAATGAAACTGTTGAAAGAGACAGTAACGAAGCTCTTATAATAGCTGAGATCTAGATTTTCACACGGACAAACAGACGGACGGACAGACATGGCCATATCGACTCGGCTGTTGATCCTGAGCCAGAATATATATACTTCATGGGGCGGAGATGTCTCCTTCTGCCTGTTACATACATTTTCGGTTTGAACAAAGTTATAATATCCTTCTACTCTATGAGTAGCTGGTTTAATTATTAGAAAACAATTATGTTTAAGGAAAACCAAGAACATAAAAAAGGGAAACCGATCAAAACTACCAACAAACACAAAGTAAACATTGCATACAGAAGCTCAATTAAGTTATTATTTAATTTATGTGTTGATTGGTGCATTATTGTTTTATTATGTTGCAAAAAATTCTTAAACAATGTCTTGGTTCAGACGACTTCTTGGAATGTAAGTCATTTTGTATTTCTCTAACCAAAATTTATACAAATTATCAAGGGATGCATTGTCGACTGACATTATTTCACGTCAATTGAGTCATGTCCGTCTGTCCTTGTAATTATTTTTTTTCGATTTTCGAGGGCAAAAGTGGGCGTGCCCAAAATCAAAAATAAACTTAATCAGCGTGCAATAATAACACTTTTTGTCACAAAATTTGGTTGTTCTAGCTCTTATAATAGCTGAGATGTAGATTTTCACACGGACATACAGACGGGCATGGCTATATCGACTCGGCTGTTGATCCTGAGCCAGAATATATACACTTCATGAGGTCGTAGATGTCTCCTTCTGTCTGTTACATACATTTTCGGTTTGAACAAAGTTATAATACCCTTCTACTCTATGTTTAATTGTTATAATTTTTATAATTAATTGTTTAAGGAACACCAAGAACATATAAAAGGGAAACCGATCAAAACTACCAACAAACACAAAGCAAACATTGCACACAGACGCTCAATTAAGTTATTATTCAATTTATGTATTGATTGGTGCATTATTGTTTTATTATGTTGCAAAAAATTCTTGATCAATGTCTTGGTTCAGACGACTTCTTGGAATGTAAGTCATTTTGTATTTCTCTAACCAAAATTTATACAAATTATCAAGGGATGCATTGTCGACTGACATTTCTTTTTGAAGAGGCAGCTTTTACGATTTACCAACTTCTGCGCGCATTAACTGTGACATTCCACACAGAATTGTCCGTTGGATCTGAATTTGTTTCCCATCTTATTGAGTTCGAGCCACTGGGCGGCTTGAACAGATCGGATACAAGTTTTCTCTATAAAATAAATTATATTAATTTATCTTTTTATACCATTCGATCATTTCAAATGGTATAGTAAGTTTGTGCAAATGTATGCAACAGGCTGTGTGTATTCTATATTCTAACTGAGGATCACTAGCCAAGTCAATTGAGTCATGTAAATCGGGCTGCTGCCGATTTGTTTGCGGACTTTTTTCAATCTACTTACTCCACTGAAGCCTATACTATGCAATCATACCCGTATTCCTTAAATAATTCTAACTCCTTTTTTTACCCTTCTATTAACGAAATCTAAGCTATCTTAAATCCTCTAAGCCTGTATTTTTTCCCGGTCCTGATGGTGTTCCAGCATGTATACTTAGATTCTGTGCTGATACCATTTGTGAGCCTATATTTAAGTTGCTTGATTTGTCCGTAGTCACGAGTTACTTTCCGCCTCTATGGAAGGATTCCTTCTCTATATCTCTTCACAAATGTCGCTCTAACCAAGATGTGAGAATTATAGGTATATCTCTAAATTATCCGCTATTCCTAAAATTTTTGAAAAAATCTTGACTGCACAATTAACACATATGTGTAAGTCCGTTTTTTCCCCTTATCAGCATGGATTTGTCAAATTTAGATCCACAACTACTAATCTTCTTGAGTTTTCCTCAATTATAACCAAAGGATTTCGGAGGAAAATGCAAGCTGATGTGGTCTACACTGATTTCAGTAAAGCATTTGACTCCGTTAATCATAACTTATTGCTTCATAAATTAGATGTCATTGGTTTTCCTCAAAAGCTTATTTTGTGGATATCTAATTATTTAACACAAAGAGTCCTTTTTAACTCTTGCCAATCTAAGCTTATATTTGTTACATCATACTTGTTATATCTGTTACATCTTGAACAATGTCTTGGTTCAGACGACTTCTTGGAATGTAAGTCATTTTGTATTTTTCTAACCAAAATTTATACAAATTATCAAGCATTGTCGACTGACATTTCTTTTTAAAGAGGCAGCTTTTACGATTTACCAAATTTTTTTCTCTGAGCACGTGGGCTCGTGTATCACGGCACTTGGCTTGACCATATAAAACAAGTAAGAACGGCTACAGTCAAGTATTGATTGGATGGATGGATGGATTTCTAAAGATTATAAAAAGATTCAGATTGAGAAAACTGTTATTAAACGCGTTTTTTAAATAAAAATAAAAAACAACACATATAGTTTTCAGTTAGACGCCAAGCAGTCCAAGCAGTTGGAAAAAACACTGCTTGGAATAAACACTGCTTGCTTGCATGCAGTGGGCGCATTGCAAATCTATATGAAACGTTGAATAACTTTTATGTTCATTATTCGATCGGAACCAAATTTTCAGCTATCGTTTAGGTGGTTATCATACACACCAAAACTGAATACTGTAGCTTTATTATTGCGCTTGCTATACGGTTTGTCGATTTGCGGGGGCGGAAGTAGGCGTGGCCCAAATTTTTATAAAAATTTTACAGCGTATGATTCAAATAAGTGTTGTCAACAGATTTGGTGGCTCTAGCTTTTTTAGTTTCTGAGATATAGGCGTTCATACAGACGGTCAGACGGACAGACAGACATGGCTTAATCGACTCAGCTAGTGATCCCGAGCAAGAAAATATATACTTTATGGGGTCGCAGATGCATCCTTATATCTGTTACGCACATTTTGACAAACACAATAGACCATGTACTTTTTTAAAATCCATGGTCTAAAAATTCACTGACTTAAATTCAACCGATCTTGGTAATTTCAGCGGCCTTTTGCGGCAACGGTGCTCGATGTAGAGCTTAGCAGATCACCCAAAAAAGATGGTATAGTAACCAAACGATGAAGGTCAAATCGGCCGACATATATCAACATATAGATATATAGGCCCGTATATATCGCCAGAATCTGGATAAAATTGAATAATTTAGGCAAAGGAATAACTTTTGGTATCTTTTGTGGTTTTCGTTACCTGGTCTGAGACCAACAAAAGCAAAAATGAACAATTTTTATTTGGCCACGAGGTTAGATTTTTCGCCAATCTGGGTAAATCTCTGCGATCCTTAGGAATAATTTAAATTTTCATATTAGAATTTATTTTATTTGTAGTATTTTCGTCGACATACTGATTATTTCATCAAAAGTTATCCAAATTTTTCTTTTCTTTTTAAAAAAAATTTTTCTTTCCTTTTAAAAGAAAAAATACGAGTTAAGGAGAAAGCTGTAGACACGTTTGTCGTTGAAGGCCACTGGATCAGAAAAGAACGACAGTCGATCGACCCACGGTGATCGATAGCTCGATCGGCCTTGACCTACTTAAAAATGCAATTTGATAGGCATGACTGCATTCTGCATTTATCGGTGATCAGCTGATCCGCAAATTTGATCATGGATGACGCTGCTGCCCTAGAGATTCCCTATAGGTGGAGCTCTATAGATGTCCAATAATGAAATGAAACTGTGGTGGTTCGATTTCACCAATAGATGGCGCCACACTTTTAAGCTTTTATATTGCCTACTTTTAGGCTGAAGCCTTTATTTTGAATTATCTATTGCCTGTTTTTAGGCTGCACCAGAAACAAGCGCCACTTCACAACGCACAGCTGATAGAACGAGCGCCGAAGAAGGTAGAAAATTGTTTACCTAGGGAAATTTTTTAAGTAACAAGTTAAGTAAAAAATATTATTATAAATTCTTTTGCCATAATTCCTAAAAAATTTCCCAACTTTTTCCAGAACTTTCTTGATTTTGCCCGATAAAATGTTAGTAAGACGTGAAGGGACTAAAAACCATTGAGCTTTGGCTCAAAAGAGGGCGCCTTGTTTTTGATAGATGGCGCTAATTCGTATTGGGGCAAGGGTAATGATATATAATAAAGATTGCAATGCCCCTCACCCGCCGTGATTGTAAGTGAAATGAGTGCGTCATTTAAGTCCCATGTATTTGTGGCTTTACTTTCCTTTTATAGACAAGTCACATTAATTTTGCTAAAACGATTGTCATCTTGAGAATATTTTGTACTTCCTCCGAATTGCTGTTGCTTGCTCTCTTTTTGGACCATGGATTTTAAAAAATTACATGGTCTATTGTGTTTGTCGAAATGTGCTTAACAGGCAGAAGGAGGCATCGGCGACCCCATAAAGTATAAATATTCTTGCTCAGGTTCACTAGCCGAGTCGATTAAGCCATATCTGTCTGTCTGTCTATCCGTCTGTCCGTCTGTCTGTCCGTGTGAAAATTTAGATCTCAGCTATTATAAGAGCTAGAACTACCAAATTTGGTGACAAAATGTGTTATTATTGCACGCTGATCAAGTTTATTTTGGATTTTGGCCACGCCCCCTTCCGCCCCTGTAAATCGACAAAAATTGATTACAAGCGCAATTTTGATGCCATATTGTTCATTTTCGGTTTACATGATAACTATAGCTAGCCAGATGATCTCTGAATTTGGTAACAATCGGATAATAAACACAAGTTATTCAGCTTAGCCTTTTCCATAGCTGTAAGCAGCGCTGCCAGCAGTGCCATGGTTCGATTCCCAGTTCATGCCGCTTAAGGTTTTTCTTTTCTTTTTTTAAGAACTTTTACTTTAATTTTTGAATATGCATTAATTGGTGGTCGTGCATTTTATTTAAAATTTTTTTAATGGCTCACAGTGAACTTAGTTAAAAAGTGGAGAAGTGACAGTCTCTTAAATCAGCTGTGTGCGATTGTTAGAGCGCAGCTTTTTCTTATTTTTTTTTTTTTATTTTTATTTTTTATTTAATTGTATGTTTAAGTTATGAGAATAAATAGCAACAACAACACGCATCATGCATTCAGACTTTGTTTTTGTCGTGCAAGCATTTCCGAATGGTCTCATAATGTAACTTTGGCAAAATTTGCGTAATGGCTTAATGGCCGAATGGAGAAGTGGTGGACCTCTTAGGTAATGGGTTCAAGGTTCGATTCCGCATGCATGCGTGTCATGGTGGGGGAGATCGAACTTTTCTTATTTTTTCCAAAAAAGTTGTGGATTTTGGGCACGCCCCCTTCCGCCCCGAAAATCGAAAAAAATTAATTATAAGCGTAATTTAGACACCATATTGTTCATTTTCGGTTTATATAATAACTATAGCTAGCCAGATGGTCTCTGAAAATTTGGTAACAATCGGATAATAAACACAGAAGTTATTTAGCTTAACGTTTTTCATAGCTGTAAGCAGCGCTGCCTCCGACCCCATAAAGTATAAAGTAGCATAATATGCTTCACATATTACGCTGACATTAATTTCGATCTAACAAAACCACTGGACATACAATCTTGCGCATGCATTAATACATAACCTTACGCAACGAAACTTGAAACTTCATCATTCTTTTTGCATTCTTTCTTCATCATATTCTTCGCGACGCACTTCGAGCCGATCGAAACTCTGTACATTTAGTCTTAAGCTTACAGTAAAACAATAAAGTGGCTATATTCCGAACTCGTTCGTGTTTATTTCCATATTTTCAAACTCTGCAGCGTTGATCTTAGTCGAAAGACAGATCATTAGTTCGACTCACATTCGTAAGAAAACGTAAGTGGCGCAGCCGGTAGGATGATACATTGTTGATGCGATAGAAACCCTATTAAATTCTTCAATTATCATCCACTAAAGAACAAACGCAAGTCGCGTCGGTAAATCGGTTCACAGCGGAAAAGTTTTAACCAACGGTGTACCTAATCCCACAAAGTGATCATAACGTGAAACAACTTTAAATTATAAAAATTTTAAGAGGACGCCTTTGAATTCGCTGAGTAGTAAATCCACAAAAGGTTACTCAAATCAGAGCGAAATAGCTAAGGATGCAACTCAACAAATCTTAACTAAAAACTACAACTAAGTGAACAACAAAAACATTATAAGTGAATTAAAATAACAATAATAAGTGCGAAACTCGACAAAATCTAAACTAAAAACTACGACTAAGTGATCAACATAAACATTATAAGTGAATTAAAATAACAATAATAAGTTTGCAAACAACAAAGACATATCAGCAAAAGCACGAATATAAAGCTCAAACAAAAGACACGTGTTCCAATAGACCAATAGTGAAAATATAATCCAACAGTAATTACACGAACCTTACCCAATATATCAACCAATAGTGAAAACAAAAACCAACAGCAAATATACGAACCCTATCCAATATATCAACCGATAGCGAAAACAAAAGCCAACAGCAATTATCGAACCCTATCCAATACATAAACCGATAGTGAAAGCTCAAACCAACAGCAGAGACATAAACCTTATCAAATACACAAACATTATCCAAAACACCAACCAAGAGTAAATACCTAAATCAACAGTGAATACACGAACATTAACTAACACACAAAATAACAATAAATACAACAACAAATAATTAAACCTTGATCAAGCCAACAAACAACAATGGCAGTATCAACGCCAGCCCCTGTAATACTATCCGACTCAAATATAAGTCAGGTTGAAAGGCAGATACACGCTGTCAAAATTTTCAATGGAGATCGGAGCACCCTGCATACATTCATCACTCGTATTGACTTCATTCTGGCCTTGTACCAGACCACTGACGAAAGACAGAAGCTGGTCATTTCGGACACATTGAGCGCAACATCAGTGGCGACGTCATCCGCACACTGGGAACAAACAACTTCGCCAGCTGGATCGAGTTAAGGACAAGGTTGATTCTCTACTACAAACCACAAGCACCACACACCCAATATAGAGGCAACATCAGACAGTTTTTGGAAGAAGCCGAGAGAAGACGACAAGTTTTAATGAGTAAGTTAGAACTAGAAAGTAACTCTGCAGAAACCGCCCTATTCACTAGACTCGTCCAATATAGTATAGAGAACCTAATTCAAAAACTTCCTAACCATATTCACATAAGAATAATCAAATGTCACATCCCTGATTTAAGATCCCTGATTAACATTCTACAAAAAAAGGCCTCTACGAAACGCCAACACCAAGCAAAGATAACTTTAAGCCAGTCCCTAATTCCAATAGGACACCAACTAACCCACAAAACAAGTTAATAGCCAGAACAAGCCTATAACACCTTTCCAACCATTTCATAATAATGTTTTCCAACTTTACTATCAACCATATCCATACACACCAGCTCATGCACCCAGGTTTAATCAAAATCCTTTTCCCCAATACTAACAAAGACCAATCCACCCACAATCTAACATACCCATAATGCAACAACCCAGACCGAACCCTGTCTTTAATCGACAGAATATCTTTAACCAAAATCGTTTCTGACCTAATCACACTGGCATACCGACTAACTTCCCTTCAACTGGAAATGCACAGACCAACAACCCTATAAGAGACAAGGACCGTCGGACGGTGGACAATCCAAAATGAGTTTAGAAGAATTAAGATACCAGGAAATGGTATCAAATCAACGCGAATACCCATAATATTACTATTATCCATATTACCCGGATAATTTCCAACCTCAGCCCTATCCTTGCCAAATGGGTTACATCCCAGATCCAATCCAAAATCCTCCTGAACAAGACTATGACAATGCTGACACAACACAACAAGAGCAAACAGTACCGAACGATGACGAACCAGACAATACTGAGCAAGCAGAAAATTTTCGGCTAGTTGCCCCGGATCAAGCCAATATGTAATTATCAGACATAATGACGTCGAACTAAAGTGTCTAATTGACACCAGATCCACTATAAATATGCTCACTCGGAATATTTTCCGAACACCCATACAACAAACCAACCACCTAATCCATACTAGTAATGGCCCGTTAACTATTAACGAAGCTACAACTATACCACCCAATAACTACTTTCCCATTTCCCAAGAGTTCTTAATTCATAAATTCTCAGATCATTATGACATGCTGATTGGACGCGAATTGTTGTCCAAGGCTAAAGCACTAATAGATTATCAAAAAGAAAGTGCTACCCTCTTTAATAAAGTCTACGGGTGGCTGCAATAGCGCCCGTGCTAATAACGCCCGCGGGCGTTATTTCACCAAAAAAATGTAATAACGCCCGCGGGCGTTATTACCAAAAAAAAAATGCAATAAAGCCCGCAAATCTTATTTCACAAATTTCGTGGGCATTATTTCACGAAAAATGTGCAAAAACGCCCGCAGGCGTTTTTGCACAAAAAAAAATGCAATAACGCCCAAAATAATTTAAAATCTGCAAAATTTGTCTTGTCTCTGATGACAAGTAGCGGTAAATTTACAGTTATTCCGTGATTTACATTGAAAACACACTAATTTTCGTCTCTGCTTAGAAATGATGTCATAAATTTGGCAGTTTAGAATTGATGTTTAACTGAGTCGCACGTGATGGAGCTGTATAACAAAAAAATTTTCTTTCGTTGCTGGTTTTCGAAAGACCTCAAAATTATTATATTTGAGTGATGAAAATCAGTTATTTAAGTTAAAAAGTGTATCAAAAAGTGGTACACGTTATGTATGTTATATTGAAATGTTTGGTGTGACAGTTAATCTGTTTAATAATGTATGCAGCCAACTTAGTTTTAACCACTATCATAACCATGCGCCACTACCTTATTAAAAAGCTTAAGCTTTTAAATGACGACATCAAATCCCATTGTGAAGCAAAAAGCCTAAAAAGAGAAAGTGTTAAACAAATATTTGACGAAGCATGCCAGAATTCTAGAGAAGCTTCATCTTCGGTGCACTTCCCTAAAGTTCGAAGGCAAAAAGAAAAAATGCCTAAAAATCCAACAACACCTGTCGAAACCAAAGAGTTTTTTGAAAATAAGGCTTATCTGGCGGAATATGGCTTATCAAAGCACAACAACCAACCTTTCTATAAACATACAATTGTGGAAGATAATTTCGCGTATTCAACATTATATTACGTAACATTTGAAACATTTTGAAATTTTTTAAGACTTTTCCATTCACCTTTATTCTGATGCCTAACAAATCCGCAGGAGCTAATCAACACCTTTTTGGTTTCATTATTCAAAATATTTTAAAATTGGAGCCGCACAGTTTTATGACTGACTACGAGTTGGGTCTCCGAAAAGCATTGAAAACAATATTCCCATCTGCGATTCTAAAGGGCTGCTGGTTCCATTATTGCCAAGCTTTAAGAAGAAAGATTTTAAAAATAAAAGGATTTGGAAAATTGTTAAAAAAAAAATCAGGAATGTTACATGTGGTTCCGGTCTTTTCAAATTTTGCCATTGGTAAAGCCAAACCAAATTGAAGAAATGGTTTTGAAACTTAAAAATGATTTTCAAAATCTACCAAAGGTCTGCCACAGTGATCTAAAAAAATTTAAAAAAAATTTTTAAAAATTTAATTTAAATGATTATGAAAAGGAATGGATGATTAAGGTAAGAAAAAAATTTTAAATATAACATACAATATTACATCTTTTTAGATTACACCTTCTGCATTTTCGGTTTATGGAGAAAATATGAAAACAACCAGCTCTTTGGAGTCTTTTAATTCCATATTAGCCAGAAAAGTAAAAAAATATTGCAAGTTCTTTGAATTTCTAAAAGCTTTGCGGGATACCGATTTTTGTACAGCAGAAAAACTGAGGAACGCAACAGATGGGGTAATGGATGCGCTACCTAAAAAGCGAAAAATGCAACAGACCCGAGAAAAGCGTTTACAAAGCTTAACAGCAGATCTAATGGTGGGAAAAATATCACTTGAATATTTTTTTAAGTGCATGACCAACAGGCAAAATGATTTTTTTAGAGTGGAACCTAAAACTACCTAAAGAAAACGAAGAAGTCGATGCAAGTGAAGTCGTCGAACAGGAAAACTTGGAGGATCCGGACGATAATTTTGCACTCAGTCAAATGATTGATGTCTTGATGTGCATTATTTGCACCGAAAACCCAAGAGATATCTTGCTATCCCCATGCAATCATTTTAAAATTTGTGGCCAATGTTGCACAACCTTAATTGAGAAATCTAAAAAAATAAGTCCGAACTGCTCTGCCCATATTGCAGGCAAATCGTTTTTTCAATTTTTTTTTCATAATTTTGTTAATTGATTTGGAAAACAATTATCTTTTAATTCCTTGAATAATTTTTCAATGTCACTTTCAGAATTCACTTATTATAGATACATAAGTTATAATCTCGAAAGGCAAGAAGCCCAATTAATAAATTTTATTGTTAAAAATTCTTGATTCTTGATCTGTTCCGGAGCAAATCACAATTTATTTTTTATAAATATTGCGGGAGTTATTGCATTTTTGTAAAACAACGCCCACGAAAATTGTGAAATAAGATTCGCGGGCCTTATTGCATTTTTTTTTGTGTAATAACATACGCGGACTTTATTTCACAATTTTCGTAGGCCTTGTTTCAATTTTTTTTTTGCAATAACGCCCGCGGGCGTTACTGCACTTTCTTGAGTGAAATAACGCCCGCGGGCGTTATTACCACGGGCGCTATTGCAGCCACCCCAATTTTACGAAGGCGACAAACTTAGTTTTACGAACCATGAAAAACACAATCAATACTACACACAATATCCCCGTTTATTCTAAACTGTATAGTTTCCAACAAACGTACGAAAAAGAAGTGGAAAAACAAATTCAAGAAATGTTAGAGCAGGGTGTCATTCGAGAAAGCAACTCACCGTACTGTAGCCCCATTTGGGTCATACCAAAAAAAAAAAAAAAATAGATGCTTCTGGACAAAAGAAACTCCGTATAGTAATAGACTACAGAAAATTAAACGAAATAACAAAAAACGACCGATACCCTATGCCAAATATAGACGAAATATTAGGAAAACTAGGGAAGTCTAATTACTTTACAACAATAGACCTGGCAAAAGGCTTTCACCAAATAAAAATGGACTCAGAGTCAACAGCCAAGACAGCTTTCTCCACCAAATATGGACACTATGAATATACAAGAATGCCATTTGGGCTTAAAAATGCCCCCGCCACCTTCCAGCGCTGTATGAATAATCTACTCTGTCCGCTCCTAAATAAAAACTGTCTAATATACCTAGATGATATCATCGTTTTTCCACCTCCTTAGAGGAACACCTTCAGTCCCTTGAAGCAGTTTTCGAGAAATTAACTTAAGCTAATCTAAAACTACAGCTAGATAAATGTGAATTCCCAAGACAGGAAACTACCTTTCTAGGACACGTTATCACTAAAGATGGGATTAAACCAAATCCCGAAAAAATTAAAACCATACAAAAATATCCACTTCCAACTAAACCCAAGGAAATTAAAGCATTTCTTGGCGCTGCTCTATATCAAGATGGACATCCTGTTAGTTACATTAGTAGGACTCTAAATGAACACGAAGTTAATTACAGCGCTATAGAAAAGGAATTACTAGCAATAGTTTGGGCAACCAAAACCTTCAGGCACTACCTATTAGGACGACACTTCGAAATAGCTTCTGACCATTAACCATTGTGCTGGCTACACAAATTAAAAGAGCCTAACTCAAAGTTGACTAGATGGAAGATTAGACTATCAAAGTACGACTTCGACATAAAGTATATCAAAGGGAAAGAAAACCATGTCCCGGATGCACTGTCTAGAATCAAAATAGAGCAGGTGTTCTTCGGAGAATCCACGCAACATAGCGCAGAAGAAGATAGTAGCAACCTAATAGGACTATCTAAAAAGGCCATTAACTATCACAAAAGACAAATCATTTTTTCAAAAGGTCCCAGTAGTAATACAGAACACAAAACCTATTTCAAGAATCATATACATCTCCTATGAAGAAATGACCCTCGAAACAGCCAAGCAATAGTTACTCAACCATTTTTGTTCAAAGAAAAGCGCTCTTCACATCGAAAACGATGCAGACTTCGAAATTCGCGTATAAAAAAACCATGAGTCCAAAATGTACGAGGGTCGTTTGATAAGTCCGTGACTTTTTGAATAAAATATATTTTTTTCGTCAAAGAAGCGTTTTATTTCTCAACATAATCTCCTTTTAGCTCTATACATTTAGTCCAGCGTTTTTCCAATTTTTTTTATTCCTTCCAAATAATAGGTTTTCTCAAGGCCCTCAAAATAGTCGTTTGTTTCTGTGATGACCTCTTCATTTGACCCGAATCTCTTACCGCCGAGCCATTTCTTCATGTTTGGAAACAAAAAATAGTCACAGGGGGGCTAAATCTGGAGAATATGCTGGATGGGGTGGCAGTTCGTAGCCCAATTTATGAAATTTTGCCATGCTGACTACACACGTGTGCACCCGTGCATTGTCCTGATGGAACAGCACTTTTTTTTCGCCAAATGCGGTCGTTTCTGCTTCAAATCAATATCGAATCTGTCCAAAAGCTCTGAATAATATTCGCCGGTGATCGTTTTACCCTTTTCAAGGTAATCGATGTGAATGATACCTTGTGCATCCCAAAAAACTGTGGCCATGACCTTGTTGGCCGACAGACCCACCTTGGCCTTCTTTGGTGCACGTTCACCCGGAGAAACCCACTGTCTTGATTGTTCTTTGGTCTCTGGTGTGGTGTGGTGGATCCATGTTTCGTCTACGGTAACGAAACGGCGCAAAAATTCGTTTGGATTGCGGTTGAACATCGCCAAACACTCTTTTGAAATGGTCACACGGTTGCGCTTATGGTCGTGTGTGAGCAATCGCGGCACCCATCGCGCGGAAAGCTTTTTCATGTCCAAATATTCATGTAAAATGTGATGTACCCGTTCAGTTGAGATGCCTACAGCCTCAGCTACCTCACGCACTTTCATTCTCCGATCATCCAATATCATTCCATGGATTTTGTCGACGATTTCTGGCATGACGACCTCTTTTGGGCGACCTGAACGTTCGGCATCACTTGTACTGGTACGACCACAACGGAACTCAGTAAACCATTTCTTAACCATTGAAATTGATGGTGCAGAGTCCCCATAATATTTATCAAGTCTTTCCTTGGTTTCGGTGATGGATTTTTTACGCAAAAAATAATGCTTAATTAGCACACGAAATTCACTTTTTTCCATTTTCGTTAAAATTCACGAGATCGTCTGCTTTCAATGCCTATAAAACGCAAACCAAAAAACGCAGCTTTCTCAAAATTTTACAGTCAGCTGTTAATCGATAACTGCTGACAGGAGCAGTGTTGTATTTAGAGCAGGTGCGCGGCAAATACAAAAAGTCACGGTCTTATCAAACGACCCTCGTACAAAAATTTTCCGAAGCCTCGTTTTACTAAAAAACATCCCCACTTATGCAAAATTTAAAGAATTAATCCTAAACACACACGAAAAGCTCTTACACCCAGGAATTCAGAAAACTGTAAAACTCTTTAGTGAAAATTACTACTTTCCCAATAGCCAGCTCCTTATTCAAAATATAATTAATGAATGTCAAGTTTGTAACCTAGCCAAAACAGAACACCGTAATACAAAAATGCCAATGAAAATCACCCCTAAGCCCGAACATTGCCGCGATAAGTTTGTAATAGATATCTATTCTTCTGAAGGAAATTACTATTTGAGCTGTATCGACATTTACTCCAAACTTGCCACTCTTGAACAGATAAGGACAAAAGACTGGATAGAATGTAAAAATGCCTTAATGCGCATATTTAATCAGTTAGGGAAACCTAAACTTCTTAAAGTAGACAGAGATGGCGCATTCTCCAGCCTAGCCCTTAAACGTTGGCTCGAAAAACATTGATTACAAGCGCTACCGGCAGCGCTGCTTGCAGCAATATGCCGAATCGTGTGTGCGTGTACGGTGGTGAAATGGGTTAAGTTGTTGACTGCAAAACGAACAGTACTATTATGTATTATATTATTTTAGATTTTGACTTTGCATAAATATTGTAAGTCCATGGCATTCTACGGTCAAATTATGATTGTAGCCGTTTTTTTTTGTTCCGCAAATAAATTATGTACGAGCAGCTGGGTAGCGGGTATATTACAGTCAAGCACACTCGAATGTAGCTTTCTTACTTGTTTTTTATTTAATTGTATGTTTAAGTTATGAGAATAAATAGCAACAACAACACGTATCATGCATTTAGACTTTGTTTTTGTCGTGCAAGAATTTCCAAATGGTTTCATAATGTAACTTTGGCAAAATTTGCGTAATGGCCGAATGGAGAAGTGGTGGACCTCTTAGGTAATGGGTCCAAGGTTCGATTCCGCATGCATGCGTGTCATAGTGGGGGAGATCGAAGTTTTTTTATTTTTTACAAAAAAAATGTTTTTGCCTCCCTTTTTGAGCTACCTTCATAAAACTTTGTATACATGTTTCTTATTGCTGCGCGCTGTAAATAAGTCGGAACGAGCCGGTACGGACCGATACATCGTATAGATGCCATAGAACCTATCGGTCGTTTTTTTAACAAAATTTATTAAAAGTTAAAGTGCTCTAGAACACTTTCCATTCAAGTATATAAAGAGGTATTAAAAGGGCACATATCGTTTTTTACATGCATGTATTCGATTTATAGCCCTCAACAGGTAGAATTATTATATTTACTGTTTAAGTGATAAATCTGGGATTTTTTTGGTACCTGAATAAAAGTTATTCGTTTTCAATACTTTTTTACTCCTTTTGCCGGCAGCGCTGCTTGCAGCATTGTGCCGAATAGTGTGTGCGTGTACGGTGGTGAAATGGGTTAAGTTGTGGACTGCATAACGAACAGAACTATTATGCATTTATGGGTTTGAGTCCCACCGGCGTCAAAAATTAAGTGTGTGCAAAAAATTATTTTTTTTATTTTTTTTTATTTTGACTTTG
The DNA here is from genome assembly GCA_018904095.1 of Zaprionus ghesquierei. Lineage (NCBI taxonomy): Eukaryota > Metazoa > Arthropoda > Insecta > Diptera > Drosophilidae > Zaprionus > Zaprionus ghesquierei. Next base: position 192,535 of record JAEIGP010000424.1, on the reverse strand, counting down.
CATAATATTGTAAGTCCATGGCATTTTACGGTCAAAATATAATTGTAGCCGTTCTTTATTGTTCCGCAAATAATTTTGATGTACGAGCAGCTGGGTAGCGGGTATATTACAGTCGAGCACACTCGAATGTAGCTTTCTTACTTGTTATTTTAGATTTTGACTTTACATAAATATTTTAAGTCCATGACCTTTTACGGTCAAAATATGATTGTAGCCGTTCTTTTTTGATCCGCAAATAATTTTGATGTACGAGCAGCTGGGTAGCGGGTATATTACAGTCGAGCACACTCGACTGTAGCATTCTTACTTGTTATTATATTTCATTGGTTGGATTATTTTTTAATTAGTTTACGTTTTATTAGGTTGCGCACTTAGCTGTTTCGCTTTGGTTTGAATAACCTTTAATGAATTTATTACTCAGCGAATTCAAAGGCGTCTTCTTAAAATTTTTATAATTTTTAGTTGTTTCACATTCACAATCACTCTGCGGTCTCGGGTACACCGTTGGTTAACACTTTTGCACTGTAAACCAATTATGCCGATGTTACCGACGCGATTTGCGAAAGTTCTTTAGCGGATGATAATTAAGGATTTGAATGGATAATAAAAATGAAACCAAAGTAAAGCGCATGATTGTTGTATAACTTCATCATTCTTTTTGCATTCTTTCTTCATCATTTTCTTCGCGACTTACTTCGAGCCGATCAAAACTCTGTACATTTAGTCTTAAGCTGACAGTAAAACAATAAAGTGGCTATATTCTGAACTCGTTTGTGTTTATTTCCATTTATTCAAACTCTGCAGCGTTGATCTTAGTCGAAAGGCAGATCATTAGTTCGACTCACATTCGTAAGAAAACGAAAGAATATATCTTCTGGCTCAGGATCAACAGCCGAGTCGATATAGCCATGTCCGTCTGTCTGTCCGTGTGAAAATCTAGATCCCAGCTATTATAAGAGCTAGGACTACTAAATTTTGTGATAATATGTGTCATTATTCTACGCTAATCAAGTTTATTTTGGATTTTGGCCACGCCCCCTTCCGCCCCTGTAAAACGAAAAAAATTGATTACAAGCGCAAGTTTGATGCCATGTTGTTAATTTTCGGTTTACATGATAACTATAGCTAGCCAGATTATTGAGATGGTAACAATCGGATAAAAAACACAGAAGTTATTCAGCTTAACGTTTTACATAGCTGTAAGCAACGCTGCCAGCAGCGCTGCTTGCAGCATTGTGCTGAATAGTGTGTGCGTGTACGGTGTTGAAATGGGTTAAGTTGTGGACTGCATAACGAACAGAACTATTATGCATTTATGGGTTCGAGTCCCACCCGCATCAAAAATTAAATGTGTGCAAAAAATTATTTTTTTTATTTTAGATTTTGACTTTGCATAAATATTGTAAGTCCATGGCCTTTTACGGTTAAAATATGATTGTGGCCCTTCTTTATCATTCCGCAAATAATTTTGATGTACGAGCAGCTGAATAGCGGGTATATTACAGTCGAGCACACTCGAATGTAGCTTTCTTACTTGTTAGTATTATTTTTAGTCACTTATTGTTAAGTTATTATTATACCCGCTACTCATAGAGTAGAAGGGTATTATAACTTTGATCATACCGAAAATGTATGTAACAGGCAGAAGGAGACACCTCCAACCCCATAAAGTATGTATATTCTGGCTCGGGATCAACAGCCGAGTCGATATAGCCATATCCGTCTGTCCGTGTGAAAACCTAGATCTCCGCTATTATAAGAGCTAGGACTACCAAATTTGGTGATAATATGTGCCATTATTGCACGCTGATTTTGAGTTTGTTTTGGATTTTGGCCACGCCTCCTTCCGCCCCCGTAAATCGAAAATAAATTTATTATAAGCGCAATTTTGATGCCATTGTCCATTTTCGGTTTATATGACAACTATAGCTAGCCAGATGACCTCTGAAAATTTGGTAACAATCGGATAAAAAACACAGAAGTTATTCAGCTTAACGTTTTCCATAGCTGTAAGCAGCGCTGCCAGCAGTGCCGTGGTTCGATTCCCAGTTCATGCCGCTTAAAGTTTTTCTTTTTTTTTTTAAAGAACTTTTACTTTAATTTTTGAATATGCATTAATTGGTGATCGTGCATTTTAGTTAAAATTTTTTAATGGCTCACAATGAACTTAGTTAACAAGTGGAGAAGTGACAGTCACTTAAATCAGCTGTGTGCGGTTGTTAGAGCGCAGCTTTTTTTTATTTTTTTTTATTTTTATTATACCCGCTTCTCATAGAGTAGAAGGGTATTATAACTTTGTTCAAACCGAAAATGTATGTAACAGGCAGAAGGAGACACCTCCGACCCCATAAAGTATATATATTCTGGCTCAGGATCAACAGCCGAGTCGATATAGCCATGTCCGTCTGTCCGTCTGTCTGTCCGTGTGAATATCTAGATCTCAGCTATTATAAGAGCTAGGACTAACAAATTTGGTGACAATATGTGTTATTATTGCACGCTGATCAAGTTTATTTTGGATTTTGGCCATGCCCCCTTCCGCCCCCTTAAATCGGAAAAACATTGATTACAAGCGCTACCGGCAGCGCTGCTTGCAGCAATATGCCGAATCGTGTGTGCGTGTACGGTGGTGAAATGGGTTAAGTTGTTGACTGCAAAACGAACAGTACTATTATGTATTATATTATTTTAGATTTTGACTTTGCATAAATATTGTAAGTCCATGGCATTCTACGGTCAAATTATGATTGTAGCCGTTTTTTTTGTTCCGCAAATAAATTATGTACGAGCAGCTGGGTAGCGGGTATATTACAGTCAAGCACACTCGAATGTAGCTTTCTTACTTGTTTTTTATTTAATTGTATGTTTAAGTTATGAGAATAAATAGCAACAACAACACGTATCATGCATTTAGACTTTGTTTTTGTCGTGCAAGAATTTCCAAATGGTTTCATAATGTAACTTTGGCAAAATTTGCGTAATGGCCGAATGGAGAAGTGGTGGACCTCTTAGGTAATGGGTCCAAGGTTCGATTCCGCATGCATGCGTGTCATAGTGGGGGAGATCGAAGTTTTTTTATTTTTTACAAAAAAAAATGTTTTTGCCTCCCTTTTTGAGCTACCTTCATAAAACTTTGTATACATGTTTCTTATTGCTGCGCGCTGTAAATAAGTCGGAACGAGCCGGTACGGACCGATACATCGTATAGATGCCATAGAACCTATCGGTCGTTTTTTTAACAAAATTTATTAAAAGTTAAAGTGCTCTAGAACACTTTCCATTCAAGTATATAAAGAGGTATTAAAAGGGCACATATCGTTTTTTACATGCATGTATTCGATTTATAGCCCTCAACAGGTAGAATTATTATATTTACTGTTTAAGTGATAAATCTGGGATTTTTTTGGTACCTGAATAAAAGTTATTCGTTTTCAATACTTTTTACTCCTTTTGCCGGCAGCGCTGCTTGCAGCATTGTGCCGAATAGTGTGTGCGTGTACGGTGGTGAAATGGGTTAAGTTGTGGACTGCATAACGAACAGAACTATTATGCATTTATGGGTTTGAGTCCCACCGGCGTCAAAAATTAAGTGTGTGCAAAAAATTATTTTTTTTATTTTTTTTTATTTTGACTTTGCATAATATTGTAAGTCCATGGCATTTTACGGTCAAAATATAATTGTAGCCGTTCTTTATTGTTCCGCAAATAATTTTGATGTACGAGCAGCTGGGTAGCGGGTATATTACAGTCGAGCACACTCGAATGTAGCTTTCTTACTTGTTATTTTAGATTTTGACTTTACATAAATATTTTAAGTCCATGACCTTTTACGGTCAAAATATGATTGTAGCCGTTCTTTTTTGATCCGCAAATAATTTTGATGTACGAGCAGCTGGGTAGCGGGTATATTACAGTCGAGCACACTCGACTGTAGCATTCTTACTTGTTATTATATTTCATTGGTTGGATTATTTTTTAATTAGTTTACGTTTTATTAGGTTGCGCACTTAGCTGTTTCGCTTTGGTTTGAATAACCTTTAATGAATTTATTACTCAGCGAATTCAAAGGCGTCTTCTTAAAATTTTTATAATTTTTAGTTGTTTCACATTCACAATCACTCTGCGGTCTCGGGTACACCGTTGGTTAACACTTTTGCACTGTAAACCAATTATGCCGATGTTACCGACGCGATTTGCGAAAGTTCTTTAGCGGATGATAATTAAGGATTTGAATGGATAATAAAAATGAAACCAAAGTAAAGCGCATGATTGTTGTATAACTTCATCATTCTTTTTGCATTCTTTCTTCATCATTTTCTTCGCGACTTACTTCGAGCCGATCAAAACCCTGTACATTTAGTCTTAAGCTGACAGTAAAACAATAAAGTGGCTATATTCTGAACTCGTTTGTGTTTATTTCCATTTATTCAAACTCTGCAGCGTTGATCTTAGTCGAAAGGCAGATCATTAGTTCGACTCACATTCGTAAGAAAACGAAAGTATATATCTTCTGGCTCAGGATCAACAGCCGAGTCGATATAGCCATGTCCGTCTGTCTGTCCGTGTGAAAATCTAGATCCCAGCTATTATAAGAGCTAGGACTACTAAATTTTGTGATAATATGTGTCATTATTCCACGCTAATCAAGTTTGTTTTGGATTTTGGCCACGCCCCCTTCCGCCCCTGTAAAACGAAAAAAATTGATTACAAGCGCAAGTTTGATGCCATGTTGTTAATTTTCGGTTTACATGATAATTATAGCTAGCCAGATTATTGAGATGGTAACAATCGGATAAAAAACACAGAAGTTATTCAGCTTAACGTTTTCCATAGCTGTAAGCAGCGCTGCTGGCAGCATTGTGCTGAATAGTGTGTGCGTGTACGGTGTTGAAATGGGTTAAGTTGTGGACTGCATAACGAACAGAACTATTATGCATTTATGGGTTCGAGTCCCACCCGCATCAAAAATTAAATGTGTGCAAAAAATTATTTTTTTTATTTTAGATTTTGACTTTGCATAAATATTGTAAGTCCATGGCCTTTTACGGTCAAAATATGATTGTGGCCCTTCTTTATTATTCCGCAAATAATTTTGATCTACGAGCAGCTGAATAGCGGGTATATTACAGTCGAGCACACTCGAATGTAGCTTTCTTACTTGTTAGTATTATTTTTAGTCACTTATTGTTAAGTTATTATTATACCCGCTACTCATAGAGTAGAAGGGTATTATAACTTTGATCAAACCGAAAATGTATGTAACAGGCAGAAGGAGACACCTCCAACCCCATAAAGTATATATATTCTGGCTCGGGATCAACAGCCGAGTCGATATAGCCATATCCGTCTGTCCGTGTGAAAACCTAGATCTCCGCTATTATAAGAGCTAGGACTACCAAATTTGGTGATAATATGTGCCATTATTGCACGCTGATTTTGAGTTTGTTTTGGATTTTGGCCACGCCTCCTTCCGCCCCCGTAAATCGAAAATAAATTTATTATAAGCGCAATTTTGATGCCATTATCCATTTTCGGTTTATATGACAACTATAGCTAGCCAGATGACCTCTGAAAATTTGGTAACAATCGGATAAAAAACACAGAAGTTATTCAGCTTAACGTTTTCCATAGCTGTAAGCAGCGCTGCCAGCAGTGCCGTGGTTCGATTCCCAGTTCATGCCGCTTAAAATTTTTCTTTTTTTTTTTAAAGAACTTTTACTTTAATTTTTGAATATGCATTAATTGGTGATCGTGCATTTTAGTTAAAATTTTTTTAATGGCTCACATTGAACTTAGTTAACAAGTGGAGAAGTGACAGTCACTTAAATCAGCTGTGTGCGGTTGTTAGAGCGCAGCTTTTTTTTATTTTTTTTTATTTTTATTATACCCGCTACTCATAGAGTAGAAGGGTATTATAACTTTGTTCAAACCGAATATGTATGTAACAGGCAGAAGGAGACACCTCCGACCCCATAAAGTATATATATTCTGGCTCAGGATCAACAGCCGAGTCGATATAGCCATGTCCGTCTGTCTGTCCGTGTGAAAATCTAGATCCCAGCTATTATAAGAGCTAGGACTACTAAATTTTGTGATAATATGTGTCATTATTCCACGCTAATCAAGTTTATTTTGGATTTTGGCCACGCCCCCTTCCGCCCCTGTAAAACGAAAAAAATTGATTACAAGCGCAAGTTTGATGCCATGTTGTTAATTTTCGGTTTACATGATAACTATAGCTAGCCAGATTATTGAGATGGTAACAATCGGATAAAAAACACAGAAGTTATTCAGCTTAACGTTTTCCATAGCTGTAAGCAACGCTGCCAGCAGCGCTGCTTGCAGCATTGTGCTGAATAGTGTGTGCGTGTACGGTGTTGAAATGGGTTAAGTTGTGGACTGCATAACGAACAGAACTATTATGCATTTATGGGTTCGAGTCCCACCCGCATCAAAAATTAAATGTGTGCAAAAATTATTTTTTTTATTTTAGATTTTGACTTTGCATAAATATTGTAAGTCCATGGCCTTTTACGGTCAAAATATGATTGTGGCCCTTCTTTATTATTCCGCAAATAATTTTGATGTACGAGCAGCTGAATAGCGGGTATATTACAGTCGAGCACACTCGAATGTAGCTTTCTTACTTGTTAGTATTATTTTTAGTCACTTATTGTTAAGTTATTATTATACCCGCTACTCATAGAGTAGAAGGGTATTATAACTTTGATCATACCGAAAATGTATGTAACAGGCAGAAGGAGACACCTCCAACCCCATAAAGTATGTATATTCTGGCTCGGGATCAACAGCCGAGTCGATATAGCCATATCCGTCTGTCCGTGTGAAAACCTAGATCTCCGCTATTATAAGAGCTAGGACTACCAAATTTGGTGATAATATGTGCCATTATTGCACGCTGATTTTGAGTTTGTTTTGGATTTTGGCCACGCCTCCTTCCGCCCCCGTAAATCGAAAATAAATTTATTATAAGCGCAATTTTGATGCCATTGTCCATTTTCGGTTTATATGACAACTATAGCTAGCCAGATGACCTCTGAAAATTTGGTAACAATCGGATAAAAAACACAGAAGTTATTCAGCTTAACGTTTTCCATAGCTGTAAGCAGCGCTGCCAGCAGTGCCGTGGTTCGATTCCCAGTTCATGCCGCTTAAAGTTTTTCTTTTTTTTTTTTTAAAGAACTTTTACTTTAATTTTTGAATATGCATTAATTGGTGATCGTGCATTTTAGTTAAAATTTTTTTAATGGCTCACAATGAACTTAGTTAACAAGTGGAGAAGTGACAGTCACTTAAATCAGCTGTGTGCGGTTGTTAGAGCGCAGCTTTTTTTTATTTTTTTTTATTTTTATTATACCCGCTTCTCATAGAGTAGAAGGGTATTATAACTTTGTTCAAACCGAAAATGTATGTAACAGGCAGAAGGAGACACCTCCGACCCCATAAAGTATATATATTCTGGCTCAGGATCAACAGCCGAGTCGATATAGCCATGTCCGTCTGTCTGTCCGTGTGAAAATCTAGATCCCAGCTATTATAAGAGCTAGGACTACTAAATTTTGTGATAATATGTGTCATTATTCCACGCTAATCAAGTTTATTTTGGATTTTGGCCACGCCCCCTTCCGCCCCTGTAAAACGAAAAAATTGATTACAAGCGCAAGTTTGATGCCATGTTGTTAATTTTCGGTTTACATGATAACTATAGCTAGCCAGATTATTGAGATGGTAACAATCGGATAAAAACACAGAAGTTATTCAGCTTAACGTTTTCCATAGCTGTAAGCAACGCTGCCAGCAGCGCTGCTTGCAGCATTGTGCTGAATAGTGTGTGCGTGTACGGTGTTGAAATGGGTTAAGTTGTGGACTGCATAACGAACAGAACTATTATGCATTTATGGGTTCGAGTCCCACCCGCATCAAAAATTAAATGTGTGCAAAAAATTATTTTTTTTTATTTTAGATTTTGACTTTGCATAAATATTGTAAGTCCATGGCCTTTTACGGTCAAAATATGATTGTGGCCCTTCTTTATTATTCCGCAAATAATTTTGATGTACGAGCAGCTGAATAGCGGGTATATTACAGTCGAGCACACTCGAATGTAGCTTTCTTACTTGTTAGTATTATTTTTAGTCACTTATTGTTAAGTTATTATTATACCCGCTACTCATAGAGTAGAAGGGTATTATAACTTTGATCATACCGAAAATGTATGTAACAGGCAGAAGGAGACACCTCCAACCCCATAAAGTATGTATATTCTGGCTCGGGATCAACAGCCGAGTCGATATAGCCATATCCGTCTGTCCGTGTGAAAACCTAGATCTCCGCTATTATAAGAGCTAGGACTACCAAATTTGGTGATAATATGTGCCATTATTGCACGCTGATTTTGAGTTTGTTTTGGATTTTGGCCACGCCTCCTTCCGCCCCCGTAAATCGAAAATAAATTTATTATAAGCGCAATTTTGATGCCATTGTCCATTTTCGGTTTATATGACAACTATAGCTAGCCAGATGACCTCTGAAAATTTGGTAACAATCGGATAAAAAACACAGAAGTTATTCAGCTTAACGTTTTCCATAGCTGTAAGCAGCGCTGCCAGCAGTGCCGTGGTTCGATTCCCAGTTCATGCCGCTTAAAGTTTTTCTTTTTTTTTTTAAAGAACTTTTACTTTAATTTTTGAATATGCATTAATTGGTGATCGTGCATTTTAGTTAAAATTTTTTTAATGGCTCACAATGAACTTAGTTAACAAGTGGAGAAGTGACAGTCACTTAAATCAGCTGTGTGCGGTTGTTAGAGCGCAGCTTTTTTTTATTTTTTTTTATTTTTATTATACCCGCTTCTCATAGAGTAGAAGGGTATTATAACTTTGTTCAAACCGAAAATGTATGTAACAGGCAGAAGGAGACACCTCCGACCCCATAAAGTATATATATTCTGGCTCAGGATCAACAGCCGAGTCGATATAGCCATGTCCGTCTGTCCGTCTGTCTGTCCGTGTGAATATCTAGATCTCAGCTATTATAAGAGCTAGGACTAACAAATTTGGTGACAATATGTGTTATTATTGCACGCTGATCAAGTTTATTTTGGATTTTGGCCATGCCCCCTTCCGCCCCCCTTAAATCGGAAAAACATTGATTACAAGCGCTACCGGCAGCGCTGCTTGCAGCAATATGCCGAATCGTGTGTGCGTGTACGGTGGTGAAATGGGTTAAGTTGTTGACTGCAAAACGAACAGTACTATTATGTATTATATTATTTTAGATTTTGACTTTGCATAAATATTGTAAGTCCATGGCATTCTACGGTCAAATTATGATTGTAGCCGTTTTTTTTTGTTCCGCAAATAAATTATGTACGAGCAGCTGGGTAGCGGGTATATTACAGTCAAGCACACTCGAATGTAGCTTTCTTACTTGTTTTTTATTTAATTGTATGTTTAAGTTATGAGAATAAATAGCAACAACAACACGTATCATGCATTTAGACTTTGTTTTTGTCGTGCAAGAATTTCCAAATGGTTTCATAATGTAACTTTGGCAAAATTTGCGTAATGGCCGAATGGAGAAGTGGTGGACCTCTTAGGTAATGGGTCCAAGGTTCGATTCCGCATGCATGCGTGTCATAGTGGGGGAGATCGAAGTTTTTTTATTTTTTACAAAAAAAATGTTTTTGCCTCCCTTTTTGAGCTACCTTCATGAAACTTTGTATACATGTTTCTTATTGCTGCGCGCTGTAAATAAGTCGGAACGAGCCGGTACGGACCGATACATCGTATAGATGCCATAGAACCTATCGGTCGTTTTTTTTAACAAAATTTATTAAAAGTTAAAGTGCTCTAGAACACTTTCCATTCAAGTATATAAAGAGGTATTAAAAGGGCACATATCGTTTTTTACATGCATGTATTCGATTTATAGCCCTCAACAGGTAGAATTATTATATTTACTGTTTAAGTGATAAATCTGGGATTTTTTTGGTACCTGAATAAAAGTTATTCGTTTTCAATACTTTTTACTCCTTTTGCCGGCAGCGCTGCTTGCAGCATTGTGCCGAATAGTGTGTGCGTGTACGGTGGTGAAATGGGTTAAGTTGTGGACTGCATAACGAACAGAACTATTATGCATTTATGGGTTTGAGTCCCACCGGCGTCAAAAATTAAGTGTGTGCAAAAAATTATTTTTTGTATTTTTTTTTATTTTGACTTTGCATAATATTGTAAGTCCATGGCATTTTACGGTCAAAATATAATTGTAGCCGTTCTTTATTGTTCCGCAAATAATTTTGATGTACGAGCAGCTGGGTAGCGGGTATATTACAGTCGAGCACACTCGAATGTAGCTTTCTTACTTGTTATTTTAGATTTTGACTTTACATAAATATTTTAAGTCCATGACCTTTTACGGTCAAAATATGATTGTAGCCGTTCTTTTTTGATCCGCAAATAATTTTGATGTACAAGCAGCTGGTTAGCGGGTATATTACAGTCGAGCACACTCGACTGTAGCATTCTTACTTGTTATTATATTTCATTGGTTGGATTATTTTTTAATTAGTTTACGTTTTATTAGGTTGCGCACTTAGCTGTTTCGCTTTGGTTTGAATAACCTTTAATGAATTTATTACTCAGCGAATTCAAAGGCGTCTTCTTAAAATTTTTATAATTTTTAGTTGTTTCACATTCACAATCACTCTGCGGTCTCGGGTACACCGTTGGTTAACACTTTTGCACTGTGAACCGATTATGCCGATGTTACCGACGCGATTTGCGAAAGTTCTTTGGCGGATGATAATTAAGGATTTGAATATCGCATCAATAATGTATCATCCTACCGGCTGCGCCATTTACGTACTTGGGTTTCCGAGTCAAACAAATGATCAGTGTTTGGATTAGGATTAACGCTGTGGGTTTAATTGAATATATTTAAAACACGAACGAGTTCAAGTTTGTTTTACTTCCAGCTAAAGACAAAATGTACAGGGATTACTTCGGTTCAAAGCGAGTGTAGAAAATGGCTTGTCAGCATTTTATGCTGATCGTGCAGAGTTTGGTATTTTAGTGTATACAAATGTGGAGTGGTTGCACAACAATCATATGCGCGTTTTATATTTCATGTTATGTACTTATGCATGTGCAAGATTGTACGTGAAGTGTTTTGTTAGCTTTAGTTTATGTCAGCATATTAATAAGGCACAGTATGCTACTTCCCTCCCCTTAAAAAGGAAGCTTATGCTTTTACTGCGGTTGACGCATACAATCTTGGTAATGCTGATTGGGTTTGTATCTTGTATTTCTATGGTTGGTTTAGACTTAAGTTTTAGGTGGATACAAATGATACAAGATGTAAGGCTTATGATTGATACAATTATGCAGACTATGATATTATTGTTTGATATTAATTTTACAATATCTTTATGTTCTATTAAATTTATTTGTATTAGTTCTAAAGGTGTGTACAACGGGCTTAGATTTATTTCTGGACTTAAATGGTTTTCCCTCAACTTTATTTTTCCTATTTTAATTTTACATTGTTTTATTGTTATTATTTTGTTGCCATTAATCTTTATGTTTTTATTTATTTTTTGACAATTTTGCTCTATAGTAGTGTTATCTATGTTCCAAGTAAGGATATTTTTTGGTTCTACATACTTCATTATTTGGTTGACTGTTGTAGGGACGAAATTATATATTGGTTTGTCTCTTTATTATACCCGCTACTTATAGATTAGAAGGGTATTATAACTTTGTTCAAACCGAAAATGTATGTAACAGACAGAAGGAGACATGTCCGACCCCATAAAGTATATATATTCTGGCTCAGGATCAACAGCCGAGTCGATATAGCCATGTCCATCTGTCCGTCTGTCTGTCCGTGTGAAAACCTAGATCTCAGCTATTATAAGAGCTAGGACTACCAAATTTGGTGACAATATGTGTTATTATTGCACGCTGATCAAGCTTATTTTGGATTTTGGACACGCCCCCTTCCGCCCCCGTAAATCGAAAAAATTGATTACCTCTGAACATCTAGATCTCAGCTATTATAAGAGCTAGGACTACCAAATTTGGTGACAATATGTGCTATTATTGCACGCTGATCAAGTTTATTTTGGATTTTGGCCACGCCCCCTTCCGCCCCCGTAAATTAAAAAAATTTATTACAAGCGTAATTTTGATGCCATATTGTTCATTTTCGGTTTATATGATAACTATAACTAGCCAAATGATCTCTGAACATTTGGTAACAATCGGATAATAAACACAGAAGTGATTCAGCTTACCGTTTTCGATAGCTGTAAGCAGCGCTGCCGGTAGCGCTGTTTGCAGCATTGTGCCGAATAGTGTGTGCGTGTACGGTGGTGAAAGTGTTACGGGTTCGAGTACCACCCGCATCAAAAATTAAATGTGTGCCAAAATTTTTTTTTTTTATTTTAGATTTTGACTATGCCTAAATATTGTAAGTCCATGGCCAGTACAGTAAATATATGATTTTAGCCGTTCTTTATTGTTTTACAAATGATTTTGATGTACGTGCAGTTGGGTAGCGGGTATATAGTAACAAAATGTGCCTCAGATATTATGCTGACATAAACTAAAGCTAACAAAACACTTCAAGTACAATCTTGCACATGCATAAGAACATAAAATTTTGTAGGAGTAGCATATTATGCTTTACATATTATGCTCACATCAACAGACCCCCAGACCATACAAATAAGCTTGCGTAGGCAAAACATGTAAACAGATCGAAATATGAAGCGCGCGCAAGATTGTTATACAATAATTCAATGAACTCTGTGAGCACTAAATGCTGACATTACATTTCTTGCACCCGCTTGGAAACCAAGTAAACTCTGTACAGTCAGTCTTAAGTTGGCATTCAAAAAATAAAGACGTGAAACGGATTCGTTGCGTTTATTTTTTATTAATAATTCCAGCGTTGATCTTATTCGCAAGACAGATCATTAATTCGACTCGAAACGTGTAAAACGTGTAAATACGTGATGCGATAGAAACCCTATTCAATTCTTTAATTATCATCCTTCGAAGAATCAATCGCAACGGTAACATCGGTACACGGTTAAAACTCCGAAAAGTGCATGTACAACCGCAAAAGTGATTGTGAATAAAAAACTAGAAAAACTTAAATAATTTCTAGAAGACGCCTTAGAATTCGCTGGAGAAGTAAATCCAAAAGGTTACTCCAAATCAAGCGAAACTGCTAAGAGTGGAACAAATAAGTAAACTAACATAAAAAAGTGAACTAAGATAAATAAGTGAACTAAGATAAATAAGTGAACTAACATAAATAAGTGAACTAACATAAATAAGTGAACTAACATAAATAAGTGAATTAAAATAAATAATTAAAATAAACATAAAAAAAGAAAAAGCTACAACAACCAAGACACAAACAAAAGTCTAGTGAAACCACAAACCCATCCAAAAACACAAACCAAATTCAGTGAAGACACCTACCAAACCAAGACAGAAACCAAATTCAGTGAAGACATCTACCAAACCAAGTCACCAACCAGATTCAGCGAATACACGTACCAAACCAAGTCACAAACCAAATTTAGCAAAAACAAATACCAAACCAAACAAGAAAAAAAAAAAAAACCACGATGGCAGTAGCAGCAGCACCACCACCACCAATAACTTTATCTGACACAAATATGATTCAAGTTGAAAGGCAAATACATGCTGTGGAACCCTTCAACGGCGATCCGAGCTCGCTGTACACCTTCATCAGCCGCATCGACTTTATCCTTGCCTTGTACCAAACTACGGATGAGAGGCAAAAGCTTATCATCTTCGGGCACATCGAACGGAACATCAGCGGGGATGTCATACGCACCCTTGGGATGACCAACCTCACTCACTGGACGGATTTAAGGACTCAATTGATATTCAACTACAAGCCACAAGTGCCCAACCACCAACTACTGGAGGAATTCAAGAATACACAATTTCGCGGGAACATTCGTCAATTTTTAGAAGAAGCTGAAAGACGACGACAAACATTAACAAGCCCCTGGTTCATCTTAATTATCCTCTTTACTTGCGCAAAACTATGTCAAACTCAACAAATCCAAATCAACAATATAGATACGGATCACGGATACCTCCTATTCTCTGATAAACCGATACAAATTCCATCCCAATACGAACATCATCATCAAATAAATCTTTCTGATATAGACAGCCTAACCAATTATTTTAATACTAAAATGACTAACTATACCAATATCCCACAAATAAAACTTTTACATAATAAAATGTTAAGAGAACTTAATGGTATAACCTTACACCAAACAAATAGACAGAAAAGAGGACTAATTAACATAGTAGGATCCGCTTTTAAATACTAATTTGGAACATTAGATAATAACGATCGAACAAATATTCAAAATCAACTAGAGTCAGTAACAACGAATTCAATTAGTATCCATGAAATGAGCGAAGTAATTGAGTTGATCAATAGTAACATGCAAAAGATTAAAAACTTTGAAGACGAATACAATACTAGAGAACAGCTATTATATGAGATGATGCAATTCACCGAATACATAGAAGACATTGCAATGGCAATGCAACTTTCCCGACTAGGCCTATTCAATCCAAAATTACTTAATTACGACAAACTAGACAACGTAGACAGTAAAAATATATTACAAACAAAAACGTCAACCTGGATTAACACTAACCAAATACTTATTATCGCACACATCCCTATTAAACAAAAAACTGTTCATACTATTAATATAATACCCTACCCAGACAGTAATGGTTTTCAACTTGATCACTTAGAAAAAGACACTTATTTTGAAGAACTAGATAAAATTTACAATCAAAATTATAAAGAAATAAATAACGAATGTATTAAGAATATTATAAAAAGAACCAGCCCAATATGTAATTTTGTCCCTACTACGGTCAACCAAATAATTAAATATATAGAACCGAACAATATCCTCACTTGGAATGTAAACGATACTATTATAGAACAAAATTGTCAAGAAATAAACAAAAATATAACAATTAACGGCAACAAAATTATAACGATAAAACAATGTAAAATAAAAATTGGAAAAATAACGTTAAGTGAAAATAATTTGAATCCTGAAATAAATCTTACCCCATTGTATACACCCTTAGAACTAATAAAAATAAAACCAATAGAACATAAAGACATTGTAAAATTAATAGCAAAAAATAATATCACAGTCTGTGTAATTGTATTAATCATAAGCCTTATAATTTGTATTGTACTCACCTACTTAAAATTCAAATCTAAACCAGAGCTACAAGAGCCAAATCCAACTCCATTACCAAGATTGTATTCATCAAATTCAGTAGAAGCATAAGCTTCTTTTTTAAGGAGAGGGAAGTAGCATATTATGCTTCACATATTATGCTCACATCAACAGACCCCCAGACCATTCAAATAAGCTTGCGTAGGCAAAACATGTAAACAGATCGAAATATGAAGCGCGCGCAAGATTGTTATACAATAATTCAATGAACTCTGTGAGCACTAAATGCTGACATTACATTTCTTGCGCCCGCTTGGAAACCAAGTAAACTCTGTACAGTCAGTCTTAAGTTGGCATTCAAAAAATAAAGACGTGAAACGGATTCGTTGCGTTTAGTTTTTATTAATAATTCCAGCGTTGATCTTAGTCGCAAGACAGATCATTAATTTGACTCGAAACGTGTAAAAAGTGTAAATAAGTGTAAATATATATATATATATATATATATATATATATATATATATATATATATATATATATATATATATATATATATATAGTAACATAATATGCTTCTCATATTACGTTTACATACTTACATTAATTGCCAAACATACAGTCTCGCACTTACATAACATAATATGCTTCTCATATTATGTTTACATTGCATTAGTCGCTAAGTATACAATCTTGCAGGTACAGAACATAACGTAACGTAATTCGAAACCTGCAACAAAGTAAAGCACATGAACCCCATAATTCCTTTTTTCTTGCACTTGAAAACAAATAAACAAAATTGCTGACCAACATATTTTCTGTTTCTCGCGACTCACTTCGAGTCGTTAAAAACTCTGTATATTTAGTCTTAAGCCGGCACTGAAGAAATAAAGATCTAAAGTAAAAATACCTCGTGTTGATTCTTTCAAATCCGAAACTTCTTTAAAGGCGTTGATCTTAGTCAAACGACGGATCATTTATTCGACTCGAAAATTAAAATACGTAAGTGGCGCAGCCGGTAGGATAATACATTGTTGATGCGATAGTAACCCTATTCAATTCTTCAATTATTATCCACAAAAGAACAAACGCAAGTCGCGTCGGTAAATCTGTTCACAGTGGAAAGTGCTAACCAACGGTATACCTTACCTTATAACAAACGCAAATCGTGTCAGTAAATCTGTTCACCGCGGAAAAGTGTTAACCAATGGTACTCAATCCCATAAAGTGACCACGAAGTGAAATAACTTAAAATTACAAAAAAAAAATTTTTTAAGAAGACGCCTTTGAATTCGCTGAGTAGTAAATCCACAAAAGGTTACTCAAACCAAAGCGAAACAGCTAAGCGCGCAACCCAACAAACTTAAATTAAAAACTTACAAATAAGTGAATAACAGAAATATTACAAACAAATAAGTGCGAAAATTCAACAAAACCTAAACTAAAGAACTATAACTAAGTGAATAACAAACATTATAAGTGAATGAAAATAATAAGTGAACAAACAACAAACACAAACACAAAGCTCAGACCTGGAATACAAACCAATAGTGAAAACCAAGAACCCATAGTGAAAACCAAAACCCTATCCAAAACATAAACCTAAAGTTCGACCAGAGACAAAAACCTACAGTGAAAACCAGAACCTTATCCAAAAACGAAAACCCTATCCAAAACATAAACCTAAAATCTACAAAGACACAAACCAATAGTGAAAACCAGAACCTTATCCAAAACTAAAACCCTATCCAAAATACAAACCTAAATTCAACGAAGACACCAACTAATAGTGAAAACTAGAGCCTTATCGAAAAAACAAACCTTATCCAAAATACAAACCTAAATTCAACGAAGACACCAACTAATAGTGAAAACCAGAACCTTATCGAAAAAACAAAACCTATCCGAAACTGCAAACCTTATCCAGAACGCGAACCTTATCTAAAACATTAAATAACAATAAATACAACAACAACAATGGCAACAGCAAGCCCTATAATACTATCCGACTCAAATATGAGTCAGGTCGAGAGACAGATAAATGCTGTCGAAATCTTCAATGGAGACCCGAATACTCTACATACCTTTATAACTCGCATCGACTTCATTCTGGCCTTATACCAAACTACTGACGAAAGGCAGAAGTTGATAATCTATGGACACATCGAACGCAATATCAGCGGCGACGTCATCCGTACTCTCGGGACCAACAACTTCACCAACTGGATTGAACTAAGGACCAGATTGATCCTATATTACAAACCCCAAGCACCGAGTCATCAACTTTTGGAGGAATTCCGGAACATTCAATACAAAGGCAACATCAGGTAGTTTCTGGAAGAAGCCGAGAAAAGACGACAAGTTTTAATGAGTAAGTTAGAACTAGAAAATAACCCAGCTGAAACCGCCTTATTTACCAGACTTATTCAAGATAGCATAGAAAACTTGATCCAAAAACTCCCTAACCATATTCATATAAGAATAGTTAACTGCCAAATTCCCGATTTAAGATCCCTTATTAATATCTTACAAGAAAAAGGTCTATATGAACCTCAAACATTAAACAAAGATAACTTTAAGCCAGCTCCTAATTCTAATAGGACGCCAAGTAACTTACCAAATAGACAAGTTAATGGTCAAAATAAACCTATAACACCTTTTCAACCATACCATAACAACGTCTTCCAACCCTATTATCAACCATACCCATACGCACCAATTCATACACCCAGGCCCAATCAAACCCCTTTCCCCCAATATCAACCAAGACCAACCTACCCACAACCTAACATACCCAGACCGAATCCTGTCTTTAACCGACAGAATATCTTTGACCAAAATCGTTTCGGACCTAATCAAACTTACATACCGAATAACTTCCCTCCAACTGGGAACACACAAACCAACAACCCGGTAAAAAGACAAAGACCATCAGACAGCGGACAGACTAAAATGAGCATAGAAGAACTAAGATACCAAGAAATGGTATCAAACCAACCCGAATACCCTTACCATTATTACTATCCATACTACCCTGATAACTTCCAACCGCAACCATATCCTTATCAAATGGGTTTATATTCCAGACCCAACTCAAATCCCTCTCGAACAAGATTATGACACTTCGGACAAAACACAACAAGAACAGACAGCACCAAACGATGACGAATCAGACAATACTGAAGAAGCAGAAAATTTTCGGCTAGTTGCCCCGGATCAAACCAATATGTAATTATTAAACATAATGACATAGACTTAAAATGCCTAATTGACACTGGATCCACCATAAACATGCTTACTCGGAACATTTTCGAAACACCTATACAACAAACCAACCACCTAATTCATACAAGTAATGGCTCGTTAACTATTAACGAGACCACAACTATACCACCCAATAACTACTTTCCTATTGCTCAGGAGTTTCTAATTCACAAATTCTCAGATCATTATGACATGCTGATTGGACGCAAATTGTTGTCTAAAGCTAAAGCCATAATAGATTATCAAAGGAAAACTGCCACTCTCTTCAACAAAGTCTATAAAATAAAAGACACTGAAAAACTTACAGAACAAAATCATGTTCAAGTAGACTCTTCGTTCCCACAAGATCCTACCTTTTTAGAAACCTCCACACTTCAGGAGAATCTGTTCCGACTAAACCATTTAAATGCAGAAGAAAAATACAAATTAACAAACTTACTGACAAGATTCAAAGACATTCAGTTTCACGAGGGCGACAAACTTAGCTTCACAAACCAAGAAAAACATACAATCAATACCACACATAATATTCCAGTTTACTCTAAAATGTATGGCTTCCAACAATCATACGAACAAGAAGTAGAAAGACAAATTCAAGAAATGTTAGAACAAGGCATCATTCGAGAAAGCAACTCACCGTACTGCAGCCCCGTCTGGGTAGTACCAAAAAAATTAGATGCTTCTGGACAGCAGAAACTTCGAATAGTCATAGACTATAGGAAGTTGAATGAAATAACAATAAACGACCGATACCCTATGCCAAATATAGACGAAATATTAGGAAAGTTAGGGAGGTCTAATTACTTTACCACCATAGACTTGGCAAAAGGCTTCCACCAAATAGAGATGGATTCAGAATCAATAGCCAAAACGGCTTTCTCTACTAAATACGGACATTACGAATATACTAGAATGCCATTTGGGCTTAAAAACGCCCCAGCTACCTTCCAACGCTGTATGAATAACCTACTTCGTCCGCTTTTAAATAAAAACTGTCTAGTATATCTAGACGATATCATTGTCCTTTCTACCTCTTTAGAGGAACACCTTCAATCCCTTGAAGCAGTCTTCGAGAAATTATCTCAGGCTAACCTAAAACTACAGCTAGATAAATGTGAATTCCTAAGACAAGAAACTACTTTTCTAGGACACGTTATCACTAAAGATGGAATTAAACCAAATCCTGAAAAAATCAAAGCTATACAAGATTACCCACTTCCATCTAAACCTAAAGAAATTAAAGCATTCCTTGG
This sequence comes from Zaprionus ghesquierei, assembly GCA_018904095.1. Taxonomy (NCBI): domain Eukaryota; kingdom Metazoa; phylum Arthropoda; class Insecta; order Diptera; family Drosophilidae; genus Zaprionus; species Zaprionus ghesquierei. The sequence continues at coordinate 172,726 of JAEIGP010000424.1, read as the reverse complement.
AATCACAGGTTATTACAGGAAATTCATACCCAACTTCTCTGACATAGCGAAACCACTGACTAAATGTCTCAAAAGGGGAGTAAAAATAGATACAAAACAAAAAGAATATATAGAAGCATTTCAAAAATTAAAATTACTTATTTCCGAAGACCCCATATTAAAAATACCAAATTTTGAAAGAAAATTTGTATTAACAACTGACGCAAGCAATGTAGCATTAGGTGCTGTTCTATCTCAAGATGGATACCCCATTGGCTACATTAGCAGGACCCTAAACGAACATGAAGTTAATTACAGCGCTATAGAAAAAGAACTACTAGCAATAGTTTGGGCAACAAAAACCTTTAGACACTACCTGTTAGGACGACATTTCGAAATAGCTTCTGACCATCAACCATTGTGCTGGCTACACAAATTAAAAGAACCTAACTCAAAGCTGACTAGGTGGAAGATTAGATTATCCGAGTACGACTTCGATATAAAATATATCAAAGGAAAGGAAAACCATGTCGCAGATGCACTGTCTAGAATCAAAATAGAACAAGCATTCTTCGGAGAATCTACGCAACATAGCGCAGAAGAAGATAATAGCAACTTAATAGGGTTGTCCGAAAAAGCCATTAATTACCATAAAAGACAAATTATTTTCTCAAAAGGTCCCAATAGTAGTATAGAGCACGAAACTTATTTCAAGAAACAAATCATACACATTTCCTACAAAGAAATGACCCTAGAAGCAGCCAAACAATATCTACTCAATCACTTTTGCTCAAAGAATAGCGCTCTTTACATCGAAAGCGATGCAGACTTCGAAATGATCCAAAATGCATATACAACAACAATGAATCCGAAATGTACAAAAATTTTCCGAAGCCTCATTTTATTAAAAAACATCCTTACTTATGCAAGTTTTAAGGAACTAATCCTAAACACCCATGAAAAGCTCTTACACCCCGGAATTCAAAAAACTGTAAACCTCTTTAGTGAGAATTACTACTTCCCCAATAGCCAACTCCTTATCCAGAATATAATCAACGAATGTCAAGTCTGCAACCTAGCCAAAACAGAACACCGTAACACAGAAATGCCAATGAAAATTACCCCTAAACCCGAACATTGTCGTGATAAGTTCGTAATAGATATCTATTCTTCCGAAGAAAACCACTATTTGAGCTGTATCGATATTTACTCTAAATTCGCCACCCTTGAACAGATTAAGACAAAAGACTGGGTAGAATGCAAAAATGCCTTAATGAGCATATTTAATCAGTTAGGGAAACCTAAACTTCTCAAAGCAGATCGAGATGGTGCATTCTCCAGCCTAGCCCTTAAACGTTGGCTCGAAACCGAAGAAGTAGAGTTACAACTTAATACCACAAAAACAGGTGTCGCTGACATAGAAAGACTCCACAAGACTATAAACGAAAAAATCCGTATCATAAAAAACTTTGACGACAATAAGACCAAATTAAGTAAAATAGAAACAATCCTTTACATTTACAACCACAAGACCAAACACGATACTACCGGACAAACCCCTGCTCACATATTAATTTATGCCGGACAACCTAGTCTAGATACACAACACAATAAAGAAATAAAAATTAACGAAATAAATAAGAACAGAACCGAATACAATGTTGACACTAGATACAGGAGGAGAGATACAGAAGGGACCATTACAAAAAGGAAAATTAGAAGCCCCTATCAAATTAACAAAGAACGTCGAACAAACCGACGAAGACCACTACAAAATCACTAATAGAAACAGAGAGACACACTACTACAAGACCCAATTCAAAAAACAGAAAAAAACTAATCAACTTCCCATTTTACAGGCCCTTGTTCACCATAATACTCCTCCTCACCTTTACAAAACTATGCCAAACCCAGCAACTTCAAATAAACAACATTGACACTGACCACGGATATCTCCTATTCTCTGACAAGCCCATTCAAGTCCCTTCAGAATACGAACACCATTGTCTCCGCATAAATCTCTCGGATATAGACAACTTAACTCATTACTTTAATATTAGAGTAACAAACTATACACATATCCCTCAAATTACACTTCTCCACAATAAAATGCTAAGAGAACTTAATGCTATAACACTACACTAGACAAATAGACAGAAACGCGGACTAATTAACATAATGGGATCTGCATTTAAATACCTTTTCGGGACATAAGACAATAACGACCGAATACAAATCCATAACAAATTAGAATCTGTAACAAAAAACTTAATCAACCTACATGAAATGAGTGACGTAATTCAACTTATTAATAGTAATATGCAAAAGGTCAAAGAATTTGAAGACGAAAATAATAACAGAGAACAAATGCTATACGAACTAATCCAGTTTACTGAATACATCGAAGACATCGCAATATGAATGCAACTTTCGCGATTAGGACTGTTCAACCCAAAATTACTCAACTATGACAAATTAGAAAACGTTGACAGCAGTAACTTATTACAAACTAAAACTTCAACCTGGATTAACACTAACCAACTACTTATCATAGCTCATATCCCTATTAAACAAAAAAACCATTCATACCATTAACATAATACCCTATCCGGATAGTAATGGCTATCAACTTGACCACGTAGATAAAGACACTTATTTTGAGGAGCATGAGAAAATCTATAATCAGAACTAGAAAGAAATAAACAATGAATGTATTAAAAATATCATAAAACGAACAAGTCCAATATCCAATTTTGTCCCTACAACAGTTAATCAAATAATTAAATATGTACATAGAACCAAATAGTATCCTTACTTGGAACATAAATGACACTGTTATAGAACAGAATTGACAAGAAATAAATAAAAATGTAACGATTAATGACAACAAAATAATAACAATAAAACAATCTAAAATTAAAATAGGAAAAATAGTACTGAGCGAAATTCAGCTGAGCCCCAAGATAAACCTTACCCCATTGTACACACCCTTAAACCTAATAAAAATGAAACCAAAGTAAAGCGCATGATTGTTGTATAACTTCATCATTCTTTTTGCATTCTTTCTTCATCATTTTCTTCGCGACTTACTTCGAGCCGATCAAAACTCTGTACATTTAGTCTTAAGCTGACAGTAAAACAATAAAGTGGCTATATTCTGAACTCGTTTGTGTTTATTTCCATTTATTCAAACTCTGCAGCGTTGATCTTAGTCGAAAGGCAGATCATTAGTTCGACTTACATTCGTAAGAAAACGAAAGTATATATCTTCTGGCTCAGGATCAACAGCCGAGTCGATATAGCCATGTCCGTCTGTCTGTCCGTGTAAAAATCTAGATCCCAGCTATTATAAGAGCTAGGACTACTAAATTTTGTGATAATATGTGTCATTATTCCACGCTAATCAAGTTTGTTTTGGATTTTGGCCACGCCCCCTTCCGCCCCTGTAAAACGAAAAAAATTGATTACAAGCGCAAGTTTGATGCCATGTTGTTAATTTCGGTTTACATGATAACTATAGCTAGCCAGATTATTGAGATGGTAACAATCGGATAAAAAACACAGAAGTTATTCAGCTTAACGTTTTCCATAGCTGTAAGCAACGCTGCCAGCAGCACTGCTTGCAGCATTGTGCTGAATAGTGTGTGCGTGTACGGTGTTGAAATGGGTTAAGTTGTGGACTGCATAACGAACAGAACTATTATGCATTTATGGGTTCGAGTCCCACCCGCATCAAAAATTAAATGTGTGCAAAAAATTATTTTTTTTATTTTAGATTTTGACTTTGCATAAATATTGTAAGTCCATGGCCTTTTACGGTCAAAATATGATTGTGGCCCTTCTTTATTATTCCGCAAATAATTTTGATGTACGAGCAGCTGAATAGCGGGTATATTACAGTCGAGCACACTCGAATGTAGCTTTCTTACATGTTGCTCGTTTACTTTTATTCCCCAGGCCGAGAGCCACCTCTTAATGTCGATGAGGTCCAATGCCAGATGTGCTGTAGCTTGGATTGGGGACCTTGAACTGCTAAGGACAGCTGTATCGTCGTCAAACGTGGATACCGTTAGACGACTATTTGTAGGAATGTCGGCTGTATAGATGAGGTATACGGTAGGTCCAAGAATGCTGCCTTGGGGGACTCCAGCCTCAATTTTATGATCAGTGGAAGTGGCAGTGTTGCACCGCACTGCAAACTTTCTGTCATAGAGGTAAGACTTTAAAAGTTTGTGTGTGCTTTCGGGTAAAGCTGTTTTACCTTTAAACATTAGGCCGTCAAGCCAGACTTTGTAAAATGCTTGGGATACGTCTAAAAATACTGCTGTACAGTGTTTTCGATTTTCAAATGTGGTTCTTTCCAGACTTTGGAATCATTATGATAATCGCTCTCTTCCATCGTTGTGGAAAGTAACCAAGTTTGATGATGGCATTAAAGAGCTGGGTTATGTAGCGAACTGCAAAATGTGGGAGCTCGATGATCATTTCCGGAGTTATAAGGTCGCAGCCGGGGGATTTTTTCGGGCTGAGATTGTTGTTGATTATTTTAGTTATTTCTTTTAGACGAAACACAATTGGGGTTTGTTGCTGGTGGCAGTTTACGGGTGAGGTTGGTAGCGCGAAAGTGCTAGTAGCCTGGTTCGGCGTGAATACATTTTGTAAGTGAGCGGCCAATGTGGTGGCTCTGTCTGCATCACTACGGGCCCAGCCGCCTGAGGAATTCATTATCGGCAAAACGGTTTCAGTCGGTGGGCGAAGAGTTGAGTAGGCTCTCCACAGTGGATTATGTTTTGTGCCTGTTGGTGTAAGTTGATCTATATATCGGCGCTGATCGTCTTCCTCCTCTTGTTTCAGAGCGTTGGCCAGTTTCCGTGTGGCTATTTTAAGCTTTTGTCTTGCAGTTGGCGATCTGGAAGATTGCCATTCTCTGCGTATGCGTCGTTTTACGTGGACGAGTTGCTCGATTTGTACGTTGGTCTTATTCGGATTAATTGTAATGTTTGTGATTTTGGGTGTTGCAGTAAGAGCTGCTGCAGTAAGAATGGATTATAATGTACCTGTGCAGCTGTCTATATCAGATTCAGTGTTGAGTTTCGGGTTTAGCTCAATGTGTGAACTTATATATTTTTTGTACCTGAGCCAGTTTGTTTTGTGTGAAGTCAATCTGTATGGTGGTTTCACGTTTTCTGCGTACCGGCGGAGGTGGATTAGTACAAGCGAGTGATCAGACTACAGATCTAGCAGACATTCAGCTTTAACCAAACTGTGGGAAATATTTTTCGTAACTGCGAAGTCGATCAGGTCAGGCAGCTTATTGAGGTCTGATGGCCAGTATGTAGGACTGCCAGGAGAAACATGGTCAAGTTTATTAGTGTCTTTTATTATAGTCTTGCAAAGCTGTTTTCCCTTTGGATTCACAAATCGCGATCCCCAGTGTGTATGTTTAGCATTGTAGTCGCCTGCTGCAATGAAGTAAGGCCCTAGGGCTTGGAAGAAATCCAGGAATTGGTCTTCCAATACTGTGAAACGAGGGGGACAGTATACGGCATGTAGTGTGAAGTGAGTGTTGTCTTCTAGCTGTATGTTGATAGATGTGGCCTGAAGATGATTTTCAGCAAACTCTTTGTAAAAGTGGTGCTTCATACGGTTCATTATGAGTATGGCAGTCCCACCGTGTGCTTTACCGTCAGGATGATTTGTACCATAGAAGTGGTAGTCTTTCATTTGAAAATTTTATTTGCTTGTGAGATGAGTTCCAGAAAGAAGCATTACGTCAATATGCTTCTCATGTAGAAATTGAGCTAGCTCAAGTTTGCGCTGTGAAACGCCATTGGCGTTCCACGTAGCTATGCGTAAGCTAGCCATTATTTATTTGATTGTTGGGCTACAAGCATTTGTATTAAAAGGTTTTGGTTATGCATCATGTCTTGAATGGTGGTTCACATAAATGTCATAAACTCCATCATGCTCTGTTGTAAGGCTTGCATTATAGCTTCAGTTTTAGTTTTTTGCTGTTCAGTTGGCCTATAGTTTTGCTGTGTGTCTAATTCTGTATGCACTTCATATGGGGTTTGGGAATTTTTGATTGGAGGCGTCATAGCTGATTTTAAAACGTTTGCAAATGTTATCTTGTTTGTGGTGGGTAAAGGCCAAGGAACGGAGCTTGTTGCTTTTGAAAAAAATACTTCTGGATTTGTTTCTGATGTTGTCATCGTAGCATAGCTCTTCCTTGGTGTACCCGCGCCATGTTCATTCTTTTGTGAAGACGGCTTTTTAGCGCTTTGTAGATTAGGCAGTCTCTGTAGTTTGCTGTGTGATTGCCCCCACAGTTATTGCAATTTTTCTCGCTTGCATTTACTTTATTAGATTGGCAGTGTGTGAAGTCGTGAAAATCCCCACAGACTACGCACACCGAGCGAAGTGTGCAATACGACCTCGTGTGGCCGTATTCTTGGCAGTTTGTACATTGTATAGGAGCGTTACGTTTATGTGGCTCATCTACTGTGATCCTACGGTGCAGAAGGAGCAGGAATTTATAAATTGGGTGAACCTCGTTTTTCTTTAAGGTGCTTGTTTTCTGGTTCAAGCTCAATCCTAAAGAGTGGTTGTGGCTGCCTGTTTCTGTTTTTGATGTTAAGCACGCTTTTGGCGCAAAATCTCTTTTTCTTTAGCGCCTCAGTTATCTCTTCGGGCGTAACATCAGACTCAATGCCCTACTACTTGTAGGCCCTTGCTGATTTTTAGCTGGTAGGTTTAGAAGCATGTTTTTTGTGCGGTGATAGTTTGTAACTTTTCTGTAGCTGTCCTCCGTTTTCGTTTGGAGTTTATTTTCATTGATAGTACCTCTGACGAGGGAAATTATATGAAAGCTATCTTTTCCAATAAGGCCAATCAAAGTATTTACCAGACCACATGTGCTCTTCTCGCAAATGTAAATTGGGGGGTTTTGTTTTCTTCGGTTCGATATCAACGGATCCCAGTGGCACGTCCTCGGAGGTATTTGCCAGCAAAGCGAATCTGTTGGTATTTGCGGGGGCTAAGCTGTTGATCAGGGTAGAATTGTTGTGTGTATATTTCGGCTTGTTTTCCGAATCTGCATTTTTCGGGCTAAGCTTTCGTTTTATTGTAATGTAGCGGTCCATTCCAGTCTGCCAGGTCGACTCAACTTTTTTGTTTACGTTTTGTTTTGCTGACAGTGCAGCAGTACCGTTTGTTGCTTGCGGTTTTTTTTTCACTGATTCAGTGAGAGCGTGAGCGAGTGCAGCCGACGGGGAGATAGAGCGGGCTGTCGATATTGCGTTAGTTGTTGTTGTTAGAGGTAGCAGGGCTTGTGTCTAGGCTAGAAGAGCTGGAGAGCAAGAGCGCGCTCTTTCTTGATTTGTTGGTAAAAGAAGGTTCATTGGGTTGTGGGTTATTTACCGCACGATGACTGCGTTTAAAGTTGTCGGAGAGATGTAAGAAAAGTACGCGTTGTTACGTTGAACTGACAGCCGGCGTTCGTCTTGCTCACGCTGATGCTGAGCCCGAGTGTTGTTCTGACTCATAGTTTTATTATTTAATTAAATCACAATATATATTTAAGCGATCTTACATCGCACAGAGCGTCATTTTCGCTTTCAGATTATTCAAATCATGTCGAATTTGGTGTCTGTAACTGTAATACTTTGCTTAATATTCGTTAATTATCGATCTGCGTGGTCGGTGGGCGTGGCACTCCAAATTCGAAATAAACTTGATCTAGTTAAGATCTCGACGTTCATACAGACAGACGTATAGACGGACAGACGAACAGACGGGCATAGCTCAATCGACTCAGCTGTTGATCCTGGGCCAGAATATATATACTTTGTGGAGTCTGCCATGTCTCTTTCTGCCTGTTACATACTTTTGCACAAACTTAGTATACCATTTTTGACCATTTTCAATGGTCGAATGGTAAAAAATTTAAAAATACCAGAAATTAAAACTACAACGACAGTTAAGAAGAGGAGACCCCCAGTATACAGAAGAAGCCCCCCGAAGTGTTTAGAAGGAAGACCCCAAAACCAAGAACAAACTACCCCTAACTTAAGAAGGAAGATCATCCACGTGAGCTCCACCAGTACATTTCTTTATTGTTAAATTAGCTTAAATTTAAAATACTGGAGGATCTTAAAGGTAGCTTTCAAAACTTAACAAGTAAGGAAAGCTACAGTCCAGCGCGCCCGACCGTAAGATACCATTCGCCCAACTTCGTAGTTTCACTAACTAGTACTAACTCGCTCTCACACACACATACAGACACACACACAAAGGCTAAAACGATGCAGACGATATGCTGTAATGACGCAGGCAACGAAACTATGAACAACGTTTTCTTTAATCAAGGGTGCATATTATCAGCGTCTTTACGTGTTCCAAAGCAGAAATCTGTAACCTAAATACATTCCTTAATATTCTTAAATTATCGATTTGCGTGGGCGGTGGGCGTGGCACCTCAAATTTTAAATACATATCATCTGCGCATGATTTATAGGAATAATCGAATATATAGAAGATATTGCAATGGGAATGCAACTTTCGCGACTAGGACTGTTTAATCCCAAATTATTTAATTATGACAAATTGGAAATAACTTCTGTGTTTATTATCCGATTGTTACCAAATGTTCAGAGATCATTTGGCTAGTTATAGTTATCATATAAACCGAAAATGAACAATATGGCATCAAAATTACGCTTGTAATAAATTTTTTTAATTTACGGGGGCGGAAGGGGGCGTGGCCAAAATCCAAAATAAACTTGATCAGCGTGCAATAATAGCACATATTGTCACCAAATTTGGTAGTCCTAGCTCTTATAATAGCTGAGATCTAGGTTTTCACACGGACAGACAGACAGACAGACGGACATGGCTATATCGACTCGGCTGTTGATCCTGAGCCAGAATATATATACTTTATGGGGTCGAACATGTCTCCTTCTGTCTGTTACATACATTTTCGGTTTGAACAAAGTTATAATACCCTTCTAATCTATAAGTAGCGGGAATAATAAAGAGACAAACCAATATGTAATTTCGTCCCTACAACAGTCAACCAAATAATTAAGTATGTAGAACCAAACAATATCCTTACTTGGAATATAGATAACACTACTATAGAGCAGAATTGTCAAAAATTAAATAAAAACATAACGATTAATGGCAACAAAATAATAACAATAAAACAATGTAAAATTAAAATAGGAAAAATAATGTTGAGGGAAAACCATTCAAGTCCAGAAATAAATCTAAGCCCATTGTACACACCTTTAGAACTAATACAAATAAATTTAATAGAACATAAAGATATTGTAAAATTAATATCAAACAATAATATCATAGTCTGCATAATTGTATCAATCATATGCCTTATATCTTGTATCATTTGTATCCACCTAAAACTTAAGTCTAAACCAACCATAGAAATACAAGATACAAACCCAATCAGCATTACCAAGATTGTATGCGTCAACCGCAGTAAAAGCATAAGCTTCCTTTTTAAGGGGAGGGAAGTAGCATACTGTGCCTTATTAATATGCTGACATAAACTAAAGCTAACAAAACACTTCACGTACAATCTTGCACATGCATAAGTTCTACACTCGCTTTGAACCGAAGTAATCCCTGTACATTAAGTCTTAAGCTGGAAGTAAAACAATAAATAAGCAAACTTGAACTCGTTCGTGCTTTAAATTTGTTCAATTAAACCCACAGCTTTGATCCTAGTCTACAGACGGATCATTTGTTCGACTCCAAAACCCAAGTACGTAAATATATAGCTTTCTTACTTGTTTGCATTGTGGCTAATTCCTTGTTTATGTTAGTGGTTTTGTCAACTTGTGAGGAGTATTTGTATTTATTTTTGTTTTTGTCTGTGACAAAACTATGTTTATACCCGCTACTCATAGAGTAAGAGGGTATTATAACTTTGTTCAAACTGAAAATGTATGTAAAAGGCAGAAGGAGACATCTCCGACCCCATAAAGTGTATATATTCTCGCTCAGGATCAATAGCCGAGTCAATATAGCCATGTCCGTCTGTCCGTATGAACACCTAGACCTCAGCTATTATTTTTTGACAATGTGTGTTATTATTTCACGCTGATCAAGTTTATTTTGGATTTTGACCACGCCCCCTTCCGCCCGCGTAATCCGGTAAAAATTGATTACTGGCATAATTTTGGTGCCATATTGTATATTTTCGGTTTACATGATATATATAACTAGACAAATGATCTTTGAATTCGGTAAACTATCGGATAATAAACACAGACGTTATTCAAGTCAACATATTCCATAGCTGTAAGCAGCGTTGCCGGCAGCGTCTGCAAAACGAACAGTACTATTATGCATTTACGGGTTCGAGTGAGAAATGAATTGTGTGCAAAAACTTTTTGTTATTATTATACCATTCGACCATTGAAAATGGTCAAAAATGGTATACTAAGTTTGTGCAAATGTATGTAACAGGCAGAAGGAGGCGTGACAGACCCCACAAAGTTTATATATTCTGACTCAGGATCACTAGCTGAGTCGATTGAGCCATGTCCGTCTGTCTGTCCGTCTGTCCGTTTGAACGTCTGGATCTCAGCTATTACAAAAGCTAGAGACACCATATTTCACATGAAGGTTCCTGTATACCATAGGTAGATCGAGTATATTTTTAATTTTTGATGCCACGCCCACCGCCCACGCAAATCGATAATTCTTTACTATCAGGAAAAGTATTGAAGTTACAGCTTTCTGCTTTGGTATGAACATAAAGAATTGCAATATAAATCTCCCCAAATTACAATCCAATCGGACGATAAACGCAGAAGCTATCCATGTTTCCGTTTTCCGTACTTCCACTGATTGCGCATGTGCTGCGCGTCGTGACGTCATCGTCACGATGCTTCGTTTCAGCCGTAGCATGTGTAAAGCTATGCAGTTGTCACATGTAGATGGCGCTATTTAAAAATAGATCTAATTTAAACAATAGGTGACGGATAAACTTGTGCAGCGTTTTTTAATGGAATTAAATGTGTGATAATTTGTTTCGAAACTGGGCGAATGGTATCTTACTGTCGGGCGCGCACGACTGTGGCTTTCTTAACTTGTTTTAGATTTTGAATTTACATCAATATTGTAAGTCCATAGCCATTTACAGTCAAAATATAATTGTAGACGTTCTTTATTGTTTCGCAGAAAATTTTGTTGTACGCGCAGCTGGGTGGCGGGTATATTAGAGTCGAGCTCGAATGTAGCATTCTTACTTGTTTTCCCTCCTTTCATGTTTTTAGCATGAATATTTTGTTATTCGTATGTATATTACTGAGCGTACGTTTTAATCGAAGACACAAATAACATGTTTTTATACGAAACATTTTTTTTTTTTTAAAACATTATCGATGAAGAAATAGAAATAAAAGATAGAAACATTACTGCCGATTGGAATTTTTCATAACAGTTGAAATTAGCTTGCTCTCCTTTGCTATTAATTTCACCACATAAAATAACTAAACGAGGTATTAATGAATTTTGTACTATTTTTAAATGGATCACAGGTACACCAGCTCATAGCGATATGTTTACAATACAAAACAAAGTTTATGATCTTATAACGAACAATAATAAACAAAATCAAATTAATTCTGCACTTTTCACAGAAATAGGGAAAGATACCAATAAAAAAAAACATTTTTGCACACATTTAATTTTTGATACGGGCGGGACTCGAACCCGTAAATGCATAATAGTACTGTTCGTTTTGCAGTCCACAACTTAACCCATTTCACCACCGTACACGCACACACCATTCGGCACAATGCTGCAAGCAGCGCTGCCGGCAGCGCTAATTACAGCTATGGAAAACGTTAAGCTGAATAACTTTTGTGTTTTTTATCCGATTGTTACCATCTGGATCATCTGGGTAGCTATAGTTATTATGTAAACCGAAAATGCCGGCAGCGGCGTCAAAATTACGCTTATAATCAATTTTTTTCGATTTTCGGGGGCAGAGGGGGGCGTGCCCAAAATCCAAAACAAACTCAAAATCAGCGTGCAATAATGGCACATATTATCACCAAATTTGGTAGTCCTAGCTCTTATAATAGCGGAGATCTAGGTTTTCACACGGACAGACAGACGGATATGGCTATATCGACTCGGCTGTTGATCCTGAGCCAGAATATATATACTTTATGGGATCGGAGGTGTCTCCTTCTGCCTGTTACATACATTTTCGGTTTGAACAAAGTTATAATACCCTTCTACTCTATGAGTAGCGGGTATAAAAAACATAGATTAAAACTGCTGTCACTAGATTTACAAACTTTGCACAATGCAATTACAATTTAAAAAGCCAAAATTCTATATTCCAAAATTTTGAATAACCACGATATGGCAGACATATTTACACATGAAAAATTTAACAAAACTTCAATAGATTTGATGGATGTTTCTATTTTTATATCATTCGACCATTGAAAATGGTCAAAAATGGTATACTAAGTTTGTGCAAAAGTATGTAACAGGCATAGAACACATGGCAGACCTCATGAAGTGTATATATTCTGGCTCAGGATCAATAGCCGAGTAGATTGAGCCATGTCCGTCTGTCCGTCTGTCTGTATGGACGTCGTGATCTCAGCTATTACAAAAGCTAGAGACACCAAATTTGACATGATGGTTCCTGTTTACCATACACAGATCAAGTTTATTTCAAATTTGGAGTGCCACGCCCACCGCCTACGCAAATCGATAATTTACGAATTTTTTTGCTTGCTATTATTTATTGAATCTTTCCTTTGTTTTTAGAGACTAACAATAAGTATTCAAATCTTAGTCTAGCTTAGTTAACTTTCACTTAGTGCTAGTGTTTGTGATTAATGCCCTAATGAGTTTATTGCTGGGCTGCGAGGTCGTTGGGCTGCAGCCGACTTTGACTGCATACTCGGATTAGTTTTCTTGCGAGGGGATTTAGATGGGTGGTCAGCTTATCTTTGTATTACATTTTCTTCTCAGTTATTACTTCGATTTCTAATTTGATTTTTAGGTCTCTGTGTATGTCTTCGTTCCGAAGGTACCACCGCGCTGTGATAGGTTTTGAGGCCAAACTGAAGCAAGTAACTGATCAGCTTCAGGCCACAACTGTGTTCGCACCCGAGGTAAAGTGTAATAAATGTTTAGATGCGGGGAAGTCACTTCCAGAGTTCAAGAGTTCTTATGAGACTCCATCGGAAAGACTTGCTACGTCTATGTTGCCGATGTAATTGTCTGTTCCAAAAATGAAGTGGAACACGTCTCGCACGTCGGCCAGGTTTTACAGAGCCTCTATGACGCGGACATGAGGGTGTCCAAGGAAAAGTCTCAGTTCTTTAAGGAAGATGTTGAGTTTCTGGGGTTTGTCGTAACAAAGGAAGGCACCAGGACGAGTGCAAAAAAAGTAAGAGCGATCAAAGAGTTGAAGCAGCCGAGCAACGTGTTCGAGTTGGGATCCTTTTTGTGTCTCATAAGCTACTACAGGTGTTTTATTAAGGACTTCGCGGCAATAGCAAGCCCCCTAACTGCCATTCTAAAAGGCGAAGGCGGCAAGGTGACCAAATATCGCTCAAAGAACATTTCTGTGGTTTTCGACGAGATACAGCTAAATGCATTTAAAAAACTCAGAAATGTGCTTGCTTTGGAGAACGGGATTCTTCAATATCCATATTTTTCAAAACCGTTCAACCTTATCACCGATGCCTCGGCATCTGGTGTAGGCGCAGTCCTATCCCAAGGCGACAAACCCATCACGATGACCTTTCGGAGCCTAAAGGACAGAGAGGTCAACAATGCCACAAACGAGAGGGAGTTGCTGGCAGTTGTGTGGTCGTTGGACACTCTTCGTCATTACCTATACGGTAAAAGCGACATCAACATTTTTACATATCACCAACCTCGGATATACGCAGTGTCCGATCAAAATCCCAATTCCAAAATAAAGAGGTGGAAACCACGTATAGAGGAAAGCGGAGCCAAAGTCTTACACGAACCAGGCAGAGAAATTTTTTAAAGCGGACGCCTTGTCTCGGCAGAACGTTAATGCGCTGCAAGACTCAAGCCGGTCTACTGCGGCCACGGCTCACAGTGAGATCTCTCTAACCAATGTGATGAGGCCACTGATAAACCGTTGAACTGCTTCTTGAAAAGTCGTCTACAGACTCAAAACGCACATTCTTTCTGTTTGGCACCAAGACTCGCCACCAAATCACCTTTAGCCACAGGGAAACACTTCTCGACTTGGTAAATGATGTGATTAAGCCGGACGTTGAAAATGCCATTCGCTGCGGGGTACCAATTTTAGCGAGCATTCAAGATGACTTGGTTAAGCTGTTTCCTGCAACGAGGTTTTGGTTCTGTAAAAGACGGGTGACGGACATCATCAACAAGGACGAACAAAGGGAGATCGCAGTCTCAGAACATAACAGGGCGCACAGGGCTACCCAGGAGAATGTCAAGCAGATTCTACTTGACTACTATTTTCCGAAAATGAGTAAGATCGCAACTGCAGTAGTTGCAAATTGCAAGGTGTGTGAAAAGGCGAAGTACGACAGACACCCGAAAAGGCAAGAGCTAGGGGTCACGCTTATTACTACACGCGTGGGGAATAGTTCACATAGATATTTTCTCAACTTTGAGAAAACATTTCCTGACAGCATTTTTTTTTTTTTTTTTTTTTGCTTTCTATTATTTATTGAATCTTCCCTTTGTTTTAAGAGACTAACAATAAGTATTTAATTCTTAATCTAGCTTAGTTAACTTTCACTTAGTGATAGTGTTTATGATTAAGTCCCTAATAAGTTTATTGCTGGGCTGGGAGGTCGTTGCGCTGCAGCCGGCTTGACTGCATACTCGGATTAGTTTTCTTGCGAGGGGATTTGGATAGGTGGTCAGCTTATCTTGGTATTTCATTTTCTTCTCAGTTATTACTTCGATTACTAATTTGATTTTTAGGTCTCTGTGTATGTCTTCGTTCCGAAGGTACCACCGCGCTCCAGTGATAGTTCTCAGAAATCTTGATTGTGCTCGCTGAATAATGTCTACGTTACTTTTGGATGCGTTGCCCCACAGCTCGGAGCCATAAGTCCAGATAGGTTTTAAGACGGAGTTGTATAGAAGAGCTTTGAACTCCAGACTAAGTGGAGAGCGAGCATTTATGAGCCAGTGGAGGTTCCTTGCTTTAAGTTTAAGATGTATCGTCTTGGGTTCTATATGTTTGCGCCAAGTGAGTCGTCTGCCTAGATGAACACCCAGATATGTTACCTCGTCGGCTTGTGGAATGCATATGTTATTCAGAACCAGTGGTGGGCATGTTTGTTTGTTTAAGGTAAAGGTAACCGCTTGCATTTTTGACATTTATTGAAATTCTTCAGTCGGCAAGCCATCGTTCTACAGATGTTAAGTGTTGGGATAGGAGTGCCGTGGCTTTTTTGGGCATTTGGAGCAACTGAGTATCGCAATATCATCAGCGAACGTAGAGGTTGTAAGATTGTAGTCTGTGGGGAAATCCGCCGTATACAGGGTCTATAGGATTGGACCCAAAACACTGCCTTGTGGCACTCCAGCTTCGACTGCGCAATCGCGTGAGGTGCTTGTATTGCATCTTGTTGCAAACACTCTGTTGTATAGGTACGACTTTAGTAACTTATGTGTGTTTTGGGGCAACAGCTTGATTATTTTAAACAAAACTCCATCCAGCCACACTCTGTCAAATGCCTGCGCGACGTTTAGAAAAATAGCTGTGCAATATTCTCGATGTTCAAAAGAAGTACGAATTTCCGACGTGATCCGATTGACCTGTTCGATGGTTCAATGTTTTTCTCTAAAGCCAAATTGATGTGTTGGAAGTGTGTTGTTTATTTTAAGATAAGGGCTAATTCGCAGGAGTAGCATTTTTTCAAGCAACTTTGAGAGACAAGTTAGTAAGCTTTTCGGTCTATATGATGATGGCTGCGTTTTATCTTTTCCTCGCTTTGGAATCATTACTATGGTCGACTTTTTCCATTATCGAGGGAAGTATCCAAGCTTGGCGATGGCGTTGAACAACAAGCAGATGTGCAGAATAGCACACTTTGGGAGTTCAATGAGCATTTTTGGAGTTATTAAGTCGAAGCCAGGCGATTTTTTTCGCTTCAGTTGATCTTTGACAACCTTTGCTAATTCACATGGCCGGAATTCAATGGGTTCTTGAGGTTCTAAATTTGTTGCTATTAAAGAAGAGAGAATAAATGAATTGGTAGCGGGACTTATTCTGAATACATTTTGTAAATGGTCAGCGAAAGCACTGGCTCTTTCCTCGTCACTGCGAAACTGCCACTTCGTATTGGCATAATTGACTCTATTGGAGTCTTTAGGTTTCTGTGAGCTCTCCACAAAGGGTGCTTAGTACTGGTGGGATAGAGTTGCTCGATATATGAACATTGGCTGTTTTCTTCCTTATGTTTAAGAGCATTGGTAAAGCTACGTGTGGCTATTTTAAGCATGTGTCGTGTAGTTGGTGATCTATTGGACTGCCACTCTCTTCGCAGGCGTCGTTTTTTCTTATACCAGCCGCTCGATTTCTCGGTTAGTTCTGATGTAGTTTGGTTTTGCATACGTCACTGGCGGGGTTGAAGCCTTTGCAGCCGAAACTAGAACATTTTCAAGAGTGTCCGTTGACTTGTCTGTCGATCGCTGAGGGCAAAAGTTTATTTTTCGAGGTAGTTGAAGGTAAGGGTGCGCGATCATCGATTTGCGGCGAGACGAAAAAAAAGTATGCATTGTTGCGTTGTAAAGAGAGCCGGCGCTCGTCTTGTTCACATTGTCGCTGAGTGCGTATGTCGTTTTGATTCATTGTTATAAGCCCAAATATAACAATTACCAGATCAATTTGGAATAATTACATATTTTAGTAAATAATTACTATAGTCAATAACAACTTGCTATTCGGAGCTAAAAAAGAAACACGTCTGCGCTCGCCGACGTTACGAATATTAAGGAAAGTATTAAAGTTACAGACACCAAATTTGGCATGATAGTTCCTGTAAATCATGTGCAGATAAAGACTATTTCAAATTTGAGGTGCCAAACCCACCGCCCACGTAAATCGATAATTTACGAGTATTAAGGAAAGTATTACAGTTACAGACACCAAATTTAGTATAATAGTTCCTGTAAATCTTGCGAAGATGAAGTTTTTTCAAACTTGGGGTGCCACGCCCACTGTCCACGCAAATCGACAATTTTTGAATAATATGGAAAGTATTACAGTTACAGACACCAAATTCGGCATGATGGTTCCTGTAAATCTTGAGCAGATAAAGGTTGTTGCAAATTTGGGGTACCACGCCCACCGCCCACGCAATCGATAATTTACGAATGTTAAAGCAAGTATTACAGTTACAGACACCAAGTTTGGCATGATAGTTCCTGTAAACCTTGCGCAGGTGATGTTTTTTCAAATTTGGGGTGCCACACCCACCGCCCACGCAATCGATAATTTACGAATGTTTAGGAAAGTATTACAGTTATAGACACCAAGTTTGGCATGATAGTTCCTGTAAATCATGTGCAGAGAAAGATTATTTTAAATTTAAAGTGCCAGACCCACCGCCCACGTAAATCGATAATTTACGAATATTAAGGAAAGTATTACAGTAACAGACACCAAATTTGGCTGATTGTTCCTGTAAATCTTGCGCAGATGATGTTTATTTCAAATTTAAGGTGCCACGCCAACCGCCCACGCAAACCGATAATTTTCGAAGATTAAGGAAAGTATTACAGTTACAGACACCACGTTTGGAATGATGGTTCCTATAAATCATGCGCAGATGAAATTTATTTAAAATTTAAGGTACCACGCCCACCGCCCACGCAAATATTCAGGAACCTTTAAGTAAAAATGTATCTATCTTTTATAACAGCTGAGATCTAGACGTAAAAACGGACAGACAGACGGACGGACATGGCTCAATCGACTCGGCTGGTGATCCTGAGTCAGAATATAAATACTTTGTGGGGTCTGCCACGCCTCCTTCTGCCTGCTTCATACATTTGCACAAACTTAGTATACTATTTTTATCCATTTTCAATGGTCGAATGGCATAAAAAAATTTTGCACATATTTAATATTTGACGCGGGCGGGACTCGAACCCGCAAATGCATAACAGTACTGTTTGTTTTGCAGTCCACCCCTTAACCCAATTGACCACCGTACACGTTCGCACTACTCGGCACAATGCTGCAGGCAGCGTTGATTACAGCTATAGAAAACGTTGAGTTGAATATCTTCTGTGTTTATTATTTGATTGTTACCAAATTTTCAGAGATCATCTGTTTAGCTATAGTTATTATATAAACCGAAAATGAATGAATAATATGGCATCAAAGTTGCGCCAGTAATCAATTTTTTTCAATTTACGGGGGCGAAAAGGGGCGTGGCCCAAAATAAACTTGATCAACGTGCAATAACACACATTGTCACCAAATTTGGTGGTCATAGCTTTTATAATGGCTGAGATCTATGTGTTTATACGGACAGACAGACAGACGGACAAGCGGACAGACCGATGCACGGATTCACAAAGATAAAATTCAGTTTTAACCAATTTTTATAACCGCTACTCATAGAGTAGAAGGGTCTATAACTTTGCTTAAACCAAAAATGTATGTAACAGGCAGAAGGAGACAGCTCTAACCCCATGAAGTATATATATTTTAGCTCAGCAGCAAAGGCCGAGGCGATTGAGCCATGTCCGTCTGTCTGTCAGTCTGTATGAACGTCAAGATCTTAGCTATTACAAAAGCTAGAGACACCAAATTTGGCATGATGATTCATATAAATCATGCGCAGATGATTGTTATTTTAAATTTGAGGTGCCACGCCCAGCGCCCAGACAAATCGACAATTTTTGAATAATATGGAAAGTATTACAGTTACAGACACCACATTTGGCATAATGATTCCTGTAAATCATGGGCAGATGATGTTTATTTCAATATTTAGGTGCCACGCCCACCGCCCAGGCAAATCGACAATTTTTGAATAATATGGAAAGTATTACAGTTACAGACACCACATTTGGCATGATGATTCCTGTAAATCATGGGCAGATGATGCTTATATTAAATTTGAGGTGCCACGCTCACCGCCCACGCAAATCGATAATTTTTGGAACACGTAAAGATGCTAATAATAAGCACCCAATCCCAATATTACAATCCGATCGGACAATAAATACAAAACTTATTAAAGAAAACATTTTTCATAGTTCCGTTGCCCGCGTTATTGCAACATATCGTCATGCATCGTTTTAGCCTTTGTGTGTGTGTCTGCATGTGTGTGTGAGAGCGAGCTAGTACTAGTTAGTGAAACTACGAAGTTGGTCGAATGGTATCTTACGGTCGGGCGCACTCGACTGTAGCTTTTCTTACTTGTTTATATTAAATATACTACCGTCAAAAATAGTTGTAAGTTACACAATGCAAAAGTCATATCCCTATTGACTATTGACTGACGAAAAAGTCGTAAAATGTAACAATACTTATTACTCAATTCAAATTTATCAAAAGAACTATACAATAATGTTGCCCAAATACAAACAATTGCGTTCTGAACTTTATTAATACAAAATTTACAAATTGTGAGAAAATAAAAGAAAAGAACAGGTAATTACAAATATATAACGGCGCTACATTAGTGTCTGGAACAAAATATGTAAGCAACACTTCAATTACAGGAATTTGCTTTATTACCTTTGAAACCGTTGTCCACAGAAACAACATAACATATACCAATATCAAACAAAAACAAGAAAGAAATCTACAGTAGAGTGTGCTCGACTGTAATATTCCCCCTACCCAGCTGCTCGTACATAATTTATTTGCGGAACAAAACAAACGACTACAAGCATATTTTCACCGTAAAAGGCTATGGACTTATTATTTATGCAAAGTCAAAATCTAAAATAAAACAAAAGAACATTTTTGCACACATTTAATTTTTGATGCGGGCGGGACTCGAACCCGTAAATGCATAATAGTACTGTTCGTTTTGCAGTCCACAACTTAAACCATTTCACCACCGTACACGCACACACAATTTGGCACAATGCTGCAAGCAGCGCTGCTGGCAGCGTTGCTTACAGCTATGGAAAACGTTAAGCTGAATAACTTCTGTGTTTTTTATCCGATTGTTACCATCTGGATCATCTGGCTAGCTATAGTTATTATGTCAACCGAAAATCAACAATATGGCGTCAAAATTACGCTTATAATCATTTTTTTTTAGATTTTCGGGGGCAGAGGGGGGCGTGCCCGAAATCCAAAATAAACTTGATCAGCGTGCAATAATAACACACTTTGTCACCAAATTTAGTAGTCCTAGCTCTTATAATAGCTGAGATCTAGATTTTCACACGGACAGACAGACGGACAGACGGACATTGCTATATTGACTCGGCTGCTGCCGGCAGCGCTGCTTACAGCTATGAAAAACGTTAAGCTGAATAACTTCTGTGTTTTTTATCCGATTGTTACCATCTGGATCATTTGGCTAGCTATAGTTATTATGTAAACCGAAAATGAACAATATGGCGTCAAAATTAAGCTTATAATCAATTTTTTTCGATTTTTGGGTTCAGAGGGGGCGTGCCTAAAATCCAAAGTAAACTTGATCAGCGTGCAATAATAACACATTTTGTCACCAAATTTGGTAGTCCTAGCTCTTATAATAGCTGGGATCTAGAGGTTCAGAGGTAATCAATTTTTTTTTCAATTTACGGGGGAAGAAGGGGGCGTGGCCAAAATCCAAAATAAACTTGATGCTGATCAATAATAACACATATTGTCACCAAATTTGGTAGTCCTAGCTCTTATAATAGCGGAGATCTAGGTTTCCACATGGACAGACAGACGGACAGACGGACATGGCTATATCGACTCGGCTGTTGATCCTGAGCCAGAATATATATACTTTATGGGGTCGGAGGTGTCTCCTTCTGCCTGTTACATACATTTTCGGTTTGAACAAAGTTATAATACCCTTCTACTCCATGAGTAGCGGGTATAAAAAAAAAACAATTTTTGCACACATTTAATTTTTGATGCGGGTGGGACTCGAACCCTTAAGTGCAAAATAGTAATGTTCGTTTTGCAGTCCACACTACCGTACACGAAAACACTATTCGGCACAACGCTGCAAGCAGCGCTGCAATAATGACACATATTATCACCAAATTTGGTAGTCCTAGCTCTTATAATAGCTGATATCTAGATTTTCACACGGACAGACAGACGGACAGACGGACATTGCTATATTGACTCGGCTGCTGTTGGCAGCGTTGCTTACAGCTATGGAAAACGTTAAGCTAAATAACTTCTGTGTTTTTTATCCGATTGTTACCATCTGGATCATCTGGCTAGCTATAGTTATTATGTAAACCGAAAATCAACAATATGGCGTCAAAATTACGCTTGAAATCAATTTTTTTCGATTTTCGGGGGCAGAGGGGGGCGTGCCCGAAATCCAAAATAAACTTGATCAGCGTGCAATAATAACACATTTTTCACACATTGAATTTTTCATGCGGGCGGGACTCGAACCATTAAGTGCAAAATAGTAATGTTCGTTTTGCAGTCCACAACTTAACCCATTTCACCACCGTACACGCACACGTAATTCGGCACAATGCTGCAAGCAGCGCTGCTCACAGCTATGGAAAACGTTAAGCTGAATAACTTCTGTGTTTTTTATCCGATTGTTACCATCTGGATCATCTGGCTAGCTATAGTTATTATGTAAACCGAAAATCAACAATATGGCGTCAAAATTACGTTTATAATCAATTTTTTTCGATTTTCGGTGGCAGAGGGGGGCGTGCCTAAAATCCAAAATAAACTTGATCAGCGTGCAATAATAACACATTTTGTCACCAAATTTGATAGTCCTAGCTCTTATAATAGCTGGGATCTAGAGGTTCAGAGGTAATCAATTTTTTTCGATTTACGGGGGCAGAAGGGGGCGTGGCCAAAATCCAAAATAAACTTGGTCAGCGTGCAATAATAACACATATTGTCACCAAATTTGGTAGTCCTAGCTCTTATAATAGCGGAGATCTAGGCTTTCACATGGACAGACAGACGGACAGACGGACATGGCTATATCGACTCGGCTGTTGACCCTGAGCCAGAATATATATACTTTATGGGGTCGGAGGTGTCTCCTTCTGCCTGTTACATACATTTTCGGTTTGAACAAAGTTATAATACCCTTCTACTCCATGAGTAGCGGGTATTAAAAAAAAAACAATTTTTGCACACATTTAATTTTTGATGCGGGCGGGACTCAAACCCTTAAGTGCAAAATAGTAATGTTCGTTTTGCAGTCCACAACTTAACCCATTTCACCACCATACACGCACACATAATTCGGCACAATGCTGCAAGCAGCGCTGCAATAATGACACATATTATCACCAAATTTGGTAGTCCTAGCTCTTATAATAGCTGATATCTAGATTTTCACACGGACAGACAGACGGACAGACGGACATGGCTATATTGACTCGGCTGCTGCCGGCAGCGCTGCTTACAGCTATGAAAAACGTTAAGCTGAATAACTTCTGTGTTTTTTATCCGATTGTTACCATCTGGATCATCTGGCTAGCTATAGTTATTATGTAAACCGAAAATCAACAATATGGCGTCAAAATTACGCTTACAATCAATTTTTTTCGATTTTCGGGGGCAGAGGGTGGCGTGCCCGAAATCCAAAATAAACTTGATCAGCGTGCAATAATAACACATTTTGTCACCAAATTTGGTAGTCCTTGCTCTTATAATAGCTGAGATCTAGATTTTCACACGAACAGACAGACGGACATTGCTATATTGACTCGGTTGCTGCCGGCAGCGCTGCTTACAGCTATGAGAAACGTTAAGCTGAATAACTTCAATGTTTTTTATCCGATTGTTACCATCTGGATCATCTGGCTAGCTATAGTTATTATGTAAACCGAAAATAAACAATATGGCGTCAAAATTACGCTTATAATCAATTTTTTTCGATTTTCGGGGCAGAGGGGGGCGTGCCTAAAATCCAAAATAAACTTGATCAGCGTGCAACAATAACACATTTTGTCACCAAATTTGGTACTCCTAGCTCTTATAATAGCTGAGACCTAGAGGTTCAGAGGTAATCAATTTTTTTCAACTTACGGGGGCGGAAGGGGGCGTGGCTAAAATCCAAAATAAACTTGATCAGCGTGCAATAATAACACATATTTTCACCAAATTTGGTAGTCCCAGCTCTT
Source organism: Zaprionus ghesquierei (assembly GCA_018904095.1). Lineage (NCBI taxonomy): Eukaryota > Metazoa > Arthropoda > Insecta > Diptera > Drosophilidae > Zaprionus > Zaprionus ghesquierei. The sequence continues at coordinate 149,410 of JAEIGP010000424.1, read as the reverse complement.
ATAATAGCTGAGATCTAGTTTTTACACGGATAGACAGACGGACAGACAGACATGGCTATATCGATTCGGCTGTTAATCCTGAGCCAGAATATATATATTTTATGGGGTCGCAGGTGTCCCTTCTACTCTATGAGTAGCGGGTATAAAAAAAAATTTTTGCACACATTTAATTTTTGATGCGGGCGGCACTCGAACCCGTAAATGCATAATAGTACTTTTCGTTTTGCAGTCCACAACTTAACCCATTACACCACCGTACACGCACACACAATTCGGCACAATGCTGCAAGCAGCGCTGCTGGCAGCGTTGCTTACAGCTATGGAAAACGTTAAGCTGAATAACTTCTGTGTTTTTTATCCGATTGTTACCATCTGGATCATCTGGCTAGCTATAGTTATTATGTCAACCGAAAATCAACAATATGGCGTCAAAATTACGCTTATAATCATTTTTTTTAGATTTTCGGGGGCAGAGGGGGGCGTGCCCGAAATCCAAAATAAACTTGATCAGCGTGCAATAATAACACACTTTGTCACCAAATTTAGTAGTCCTAGCTCTTATAATAGCTGAGATCTAGATTTTCACACGGACAGACAGACGGACAGACGGACATTGCTATATTGACTCGGCTGCTGCCGGCAGCGCTGCTTACAGCTATGAAAAACGTTAAGCTGAATAACTTCTGTGTTTTTTATCCGATTGTTACCATCTGGATCATTTGGCTAGCTATAGTTATTATGTAAACCGAAAATCAACAATATGGCATCAAAACTACGCTTATAATCAATTTTTTTCGATTTTCGGGGGCAGAGGGGGGCGTGCCCAAAATCCAAAATAAACTTGATCAGCGTGCAATAATAACACATTTTGTCACACATTTAATTTTTGATGCGGGCGGGACTCGAACCCGTAAATACATAATAGTACTGTTCGTTTTGCAGTCCACAACTTAACCCATTTCACCACCGTACACGCACACACAATTCGGCACAATGCTGCAAGCAGCGCCGCTGGCAGCGTTGCTTACAGCTATGTAACGTTAAGCTGAATAACTTCTGTGTTTTTTATCCGATTGTTACCATCTGAATCATCTGGCTAGCTATAGTTATTATGTAAACCGAAAATCAACAATATGGCGTCAAAATTACGCTTATAATCAATTTTTTTCGATTTTCGGGGGAAGAGGGGGGCGTGCCCAAAATCCAAAATAAACTTGATCAGCGTGCAATAATAACACATTTTGTCACCAAATTTGGTAGTCCTAGCTCTTAAAATAGCTCAGATCTAGATTTTCACACGGACAGACAGACGGACATTGCTATATTGACTCGGCTGCTACCGGCAGCGCTGCTAACAGCTATGAAAAACGTTAAGCTGAATAACTTCTGTGTTTTTTATCCGATTGTTACCATCTGGATCATTTGGCTAGCTATAGTTATTATGTTAACCGAAAATGAACAATATGGCGTCAAAATTACACTTATAATCAATTTTTTTTCGATTTTCGAGGGCAGAGGGGGCGTGCCTAAAATCCAAAAATTAAATTGATCAGCGTGCAATAATAACACATTTTGTCACACATTTAATTTTTGATGCGGGCGGGACTCGAACCCGTAAATACATAATAGTACTGTTCGTTTTGCAGTCCACAACTTAACCCATTTCACCACCGTACACGCACACACAATTCGGCACAATGCTGCAAGCAGCGCCGCTGGCAGCGTTGCTTACAGCTATGTAACGTTAAGCTGAATAACTTCTGTGTTTTTTATCCGATTGTTACCATCTGAATCATCTGGCTAGCTATAGTTATTATGTAAACCGAAAATCAACAATATGGCGTCAAAATTACGCTTATAATCAATTTTTTCGATTTTCGGGGGAAGAGGGGGCGTGCCCAAAATCCAAAATAAACTTGATCAGCGTGCAATAATAACACATTTTGTCACCAAATTTGGTAGTCCTAGCTCTTAAAATAGCTCAGATCTAGATTTTCACACGGACAGACAGACGGACATTGCTATATTGACTCGGCTGCTACCGGCAGCGCTGCTAACAGCTATGAAAAACGTTAAGCTGAATAACTTCTGTGTTTTTTATCCGATTGTTACCATCTGGATCATTTGGCTAGCTATAGTTATTATGTTAACCGAAAATGAACAATATGGCGTCAAAATTACACTTATAATCAATTTTTTTTTCGATTTTCGAGGGCAGAGGGGGGCGTGCCTAAAATCCAAAATTAAATTGATCAGCGTGCAATAATAACACATTTTGTCACACATTTAATTTTTGATGCGGGCGGGACTCGAACCCGTAAATACATAATAGTACTGTTCGTTTTGCAGTCCACAACTTAACCCATTTCACCACCGTACACGCACACACAATTCGGCACAATGCTGCAAGCAGCGCTGCTGGCAGCGTTGCTTACAGCTATGGAAAACGTTAAGCTGAATAACTTCTGTGTTTTTTATCCGATTGTTACCATCTCAATCATATGGCTAGCTATAGTTATTATGGAAACCGAAAATCAACAATATGGCGTCAAAATTACGCTTATAATCAATTTTTTCCGATTTTCGGGGGCAGAGGGGGGCGTGCCCAAAATCCAAAATAAACTTGATCAGCGTGCAATAATAACACATTTTGTCACCAAATTTGGTAGTCCTAGCTCTTATAATAGCTGAGATCTAGATTTTCACACGGACAGACAGTCGGACAGACGGACATTGCTATATTGACTCGGCTGCTGCCGGCAGCGCTTCTTACAGCTATGAAAAACGTTAAGCTGAATAACTTCTGTGTTTTTTATCCGAATGTTACCATCTGGATCATTTGGCTAGCTATAGTTATTATGTAAACCGAAAATCAACAATATGGCGTCAAAATTACGCTTATAATCATTTTTTTTTCGATTTTCGGGGGCAGAGGGGGGCGTGCCCAAAATCCAAAATAAACTTGATCAGCGTGCAATAATAACACATTTTGTCACACATTTAATTTTTTATGCGGGCGGGACTCGAACCCGTAAATACATAATAGTACTGTTCGTTTTGCAGTCCACAACTTAACCCATTTCACCACCATACACGCACACACAACTCGGCACAATGCTGCAAGCAGCGCTGCTGGCAGCGTTGCTTACAGCTATGGAAAACATTAAGCTGAATAACTTCTGTGTTTTTTATCCGATTGTTACCATCTCAATCATATGGCTAGCTATAGTTATTATGTAAACCGAAAATCAACAATATGGCGTCAAAATTACGCTTATAATCAATTTTTTTCGATTTTCGGGGGAAGAGGGGGGCGTGCCCAAAATCCAAAATAAACTTGATCAGCGTGCAATAATAACACATTTTGTCACCAAATTTGGTAGTCCTAGCTCTTATAATAGCTGAGATCTACATTTTCACACGGACAGACAGACGGACATTGCTATATTGACTCGGCTGCTGCCGGCAGCGCTGCTTACAGCTATGAAAAACGTTAAGCTGAATAACTTCTGTGTTTTTTATCCGAATGTTACCATCTGGATCATTTGGCTAGCTATAGTTATTATGTAAACCGAAAATGAACATCATGGCGTCAAAATTACGCTTATAATCAATTTTTTTCGATTTTCGGGGGCAGAGGGGGCGTGCCCAAAATCCAAAATAAACTTGATCAGCGTGCAATAATAACACATTTTGTCACACATTTAATTTTTGATGCGGGCGGGACTCGAACCCGTAAATACATAATAGTACTGTTCGTTTTGCAGTCCACAACTTAACCCATTTCACCACCATACACGCACACACAATTCGGTACAATGCTGCAAGCAGCGCTGCTGGCAGCGTTGCTTACAGCTATGGAAAACGTTAAGCTGAATAACTTCTGTGTTTTTATCCGATTGTTACCATCTCAATCATATGGCTAGCTATAGTTATTATGTAAACCGAAAATCAACAATATGGCGTCAAAATTACGCTTATAATCATTTTTTTCGATTTTCGGGGGCAGAGGGGGGCGTGCCCAAAATCCAAAATAAACTTGATCAGCGTGCAATAATAACACATTTTGTCAACAAATTTGGTAGTCCTAGCTCTTATAATAGCTGAGATCTAGATTTTCACACGGACAGACAGACGGACAGACGGACATTGCTATATTGACTCGGCTGCTGCCGGCAGCGCTGCTTACAGCTATGAAAAACGTTAAGCTGAATAACTTCTGTGTTTTTTATCCGATTGTTACCATCTGGATCATTTGGCTAGCTATAGTTATTATGTAAACCGAAAATCAACAATATGGCATCAAAACTACGCTTATAATCAATTTTTTTCGATTTTCGGGGGCAGAGGGGGGCGTGCCCAAAATCCAAAATAAACTTGATCAGCGTGCAATAATAACACATTTTGTCACACATTTAATTTTTGATGCGGGCGAGACTCGAACCCGTAAATACTAATAGTACTGTTCGTTTTGCAGTCCACAACTTAACCCATTTCACCACCATACACGCACACACAATTCGGCAAAATGCTGCAAGCAGCGCTGCTGGCAGCGTTGCTTACAGCTATGGAAAACGTTAAGCTGAATAACTTCTGTGTTTTTTATCCGATTGTTACCATCTGGATCATCTGGCTAGCTACAGTTATTATGTAAACCGAAAATAAACAATATGGCGTCAAAATTACGCTTATAATCAATTTTTTTCGATTTTCGGGGGCAGAAAGGGGCGTGCCTAAAATCCAAAATAAACTTGATCAGCGTGCAATAATAACACATTTTGTCACCAAATTTGGTAGTCCTAACTCTTATAATAGCTGGGATCTAGAGGTTCAGAGGTAATCAATTTTTTTCGATTTACGGGGCAGAAGGGGGCGTGGCTAAAATCCAAAATAAACTTGATCAGCGTGCAATAATAACACATATTTTCACCAAATTTGGTAGTCCCAGCTCTTTTAATAGCTGAGATCTGAGACAGACGGACAGACAGACGGCTATATCGATTCGGCTGTTGATCCTGAGCCAGAATATATATATTTTATGGGGTCGCAGGAGTCCCTTCTACTCTATGAGTAGCGGGTATAAAAAAAAAATTTTTGCACACATTTAATTTTTGATGCGGGCGGGACTCGAACCCGTAAATGCATAATAGTACTTTTCGTTTTGCAGTCCACAACTTAACCCATTTCACCACCGTACACGCACACACAATTCGGCACAATGCTGCAAGCAGCGCCGCTGGCAGCGTTGCTTACAGCTATGTAACGTTAAGCTGAATAACTTCTGTGTTTTTTATCCGATTGTTACCATCTGAATCATCTGGCTAGCTATAGTTATTATGTAAACCGAAAATCAACAATATGGCGTCAAAATTACGCTTATAATCAATTTTTTTCGATTTTCGGGGGAAGAGGGGGGCGTGCCCAAAATCCAAAATAAACTTGATCAGCGTGCAATAATAACACATTTTGTCACCAAATTTGGTAGTCCTAGCTCTTAAAATAGCTCAGATCTAGATTTTCACACGGACAGACAGACGGACATTGCTATATTGACTCGGCTGCTACCGGCAGCGCTGCTAACAGCTATGAAAAACGTTAAGCTGAATAACTTCTGTGTTTTTTATCCGATTGTTACCATCTGGATCATTTGGCTAGCTATAGTTATTATGTTAACCGAAAATGAACAATATGGCGTCAAAATTACACTTATAATCAATTTTTTTTTTCGATTTTCGAGGGCAGAGGGGGGCGTGCCTAAAATCCAAAATTAAATTGATCAGCGTGCAATAATAACACATTTTGTCACACATTTAATTTTTGATGCGGGCGGGACTCGAACCCGTAAATACATAATAGTACTGTTCGTTTTGCAGTCCACAACTTAACCCATTTCACCACCGTACACGCACACACAATTCGGCACAATGCTGCAAGCAGCGCTGCTGGCAGCGTTGCTTACAGCTATGGAAAACGTTAAGCTGAATAACTTCTGTGTTTTTTATCCGATTGTTACCATCTCAATCATATGGCTAGCTATAGTTATTATGGAAACCGAAAATCAACAATATGGCGTCAAAATTACGCTTATAATCAATTTTTTCCGATTTTCGGGGGCAGAGGGGGGCGTGCCCAAAATCCAAAATAAACTTGATCAGCGTGCAATAATAACACATTTTGTCACCAAATTTGGTAGTCCTAGCTCTTATAATAGCTGAGATCTAGATTTTCACACGGACAGACAGACGGACAGACGGACATTGCTATATTGACTCGGCTGCTGCCGGCAGCGCTTCTTACAGCTATGAAAAACGTTAAGCTGAATAACTTCTGTGTTTTTTATCCGAATGTTACCATCTGGATCATTTGGCTAGCTATAGTTATTATGTAAACCGAAAATCAACAATATGGCGTCAAAATTACGCTTATAATCATTTTTTTTTCGATTTTCGGGGGCAGAGGGGGGCGTGCCCAAAATCCAAAATAAACTTGATCAGCGTGCAATAATAACACATTTTGTCACACATTTAATTTTTATGCGGGCGGGACTCGAACCCGTAAATACATAATAGTACTGTTCGTTTTGCAGTCCACAACTTAACCCATTTCACCACCATACACGCACACACAACTCGGCACAATGCTGCAAGCAGCGCTGCTGGCAGCGTTGCTTACAGCTATGGAAAACATTAAGCTGAATAACTTCTGTGTTTTTTATCCGATTGTTACCATCTCAATCATATGGCTAGCTATAGTTATTATGTAAACCGAAAATCAACAATATGGCGTCAAAATTACGCTTATAATCAATTTTTTTCGATTTTCGGGGGAAGAGGGGGCGTGCCCAAAATCCAAAATAAACTTGATCAGCGTGCAATAATAACACATTTTGTCACCAAATTTGGTAGTCCTAGCTCTTATAATAGCTGAGATCTACATTTTCACACGGACAGACAGACGGACATTGCTATATTGACTCGGCTGCTGCCGGCAGCGCTGCTTACAGCTATGAAAAACGTTAAGCTGAATAACTTCTGTGTTTTTTATCCGAATGTTACCATCTGGATCATTTGGCTAGCTATAGTTATTATGTAAACCGAAAATGAACATCATGGCGTCAAAATTACGCTTATAATCAATTTTTTTCGATTTTCGGGGGCAGAGGGGGGCGTGCCCAAAATCCAAAATAAACTTGATCAGCGTGCAATAATAACACATTTTGTCACACATTTAATTTTTGATGCGGGCGGGACTCGAACCCGTAAATACATAATAGTACTGTTCGTTTTGCAGTCCACAACTTAACCCATTTCACCACCATACACGCACACACAATTCGGTACAATGCTGCAAGCAGCGCTGCTGGCAGCGTTGCTTACAGCTATGGAAAACGTTAAGCTGAATAACTTCTGTGTTTTTTATCCGATTGTTACCATCTCAATCATATGGCTAGCTATAGTTATTATGTAAACCGAAAATCAACAATATGGCGTCAAAATTACGCTTATAATCATTTTTTTTCGATTTTCGGGGGCAGAGGGGGGCGTGCCCAAAATCCAAAATAAACTTGATCAGCGTGCAATAATAACACATTTTGTCAACAAATTTGGTAGTCCTAGCTCTTATAATAGCTGAGATCTAGATTTTCACACGGACAGACAGACGGACAGACGGACATTGCTATATTGACTCGGCTGCTGCCGGCAGCGCTGCTTACAGCTATGAAAAACGTTAAGCTGAATAACTTCTGTGTTTTTTATCCGATTGTTACCATCTGGATCATTTGGCTAGCTATAGTTATTATGTAAACCGAAAATCAACAATATGGCATCAAAACTACGCTTATAATCAATTTTTTTCGATTTTCGGGGGCAGAGGGGGGCGTGCCCAAAATCCAAAATAAACTTGATCAGCGTGCAATAATAACACATTTTGTCACACATTTAATTTTTGATGCGGGCGAGACTCGAACCCGTAAATACTAATAGTACTGTTCGTTTTGCAGTCCACAACTTAACCCATTTCACCACCATACACGCACACACAATTCGGCAAAATGCTGCAAGCAGCGCTGCTGGCAGCGTTGCTTACAGCTATGGAAAACGTTAAGCTGAATAACTTCTGTGTTTTTTATCCGATTGTTACCATCTGGATCATCTGGCTAGCTACAGTTATTATGTAAACCGAAAATAAACAATATGGCGTCAAAATTACGCTTATAATCAATTTTTTTCGATTTTCGGGGGCAGAAAGGGGCGTGCCTAAAATCCAAAATAAACTTGATCAGCGTGCAATAATAACACATTTTGTCACCAAATTTGGTAGTCCTAACTCTTATAATAGCTGGGATCTAGAGGTTCAGAGGTAATCAATTTTTTTCGATTTACGGGGCAGAAGGGGGCGTGGCTAAAATCCAAAATAAACTTGATCAGCGTGCAATAATAACACATATTTTCACCAAATTTGGTAGTCCCAGCTCTTTTAATAGCTGAGATCTGAGACAGACGGACAGACAGACGGCTATATCGATTCGGCTGTTGATCCTGAGCCAGAATATATATATTTTATGGGGTCGCAGGAGTCCCTTCTACTCTATGAGTAGCGGGTATAAAAAAAAATTTTTGCACACATTTAATTTTTGATGCGGGCGGGACTCGAACCCGTAAATGCATAATAGTACTTTTCGTTTTGCAGTCCACAACTTAACCCATTTCACCACCGTACACGCACACACAATTCGGCACAATGCTGCAAGCAGCGCTGCTGGCAGCGTTGCTTACAGCTATGGAAAACGTTAAGCTGAATAACTTCTGTGTTTTTTATCCGATTGTTACCATCTGGATCATCTGGCTAGCTATAGTTATTATGTAAACCGAAAATCAACAATATGGCGTCAAAATTACGCTTATAATCAATTTTTTTAGATTTTCGGGGGCAGAGGGGGGCGTGCCCGAAATCCAAAATAAACTTGATCAGCGTGCAATAATAACACATTTTGTCACAAATTTAATTTTTGATGCGGGCGGGACTCGAGCCCGTAAATACATAATAGTACTGTTCGTTTTGCAGTCCACAACTTAACCCATTTCACCACCGTACACGCACACACAATTCGGCACAATGCTGCAAGCAGCGCTGCTGGTAGCGTTGCTTACAGCTATGGAAAACGTTAAGCTGAATAACTTCTGTGTTTTTTATCCGATTGTTACCATCTGAATCATATGGCTAGCTATAGTTATTATGTAAACCGAAAATCAACAATATGGCGTCAAAATTACGCTTATAATCAATTTTTTTCGATTTTCGGGGCAGAGGGGGGCGTGCCCAAAATCCAAAATAAACTTGATCAGCGTGCAATAATAACACATTTGGTCACACATTTAATTTTTGATGCGGGCGGGACTCGAACCCGTAAATACATAATAGTACTGTTCGTTTTGCAGTCCACAACTTAACCCATTTCACCACCATACACGCACACACAATTCGGCACAATGCTGCAAGCAGCGCTGCTGGCAGCGTTGCTTTCATCTATGGAAAATGTTAAGCTGAATAACTTCTGTGTTTTTTATCCGATTGTTACCATCTGGATCATCTTGCTAGCTACAGTTATTATGTAAACCGAAAATAAACAATATGGCGTCAAAATTACGCTTATAATCTTTTTTTTTCGATTTTCGGGGGCAGAGGGGGGCGTGCCTAAAATCCAAAATAAACTTGATCAGCGTGCAACAATAACACATTTTGTCACCAAATTTGGTAGTCCTAGCTCTTATAATAGCTGGGATCTAGAGGTTCAGAGGTAATCAATTTTTTTCGATTTACGGGGGCAGAAGGGGGCGTGGCTAAAATCCAAAATAAACTTGATCAGCGTGCAATAATAACACATATTGTCACTAAATTTGGTAGTCCTAGCTCTTATAGTAGCGGAGATCTAGGTTTTCACATGGACAGACAGACGGACAGACGGACATGGCTATATCGACTCGGCTGTTGATCCTGAGCCAGAATATATATACTTTATGGGGTCGGAGGTGTCTCCTTCTGCCTGTTACATACATTTTCGGTTTGAACAAAGTTATAATACCCTTCTACTCCATGAGTAGCGGGTATTAAAAAAAAACAATTTTTGCACACATTTAATTTTTGATGCGGGCGGGACTCAAACCCTTAAGTGCAAAATAGTAATGTTCGTTTTGCAGTCCACAACTTAACCCATTTCACTACCGTACACGAAAACACTATTCGGCACAACGCTGCAAGCAGCGCTGCAATAATGACACATATTATCACCAAATTTGGTAGTCCTAGCTCTTATAATAGCTGATATCTAGATTTTCACACGGACAGACAGACGGACAGACGGACATGGCTATATTGACTCGGCTGCTGCCGGCAGCGCTGCTTGCAGCTATGAAACACGTTAAGCTAAATAACTTCTGTGTTTATTATCCGATTGTTACCAAATTTTCAGAGACCATCTGGCTAGCTATAGTTATTATATAAACCGAAAATGAACAATACGGCGTCAAAATTACGCTTATAATCAATTTTTTGGATTTTCGGGGGCGGTAGGGGGCGTGCCCAAAATCCAAAATAAACTTAATCAGCGTGCAATAATAACACATTTTGTCACCAAATTTGGTAGTCCTAGCTCTTATAATAGTTAAGATCTAGAGGTTCAGAGGTTATCAATTTTTTTCGATTTACGGGGGCAGAAAGGGGCGTGCCCAAAATCCAAAATAAACTTAATGAGCGTGCAATAATAACACATATTGTCACCAAATTTGGTAGTCCTAGCTCTTATAATAGCTGAGATCTAGGTTTTCACATGGACAGACAGACGGACAGACGGACATGGCTATATCGACTCGGCTGTTGATCCTGAGCCAGAATATATATACTTTATGGGGTCGGAGGTGTCTCCTTCTGCCTGTTACATACATTTTCGGTTTGAACAAAGCTATAATACCCTTCTACTTCATGAGTAGCGGGTATAAAAACCCGTTAACATATGCGGTTTTGATTAAAGCCAAGTAATTTGATTTAATAATTAAATTTTAATTTTTGTTAAGCTCAATATTTTAAAATGGAATATAATTTATTTTAATTATAAAATTTAATTTATTATAATTTAATTTAATTTAATTCCGGGAGAAAAATTTCTAGCCGATTCAACATTTGCAATGGATTGGGGAAAACCCAAAAAATCCAGTCAGATCAGAAAAGTTAATATTAGTTATTAGTATGAGGTATTAATGAGTTAAGAATAGAAAATTTTATTTTAGAAAGTGAGGACTCTAAGTTGACAAGTTTAAAAAATTTATTATAATGATCGCAGAGAAGACGAAAAGGGCCATGCAAGCTATAATTATTGGGACAAGTCTAATGATGTTGGCTGAAAATTACGGGTAACTCTAGAAGGAACACTAAAGTTAAGTTGACTATGTAAAGAAGGGGAATCGACCTCAAATCTTATTAGTTTTTTGATAAACAAGACACTTAACATAATACGAGGGTTAGCTAAAGAAGGAAGGCTAATTAAAAGAAGCCGATTATGATAAGGTGGTAAATCTACTCCTGGAACCCAGTGGAAACTACGTTAAGCAAAAAGAAGAAACTGCTTTTGAACAGACTCAATTCTGTCTTGATAAATTTGGTAATCCGGGAACCACACGCAAGAACCATATTCAAGAATTGGACGTACAATAGAAGTAAAAAGTAACTTGGTTGTAAAGGGATCATTAAATTCTTTGGCCCATCTTTTAATGAAACCAAGAACACGAAAAGCCTTGTTAACAATGTGTGTAACGTGTCGATCAAATTTCAATTTCTGATCAAAGAGAATACCTAGATCATTTACTTCAGTTATTTTTAATAGTTGGGTTAAGTTAAAGGAATAGTTCATGACGTGATGATTTCCTCTGTAAAATGACATAACTTTACATTCAGAACAGTTAAGATGTAGAAGGTTATGACTACACCAGGCAAAAAACATGTCAAGATCCATTTGAAGACAGTTTAAAGTTCTGTCATTATACGTCAGACAAAGTTTAACGTCATCAGCGTACATAAGGATAAATGATTGGGTTAGTACAGAAGGTAGTAGGTCATTAGTAAAAAGGTTAAAAAGTAGAGGCCCAAGATTACTACCCTGAGGAACCCCATCTGTCACAAATATAAACTTAGATTGGCAAGAATTAAAATGGACTCTTTGCGTCCTCTTAGTTAAATAATCAGATATCCACAAAATAAGTTTTTAAGGAAATCTAATGAGATATAACTTATGAAGCAATAGGTTATGATTAACGGAGTCAAATGCTTTACTGAAATCAGTGTAGACCACATCAGTTTGCATTTTCCTCCGAAATCCTTTAGTTATAATTGAGGAAACTCAAGAAGATTTGTGGTTGTGGATCTAAATTTGACAAATCCATGCTGATAAGGGGAAATAACGGACTTACACATATGTGTTAATTGTGCAGTCAAAATTGTTTTTAAAAATTTTAGGAATAGCGGAAAAGTTAGGGATACACCTTTTATTCTTCACATCTTGGTTAGAGCGACATTTGTGAAGAGATATAGAGAAGGAATCCTTCCATATAGGCGGAAAGTAACTCGTGACTACGGACAAATCAAGCAACTTAAATATAGGCTTACGAATGGTATCAGCACAGAATCTAATTATACATGCTGGAACACCATCAGGACCGGAAGAAAATACAGGCTAAGAGGATTTATGATAGCTTAGATTTCGTTAATAGAAGGGCAATCAAAGGAGTTAGAATTATTTAAAGTAGGAGTATAGGATTCAGTGGAGTAAGTAGATTAAAAAAAGTCCGCAAACAAATCGGCAGCAGCCTGATCATTAATTGTTATGTTATTTTCAAAAAAATATGAGATGGAAATCCTTTAGTTTTACGTTTCAAATTAACAAAATTATAAAATTGCTTAGGGTTCTGGGCAAACTGTTGACGACAACGAGGTAATCATTGTACCAGCGTGTATTTAGAGCAAAGAAGTTAGCTCTAACAACGATATACCGAGAATAGTCAAAAGGACTTCCAGTAGATTTAAACTTTTTAAAATACCTGGATTTCAAATTACCTAAGCCCATCAATTCACGAGAAAACCAAGGTGGCCTATTACACTTAACTGGGTAAGCATAGGGAACACATTAATCAAAAAATGAATTAATAGATTTATAAAAATATGAAATACAAATATCCAAATCTGAACACTAATAAAAAGTAGACCAATCATGATTTAAAATTAAATAATTAAGCTTAATGAAATTGGTCTTGCGAAAGCAACGAGATTTTAATTTGGAAAAAGCATTTACAGTTTGCACAAGAGTAGGCAATTTTAATATGTAGGATGATAAGGATCTTCGGGTAAAACTAAAGGATCAATTCTAAAAATAGTGTTTTGCAACATTACTTACTAGGAAAAGATAAGATCAAGTATTCTACCATTTATGTTAGAAATATTATTAGTTTGAAATAATGAAAGTTCGGAAAGTCCAATAAGAAATTTATTACAACTTGAAGGAACTTAGAAATCTGATTGAGATGTCCATGCAACTTCTGATAAATTAAAATCCCCAAAAACTAAAAGAAAATCTCTATTAGATAGCTTAGATGCAACAAACTGGATAGAGGAAATATGTTCAAGGAAGATGGAAACATCTGAAGAAGGGGGAATATTAGAGCAGGTAATATATAATGAAATTTGACACACTGACACTTTAACACAGATGAATCAAGGCCAATCAATTAACAATTGTTCGACAGACAAATCTGACCTAGCAGCTCCACCAGTTCGACATAAACGGTCGCATCTGAAGGAAGTATACTTATCTGTAAAGATTGAGCTAATGAGTACATCTGGTTTCAACCAAGTTTCAGTAAATATTAAAATATGGTAAATAAAAGAAACACAATCAATAAAGAATTGAGAGGGCTTAGTATTAAGTCCTCTAAAATTTTGACACGCAAAAAAAAGTGAAGATAGATTTAGTTTTTTGATGTTTCACTCGAAGACGGGGTACTGAAAACTACTGGCAAAGAAACTGCAGGACGAATTTTTTGTTTAGAAGTATACTCCTTAACAATTAAGTGCGGCCAAAAATTTACATTACAGACTTTTTTAAAGCTGTCTGCAGAAATATTAATTTTAAACGATGCAATGTCTCGTGCACAGTTAAATTTAAATTTCTCAAAAACAAGGTTTATTGTTGAGATCTTAGATTACATGAATGCTTGCACATCTTCTATCGAAGTATCAGGGGCCAAACGAGAAACAAAAATAAACTTCTTTGGCTTAACGGCGACAAGAGATTTAACATTTGTAGTTATGCTTGGAGGCATAGCTACAAAATAACTGCAACCCGTGTTATTAACTAAACTCATAGACAACGGTCGCATCTGAAGGAAGTATACTTATCTGTAAAGATTGAGCTACTGAGTACATCTGGTTTCAACCAAGTTTCAGTAAATATTAAAATATGGTAAATAAAAGAAACACAATCAATAAAGAATTGAGAGGGCTTAGTATTAAGTCCTCTAAAATTTTGACACGCAAAAAAAAAGTGAAGATAGATTTAGTTTTTCGATGTTTCACTCGAAGACGGGGTACTGAAAACTACTGGCAAAGAAACTGCAGGACGAATTTTTTGTTTAGAAGTATACTCCTTAACAATTAAGTGCGGCCAAAAATTTACATTACAGACTTTTTTAAAGCTGTCTGCAGAAATATTAATTTTAAACGATGCAATGTCTCGTGCACAGTTAAATTTAAATTTCTCAAAAACAAGGTTTATTGTTGAGATCTTAGATTAAATGAATGCTTGCACATCTTCAATCGAAGTATCAGGGGCCAAACGAGAAACAAAAATAAACTTCTTTGGCTTAACGGCGACAAGAGATTTAACATTTGTGGTTATGCTTGGAGGCATAGCTACAAAATAACTGCAACCCGTGTTATTTACTAAGCTCATAGACACAGGCGAAGTCGGGGAAGTGACTACCACAATAGGTGGATCGAACAAATTAACCGCAGAGGTTTGAGGCAATATAGGCGAGACAGCGGAAATTCTGAGAGGAGTGTTCACATGAGAAAAAGGAGTTGACGGAGCAACGGTCTCAAGCGAAGGGTCCTCTAGAGAATTGAGGGTATTAAGTTGGGATTCAAGATCAATGAACTCCGAATGCAACTGAGAAAACGAAGCCCGCAAACGAGCAACGTTCAATTTGGTCTGCCTCAGGGTCTTACGTAGGTTAACTTCACCTACGCGACCACTTAACGCCAATTTTGCTATTAATAGGATCTTTTATACGGCCGGTGAGGCCACTTGACATGAAAAACTTTATCGCAGAGCCAGCAATCAACAAAATCTGACTTAGAGGCAGCAGAGGATTTACAGTTTCTAGCCGAGCACGACAACATCTTTATTAAAAGTGATGTACCTCAAAAAACGTAGGGAACACCAAAAGAATAGAAAAGTAGGAAAGTAAATTTAAAAATAAAATATAACAAAAACAAAAAGCTACAAAGAAACTGATAGAGAGACGAAGTAAACGGGAGAAGCGATAAGAGCAGACGCACAAAGCAAACCCAGTAAACTCGAGGGAGTTTTACAAGGTGAGAGCGACTGAGTATTAGTAAGTAAGAAAAGCTAAAATTAAAAAATTGTTGAGAGTAAGGGTCAACACAACCGATTACCAGAAAGTAACTCAATATAATCGTGCATTTAAAATAAATCAATATAGTCAATTTAATTGTTTCAACATTATTGATGTTTAAGTAAGGATCTCCCCTTTTCACATAATACGAAATCTTTGTTTCTTTATTACTTTGTTAAAAATTAATAGTTTTTCCCGAAAAATGACATTCTGTTTATGATTTGTCACTCTTGTTAATCCCGCACTTAAAATTAATCAATATAGACCATTTAAGAATTTCAACACTTGTGATACTGAGGTAAGGGTCACCCCTTATCAATTTTACGAAAACTTTGTTTCTCCATAAATCTGTTAAAAATCAATCGATTTTTCCCAAAAATGCAATTTTGTTTATGTTTTGTCGCTCTTATTAATACTGCATTTAAAATTCATCAATACAGACTATTTAAAAATTTCAACATTTTTTATACTTAGGTAAGGGTTCCCCCTTATAAATTTAACGAAAATTTTGTTTCGCCATAACTCTTTTAAAAACCAATCGATTTTTGCCGAAAAATAACATTTTGTTTATGTTGTGTCACTCGAATTAGTCCTGCATTTAAAATTGTTAATATCAGACCATTTTAAAATTTCAATATTTTTTATACTTAGGTAAGGGCCCCTCTTATCAATTTTACGAAAACTTTGTTACTCCATAAATCTGTTAGAAATCAATTGATTTTCCCCAAAAATGACATTTAAAATTATATAATGTAGACCAATTAAAAATTTCAACATATTTTATGTTTAGGTAAGGGCCCATTATAATTTTAATGAAAACTTTGTTTCGCCATAACTCTTTTAAAGACCAATCGATTTTTACCGAAAAAAGACATTTTGCTTATGGTTTGTCACTTATATAAGTCCTGCATTTAAAATTGTTGAAATCAGACCACTTAAAAATTTCAACATTTTTAATACTTAGGTAAGGGCCCCTTTCATGAATTTTACGAAATCTGTTGAAAATCAATCGATTTTCCCCAAAAATGACATTTTAAATTATTCAATGTAGACCAAATAAAAATTTCAACATTTTTGATGTTTAGGTAAGGGTCTCGCTTATCAATTTTATGACAACTTTGTTTCGCCATATTTTTGTTAAAAATCAATCTTTTTTCCGAAAAATCACATTTTCTTGATGTTTTGTCACTCGAATTAGTGCTGCATTTAAAATTTTTCAATTCAGACCATTTTAAAATTTCAACATTTTTGATGTTTAGGTAAGTGGCCCCCCTTATCGCACTTACGAAAACTTGTTTCTCTATTACTCTGTTAAAAACCAATCGATTTTTGCCGAAACATTACATTTTGCTTATATTGTTGTCACTCATATAAGTATTGCATTTTAAATTGTTAAATTTAGACCATTTTAAAATTTCAATATTTTTTATACTTAGGTAAGGGCCCCTCTTATCAATTTTACGAAAACTTTGTTACTCCATAAATCTGTTAGAAATCAATTGATTTTCCCCAAAAATGACATTTAAAATTATATAATGTAGACCAATTAAAAATTTCAACATTTTTTATGTTAAGGTAAGGGTCCCCCATTATAATTTTTATGAAAACTTTGTTTCGCCATAACTCTTTTAAAGACCAATCGATTTTTGCCGAAAAAAGACATTTTGCTTATGGTCTGTCACTCATATTAGTCCTGCATTTAAAATTGTTGAAATCAGACCACTTAAAAATTTCAATATTTTTAATACTTAGGTAAGGGCCCCTCTCATGAATTTTACGAAATCTGTTGAAAATCAATCGATTTTCACCAAAAATGACATTTAAAATTATTCAATGTAGACCAAATAAAAATTTCAACATTTTTGATGTTTAGGTAAGGGTCCCCCTTATCAACTTTACGAAAACTTTGTTTCTCCATAAATCTCTTAAAAATCAATCGATTTTCTCCAAAAATGACATTCTGCTTCTGATGTGTCACACTAGTAATCCTGCATTGAAAATTATTGAGTGTAGACCATTTAAAAGTTTCAAAATTTTTGATGTTTGGGTAAGGCTTCCCCCTTATTACATTTTACGAAAACTTTGTTTCTACATCACTTTGTTAAGTATCAATCGATTTTTCCGAAAAATGACATTTTGTTTATGTTTTGTCACTTATATAAAACCTGCATTTAAAATTGTTCAGTTTAGACCATTTTAAAATTTCAACATTTTTGATGTTTAGGTAAGGGCCCCACTTATGAATTTTACGAATTCTGTTGAAAATCAATCGATTTTCCCCAAAAATGACATTTTAAATTATTCAATGTAGACCATTTAAAAATTTGAACATTTTTGATGTTAAGGTAAGGGTCCTTCCTTATCACCTTTACGAAAACTCTGTTTCGTTATAACTCTGTTAAAAACCAGTCAATTTTTGCCGAAAATTTACACTTTGCTTATGTTTTGCCACTCGAATTAGTCCTGCATTTAAAATTGTTGAATTCAGACCATTTTAAACTTTCATAATTTTTGATACTTAGGTAAGGGCCCCTCTAATGAATTTTACGAATTCTGTTGAAAATCAATCGATTTTCCCCAAAAATGACATTTTAAATTATTCAATGTAGACCATTTAAAAATTTGAACATTTTTGATGTTAAGGTAAGGGTCCTTCCTTATCACCTTAACGAAAACGTTGTTTCGCCATAACTCTGTTAAAAACCAATCTATTTTTCCTGAAAAATGACATTTTGTTTATGTTTTGTCACTCGAACTAGTACTGCATTTAAAATTGTTAATATCAGACCATTTTAAAATTTCAACATTTTTGATACTTAGGTAAGGGTCTTACCTTATAATTTTAACGAAAATTTTGTTTCACCATAACTCTTTTAAAAACCAATCGATTTTTGCCGAAAATGACATTCTGTTTATGTTTTGTCACTCATATTTGTCCTGCATTTAAAATTGTTCAATATAGACCATTTTAAAATTTCAACATTTTTGATGTTTAGAAAGGGGTCCTTCTTTATCACCTTTACGAAAACTTTCTTTCGCCATAACTTTGTTAAAAACCAATCTATTTTTCTAATTCTATTTGTATTTTTTTTAAATTTCAACATTTTTGATGTTTGGGTAAGGGTCTCGCTTATCAATTTAATGACAACTTTGTTTCGCCATATTTTTGTTAAAAATCAATCTTTTTTCCGAAAAATCACATTTTGTTGATGTTTTGTCACTCGAATTAGTGCTGCATTTAAAATTTTTCAATTCAGACCATTTTAAAATTTCAACATTTTTGATGTTTAGGTAAGTGGCCCCCCTTATCGCACTTACGAAAACTTGTTTCTCTATTACTCTGTTAAAAACCAATCGATTTTTGCCGAAACATTACATTTTGCTTATATTGTTGTCACTCATATAAGTATTGCATTTTAAATTGTTAAATTTAGACCATTTTAAAATTTCAATATTTTTTATACTTAGGTAAGGGCCCCTCTTATCAATTTTACGAAAACTTTGTTACTCCATAAATCTGTTAGAAATCAATTGATTTTCCCCAAAAATGACATTTAAAATTATATAATGTAGACCAATTAAAAATTTCAACATTTTTTATGTTAAGGTAAGGGTCCCCCATTATAATTTTTATGAAAACTTTGTTTCGCCATAACTCTTTTAAAGACCAATCGATTTTTGCCGAAAAAAGACATTTTGCTTATGGTCTGTCACTCATATTAGTCCTGCATTTAAAATTGTTGAAATCAGACCGCTTAAAAATTTCAACATTTTTAATACTTAGGTAAGGGCCCCTCTCATGAACTTTACGAAATCTGTTGAAAATCAATCGATTTTCACCAAAAATGACATTTAAAATTATTCAATGTAGACCAAATAAAAATTTCAACATTTTTGATGTTTAGGTAAGGGTCCCCCTTATCAACTTTACGAAAACTTTGTTTCTCCATAAATCTCTTAAAAATCAATCGATTTTCTCCAAAAATGACATTCTGCTTCTGATGTGTCACACTAGTAATCCTGCATTGAAAATTATTGAGTGTAGACCATTTAAAAGTTTCAAAATTTTTGATGTTTGGGTAAGGCTTCCCCCTTATTACATTTTACGAAAACTTTGTTTCTACATCACTTTGTTAAGTATCAATCGATTTTTCCGAAAAATGACATTTTGTTTATGTTTTGTCACTCATATAAAACCTGCATTTAAAATTGTTCAGTTTAGACCATTTTAAAATTTCAACATTTTTGATGTTTAGGTAAGGGCCCCTCTTATGAATTTTACGAATTCTGTTGAAAATCAATCGATTTTCCCCAAAAATGACATTCTAAATTATTCAATGTAGACCATTTAAAAATTTGAACATTTTTGATGTTAAGGTAAGGGTCCTTCCTTATCACCTTTACGAAAACTCTGTTTCGTTATAACTCTGTTAAAAACCAGTCAATTTTTGCCGAAAAATTACACTTTGCTTATGTTTTGCCACTCGAATTAGTCCTGCATTTAAAATTGTTGAATTCAGACCATTTTAAAATTTCATCATTTTTGATACTTAGGTAAGGGCCCCTCTTATGAATTTTACGAATTCTGTTGAAAATCAATCGATTTTCCCCAAAAATGACATTTTAAATTATTCAATGTAGACCATTTAAAAATTTGAACATTTTTGATGTTAAGGTAAGGGTCCTTTCTTATCACCTTTACGAAAACTCTGTTTCGTTATAACTCTGTTAAAAACCAGTCAATTTTTGCCGAAAAATTACACTTTGCTTATGTTTTGCCACTCGAATTAGTCCTGCATTTAAAATTGTTGAATTCAGACCATTTTAAAATTTCATCATTTTTGATACTTAGGTAAGGGCCTCTCTTATGAATTTTACGAATTCTGTTGAAAATCAATCGATTTTCCCCAAAAATGACATTTTAAATTATTCAATGTAGACCATTTAAAAATTTGAACATTTTTGATGTTAAGGTAAGGGTCCTTCCTTATCACCTTAACGAAAACGTTGTTTCGCCATAACTCTGTTAAAAACCAATCTATTTTTCCCGAAAAATGACATTTTGTTTATGTTTTGTCACTCGAACTAGTACTGCATTTAAAATTGTTAATATCAGACCATTTTAAAATTTCAACATTTTTGATACTTAGGTAAGGGTCTTCATTTATAATTTTAACGAAAATTTTGTTTCGCCATAACTCTTTTAAAAACCAATCGATTTTTGCCGAAAATGACATTCTGTTTATGTTTTCTCACTCATATTTGTCCTGCATTTAAAATTGTTCAATATAGACCATTTTAAAATTTCAACATTTTTGATGTTTAGAAAGGGGTCCTTCTTTATCACCTTTACGAAAACTTTCTTTCGCCATAACTTTGTTAAAAACCAATCTATTTTTCTAATTCTATTTGTATTTTTTTTAAATTTCAACATTTTTGATGTTTGGGTAAGGGTCTCGCTTATCAATTTAATGACAACTTTGTTTCGCCATATTTTTGTTAAAAATCAATCTTTTTTCCGAAAAATCACATTTTGTTGATGTTTTGTCACTCGAATTAGTGCTGCATTTAAAATTTTTCAATTCAGACCATTTTAAAATTTCAACATTTTTGATGTTTAGGTAAGTGGCCCCCTTATCGCACTTACGAAAACTTGTTTCTCTATTACTCTGTTAAAAACCAATCGATTTTTGCCGAAACATTACATTTTGCTTATATTGTTGTCACTCATATAAGTATTGCATTTTAAATTGTTAAATTTAGACCATTTTAAAATTTCAATATTTTTTATACTTAGGTAAGGGCCCCTCTTATCAATTTTACGAAAACTTTGTTACTCCATAAATCTGTTAGAAATCAATTGATTTTCCCCAAAAATGACATTTAAAATTATATAATGTAGACCAATTAAAAATTTCAACATTTTTTATGTTAAGGTAAGGGTCCCCCATTATAATTTTTATGAAAACTTTGTTTCGCCATAACTCTTTTAAAGACCAATCGATTTTTGCCGAAAAAAGACATTTTGCTTATGGTCTGTCACTCATATTAGTCCTGCATTTAAAATTGTTGAAATCAGACCGCTTAAAAATTTCAACATTTTTAATACTTAGGTAAGGGCCCCTCTCATGAACTTTACGAAATCTGTTGAAAATCAATCGATTTTCACCAAAAATGACATTTAAAATTATTCAATGTAGACCAAATAAAAATTTCAACATTTTTGATGTTTAGGTAAGGGTCCCCCTTATCAACTTTACGAAAACTTTGTTTCTCCATAAATCTCTTAAAAATCAATCGATTTTCTCCAAAAATGACATTCTGCTTCTGATGTGTCACACTAGTAATCCTGCATTGAAAATTATTGAGTGTAGACCATTTAAAAGTTTCAAAATTTTTGATGTTTGGGTAAGGCTTCCCCCTTATTACATTTTACGAAAACTTTGTTTCTACATCACTTTGTTAAGTATCAATCGATTTTTCCGAAAAATGACATTTTGTTTATGTTTTGTCACTCATATAAAACCTGCATTTAAAATTGTTCAGTTTAGACCATTTTAAAATTTCAACATTTTTGATGTTTAGGTAAGGGCCCCTCTTATGAATTTTACGAATTCTGTTGAAAATCAATCGATTTTCCCCAAAAATGACATTCTAAATTATTCAATGTAGACCATTTAAAAATTTGAACATTTTTGCTGTTAAGGTAAGGGTCCTTCCTTATCACCTTTACGAAAACTCTGTTTCGTTATAACTCTGTTAAAAACCAGTCAATTTTTGCCGAAAAATTACACTTTGCTTATGTTTTGCCACTCGAATTAGTCCTGCATTTAAAATTGTTGAATTCAGACCATTTTAAAATTTCATCATTTTTGATACTTAGGTAAGGGCCCCTCTTATGAATTTTACGAATTCTGTTGAAAATCAATCGATTTTCCCCAAAATGACATTTTAAATTATTCAATGTAGACCATTTAAAAATTTGAACATTTTTGATGTTAAGGTAAGGGTCCTTTCTTATCACCTTTACGAAAACTCTGTTTCGTTATAACTCTGTTAAAAACCAGTCAATTTTTGCCGAAAAATTACACTTTGCTTATGTTTTGCCACTCGAATTAGTCCTGCATTTAAAATTGTTGAATTCAGACCATTTTAAAATTTCATCATTTTTGATACTTAGGTAAGGGCCTCTCTTATGAATTTTACGAATTCTGTTGAAAATCAATCGATTTTCCCCAAAAATGACATTTTAAATTATTCAATGTAGACCATTTAAAAATTTGAACATTTTTGATGTTAAGGTAAGGGTCCTTCCTTATCACCTTAACGAAAACGTTGTTTCGCCATAACTCTGTTAAAAACCAATCTATTTTTCCCGAAAAATGACATTTTGTTTATGTTTTGTCACTCGAACTAGTACTGCATTTAAAATTGTTAATATCAGACCATTTTAAAATTTCAACATTTTTGATACTTAGGTAAGGGTCTTCATTTATAATTTTAACGAAAATTTTGTTTCGCCATAACTCTTTTAAAAACCAATCGATTTTTGCCGAAAATGACATTCTGTTTATGTTTTCTCACTCATATTTGTCCTGCATTTAAAATTGTTCAATATAGACCATTTTAAAATTTCAACATTTTTGATGTTTAGAAAGGGGTCCTTCTTTATCACCTTTACGAAAACTTTCTTTCGCCATAACTTTGTTAAAAACCAATCTATTTTTCTAATTCTATTTGTATTTTTTTTAAATTTCAACATTTTTGATGTTTGGGTAAGGGTCTCGCTTATCAATTTAATGACAACTTTGTTTCGCCATATTTTTGTTAAAAATCAATCTTTTTTCCGAAAAATCACATTTTGTTGATGTTTTGTCACTCGAATTAGTGCTGCATTTAAAATTTTTCAATTCAGACCATTTTAAAATTTCAACATTTTTGATGTTTAGGTAAGTGGCCCCCTTATCGCACTTACGAAAACTTGTTTCTCTATTACTCTGTTAAAAACCAATCGATTTTTGCCGAAACATTACATTTTGCTTATATTGTTGTCACTCATATAAGTATTGCATTTTAAATTGTTAAATTTAGACCATTTTAAAATTTCAATATTTTTTATACTTAGGTAAGGGCCCCTCTTATCAATTTTACGAAAACTTTGTTACTCCATAAATCTGTTAGAAATCAATTGATTTTCCCCAAAAATGACATTTAAAATTATATAATGTAGACCAATTAAAAATTTCAACATTTTTTATGTTAAGGTAAGGGTCCCCCATTATAATTTTTATGAAAACTTTGTTTCGCCATAACTCTTTTAAAGACCAATCGATTTTTGCCGAAAAAGACATTTTGCTTATGGTCTGTCACTCATATTAGTCCTGCATTTAAAATTGTTGAAATCAGACCGCTTAAAAATTTCAACATTTTTAATACTTAGGTAAGGGCCCCTCTCATGAACTTTACGAAATCTGTTGAAAATCAATCGATTTTCACCAAAAATGACATTTAAAATTATTCAATGTAGACCAAATAAAAATTTCAACATTTTTGATGTTTAGGTAAGGGTCCCCCTTATCAACTTTACGAAAACTTTGTTTCTCCATAAATCTCTTAAAAATCAATCGATTTTCTCCAAAAATGACATTCTGCTTCTGATGTGTCACACTAGTAATCCTGCATTGAAAATTATTGAGTGTAGACCATTTAAAAGTTTCAAAATTTTTGATGTTTGGGTAAGGCTTCCCCCTTATTACATTTTACGAAAACTTTGTTTCTACATCACTTTGTTAAGTATCAATCGATTTTTCCGAAAAATGACATTTTGTTTATGTTTTGTCACTCATATAAAACCTGCATTTAAAATTGTTCAGTTTAGACCATTTTAAAATTTCAACATTTTTGATGTTTAGGTAAGGGCCCCTCTTATGAATTTTACGAATTCTGTTGAAAATCAATCGATTTTCCCCAAAAATGACATTTTAAATTATTCAATGTAGACCATTTAAAAATTTTAACATTTTTGATGTTAAGGTAAGGGTCTTCCTTATCACCTTTACGAAAACTCTGTTTCGTTATAACTCTTAAAAACCAGTCAATTTTTGCCGAAAAATTACACTTTGCTTATGTTTTGCCACTCGAATTAGTCCTGCATTTAAAATTGTTGAATTCAGACCATTTTAAAATTTCATCATTTTTGATACTTAGGTAAGGGCCCCTCTTATGAATTTTACGAATTCTGTTGAAAATCAATCGATTTTCCCCAAAAATGACATTTTAAATTATTCAATGTAGACCATTTAAAAATTTTAACATTTTTGATGTTAAGGTAAGGGTCTTCCTTATCACCTTTACGAAAACGTTGTTTCGCCATAACTCTTAAAACCCAATCAAATTTTGCCGAAAATGACATTTTGTTTATGTTTTGTCACTCGAATTAGTCCTACATTTAAAATTGTTGAATTCAGACAATTTTAAAATTTCAACATTTTTTATACTTAGGTAAGGGTCCCCCTTATAATTTTAACGAAAATTTTGTTTCGCCATAACTCTTTTAAAAACCAATCGATTTTTGCCGAAAAATTACATTTTGTTTATGTTGTGTCACTCGAATTAGTCCTGCATTTAAAATTGTTGAATTCAGACCATTTTAAAATTTCAACATTTTTGATACTTAGGTAAGGGTCCCCCCTTATAATTTTAACGAAAATTTTGTTTCGTCATAACTCTTTTAAAAACCAATAGATTTTTGCCGAAAAATTACATTTTGTTTATGTTTTGTCACTCATATTAGTCCTGCATTTAAAATTGTTCAATATAGACCATTTTAAAATTTCAACATTTTTGATATTTAGAAAGGGGTTCTTCTTTATCACCTATTCGAAAACTTTCTTTCGCCATAACTTTGTTAAAAACCAATCTATTTTTCCCGAAATATGACATTTTGTTTATGTTTTGTCACTCGAACTAGTCCTGCATTTAAAATTGTTAATATCAGACCATTTTAAAATTTCAACATTTTTGATGTTTAAGTAAGGGTCTCCCCTTATTACATTTTACGAAAACTTTGTTTCTCCATTACTTTGTTAAAAATCAATTATTTTTCCCAAAAACTGATATTTTGTTTATGTTTTGTCACTCATATTAGTCCTGCATTTAAAATTGTTGAATTCAGACCATTTTAAAATTTTAACATTCTTGATACTTAGGTAATGGCCCCCTTATCAATTTTAGGGAAACTTTGTTTCGCCATAAATCTGTTAAAAATCAGCCGATTTTTCCCGAAAAATTACATTTTGTTTATTTGTCATCACTCTTATTAATCCTGCATTCAAAATTGTTCAATTTAGACCAATTTTTGATACTTAGGTAAGGGTCCCCCCTTATAATTTTAACGAAAATTTTGTTTCGCCATAACTCTTTTAAAAACCAATCGATTTTTGCCGAAAAATCACATTTTGTTTAAGTTGTGTCACTCGAATTAGTCCAGCATTTAAAATTGTTGAATTCGGACCATTTTAAAATTTCAACATTTTTGATACTTAGGTAAGGGTCTTCCCTTATAATTTTAACGAAAATTTTGTTTCGTCATAACTCTTCTAGAAACCAATCGATTTTTGGCGAAAATGACATTCTGTTTATGTTTTGTCACTCATATTTGTCCTGCATTCAAAATTGTTCAATATAGCCCATTTTAAAATTTTAACATCTTTTATGTTTAGAAAGGGGTCCTTCTTTATCACCTTTACGAAAACTTTCTTTCGCCATAGCTTTGTTAAAAACCAATCTATTTTTCCCGAAAAATGACATTTTGTTTATTCGAATTACTCGAATTAGTCCTGCATTTAAAATTGTTAATATCAGACCATTTTAAAATTTCAACATTTTTGATACCTAGGTAAGGGCCCCTCTTATCAATGTTAAGAAAACTTTGTTTCTCCATAGATCTGTTAGAAATCAATCGATTTTCCCCAAAAATGACATTTAAAATTATTCAATGTAGAGCAATTAAAACTTTCAACATTTTTGATGTTTAGGTAAGGGTCCTTCCTTATCACCTTTACGAAAACTCAGTTTCACCATAACTCTGATAAAAACCAATCAATTTTTGCCCAAAAATTACACTTTGCTTATGTTTTGTCACTCGAATTAGTCCTGTATTTAAAATTTTTCAATTCAAACCATTTTAAAATTACAACATTTTAGATGTTTAGATAAGGGGCTCCCCTTATTACATTTTTCGAAAACTTTGTTTCTCCATTACTTTGTTGAAAATCAATTATTTTTCCCAAGGACTGATATTTTGTTTATGTTTTGTTACTTATATTAGTCCTGCACTTTATATTGTTCAATTCAGACCATTTTAAAATTTCAACATTTTTGATACTTAGGTAAGGGTCCGCCCTTATAATTTTAACGAGAATTTTGTTTCGCCAAAACTCTTTTAAAAACCAATCGATCTTTGCCGAAAAATGACATTTTGTTTATATTGTTGTCTTTAATATCAGTCATGCATTTAAAAATGTTGAATCCGGACCATTTTAAAATTTCAACATTTTTGATACCTAGGTAAGGGCCCCTCTTATCAATTTTACGAAAACTTTGTTTCTCCATAGATCTGTTAGAAATCAATCGATTTTCCCCAAAAATGACATTTAAAATTATTCAATGTAGAGCAATTAAAACTTTCAACATTTTTGATGTTTAGGTAAGGGTCCTTCCTGCTCACCTTTACGAAAACTCTGTTTCACCATAACTCTGATAAAAACCAATCAATTTTTGCCCAAAAATTACACTTTGCTTATGTTTTGTCACTCGAATTAGTCCTGTATTTAAAATTGTTGAATTCAGACCATTTTAAAATTTCAACATTTTTGATGTTTAGGTAAGGGTCCCCCTTATCAACTTTACGAAAACTTTGTTTCTCCATAAATCTTTTAAAAATCAATCGATTTTCTCCAAAAACGACATTTAAAATTATTCAATGTAGATCAAATACAAATCAACATTTTTGATGTTTAGGTAAGCGTCCTTCCTTATCACCTTTACAAAAACTCTGTTTCGCCATTGCTCTGTTAAAAAAATCAATTTTTGCCGAAAAATGAAATTTTGTTTATGTTTTGTCACTCGAATTAGTCCTGCATTTAAAATTGTTGAATTCAGACCATTTTAAAATTTCAACATTTTTGATGTTTAGGTAAGGCTTCCCACATATTTCATTTTACGAAAACTTTGTTTCTACATCACTTTGTTAAGAATCAATCGATTTTCCGAAAAATAATATTTTGTTTATGTTTTGTCACTCATATTAATCCTGCATTTAAAATTGTTCAGTTTAGACTATTTTAAAATTTCAACATTTTTGATGCTTAGGTTAGGGTCTCGCTTATCACTTTTATGACAGCTTTGTTTCGCCATATTTTTGTTAAAAATCAATCGTTTTTTTCCGAAAAATTACATTTTGTTTATGCTTTGTCACTCGAATTAGTCCTGTGTTTAAAATTTTTCAATTCAGACCATTTTAAAATTTCAACATTTTTTATGTTTAGGTTAGTGGCCCCCCTTATCACACTTACGAAAACTTAATTCTCCATTACTCTGTTAAAAACCAATCGATTTTTGCCGAAACATTACATTTTGCTTATATTGTTGTCACTCATATAAGTCTTGCATTTTAAATTGTTAAATTCAGACCATTTTAAAATTTCAATATATTTGATACTTAGGTAAAGGCCCCTCTTATCAATTTTACGAAAACTTTGTTTCGTCATAAATCTGTTAGATTTTGATTTTGATTTTCCCCAAAAATGACATTTAAAATTGTACAATCTAGACCAATTAAAAATTTCAACATTTTTGATGTTTAGGTAAGGGTCCCCCATTATAAATTTTATGAAAACATTGTTTCGCCATAACTCTTTTAAAGACCAATCGGTTTTTGCCGATAAAATACATTTTGCTTATGTTTTGTCACTTATATTAGTCCTGCATTTAAAATTGTTGAAATCAGACCATTTAAAAATTTTAGCATTTTTGATGTTTAGTAAAGGGTCTTGCTTATCACTTTTATGACAACTTTGTTTCGCCATATTTTTGTTAAAAATCAATCGTTTTTTTCCGAACAATCACATTTTGTTTATGTTTTGTCACTCGAATTAGTCCTGCATTTAAAATTTTTCAATTCAGACCATTTTAAAACTTCAACATTTTTTATGTTTAGGTTAGTGGCCCCCCTTATCACACTTACGAAGACTTGTTTCTCCATTACTCTGTTAAAACCAATCGATTTTTGCCGAATAATTACATTTTGCTTATATTGTTGTCTCTCATATAAGTCTTGCATTTTAAATTGTTAAATTCAGACCATATTAAAATTTCAATATCTTTGATACTTAGGTAAGGGCCCCTCTCATGAATTTTACGAAATCTATTGAAAATCAATCGCTTTTCCCCAAAAATGACATTTAAAATTATTCAATGTGATGATGTTTGATGTTTAGGTAAGCGTCCTTCCTTATCACCTTTACGAAAACTCTGTTTCGCCATTGCTCTGTTAAAAAAAATAAATTTTTGCCGAAAAATGAAATTTTGTTTATGTTTTGTCACTTGAATTAGTCCTGCATTTAAAATTGTTGAATTCAGACCATTTTAAAATTTCAACATTTTTAATACTTAGGTAAGGGCCCCTCTCATGAATTTTACGAAATCTGTTGAAAATTAATCGATTTTCCCCAAAAATGACATTTAAAATTATGCAATGTAGACCAAATAAAAATTTTTAATATTTTTGAGTTTTACGTAAGGGTCCCCCTATAATTTTTACGAAAACTTTGTTTCTGTTTTACTTTCTTAAAAATCAAACAATTTTTCGGAAAAAAGACTTTTTGTTTTATCACTTTTATTAATCCTATTAAAAATTTCAACATTTGTAATGTTTTTGTAAGGATCCGCCTAATAAATAAACCCGCTACTTATAGAGTAGAAGGGTATTATAACTTTGTTCAAACCGAAAATGTATGTAACAGGCAGAAGAAGACACCTCCGACCCCATAAAGTATTTATATTCTGGCTCAGGATTAACAGCCGAGTCGATATAGCCATGTTTGTCTGTCCGTCTGTCTGTCCATGTGAAAACCTAGATCTCCGCTAGGACTACCAAATTTGGTGACAATATGTGTTATTATTGCACGCTGATCAAGCTTATTTTGGATTTTGGCCACGCCTCCTTCTGCCCCCGTAAATCGAAAAAAAATGGATTACCTCTAGATCTCAGCAATTATAAAAGCTAGGACTACCAAATTTGGTGACAATATGTGTTATTATTGCACGCTGATCAAGTTTATTTTGGATTTTGGCCACGCCCCCTTCCGTCCCCGTAAATAGACAAAAATTGATCACAAGCGCAATATTGATGCCACATTGTTCATTTTTGGTTTATATGATAAACCAAATGATCTCTGAAAATTTGATAACAATCGGATAATGTAATGTAATGCAAGCAGCGCTGCCGGCCGCATCAAAAATTAAATGTGTGCAAAAATTTTTTTGTTTATTTTAGATTTTGACTATGCCTAAATATTGTAAGTCCATCGCCTTTTACGGTCAAAATATGATTGTGGCCGTTCTTTATTGTTCCGCAAATAATTTTGATGTACGAGCAGCTGGGTAGCTGGTATATTACAGTCGAGCATTCTCGAATGTAGCTTTCTTACTTGTTTTTACGAAAACTTTATTTCTCCATTACTCTGTTAAAAATCAATCGATTTTTGCCAAAAATTACATTTTGTTAATGTTTTGTCACTCGAATTAGTCCTGCACTTAAAATTTTTCAATTCAAACCATTTTAAAATTACAACATTTTTGATGTTTAGGTAAGGGGCCCCCTTATCACATTCACGAAAACTTGTTTCTCCAATACTCTGTTAAAAACCAATCGATTTTTGCCGAAAAATGACATTTTGTTCATATTGTTGTCTTTCATATTAGTCTTGCATTTAAAAATGTTGAATCCGGACCATTTTAAAATTTCAACATTTTTGATACCTAGGTAAGGGCCCCTCTTATCAATGTTAAGAAAACTTTGTTTCTCCATAGATCTGTTAGAAATCAATCGATTTTCCCCAAAAATGACATTTAAAATTATTCAATGTAGAGCAATTAAAACTTTCAACATTTTTGATGTTTAGGTAAGGGTCCTTCCTTATCACCTTTACGAAAACTCTGTTTCACCATAACTCTGATAAAAACCAATCAATTTTTGCCCAAAAATTACACTTTGCTTATGTTTTGTCACTCGAATTAGTCCTGTATTTAAAATTTTTCAATTCAAACCATTTTAAAATTACAACATTTTAGATGTTTAGATAAGGGGCTCCCCTTATTACATTTTACGAAAACTTTGTTTCTCCATTACTTTGTTGAAAATCAATTATTTTTCCCAAGGACTGATATTTTGTTTATGTTTTGTTACTTATATTATTCCTGCACTTTATATTGTTCAATTCAGACCATTTTAAAATTTCAACATTTTTGATACTTAGGTAAGGGTCCGCCCTTATAATTTTAACGAGAATTTTGTTTCGCCAAAACTCTTTTAAAAACCAATCGATTTTTGCCGAAAAATGACATTTTGTTTATATTGTTGTCTTTCATATCAGTCATGCATTTAAAAATGTTGAATCCGGACCATTTTAAAATTTCAACATTTTTGATACCTAGGTAAGGGCCCCTCTTATCAATTTTACGAAAACTTTGTTTCTCCATAGATCTGTTAGAAATCAATCGATTTTCCCCAAAAATGACATTTAAAATTATTCAATGTAGAGCAATTAAAACTTTCAACATTTTTGATGTTTAGGTAAGGGTCCTTCCTTATCACCTTTACGAAAACTCTGTTTCACCATAACTCTGATAAAAACCAATCAATTTTTGCCCAAAAATTACACTTTGCTTATGTTTTGTCACTCGAATTAGTCCTGTATTTAAAATTGTTGAATTCAGACCATTTTAAAATTTCAATATCTTTGATACTTAGGTAAGGGTCCCCCTTTGCAACTTTACGAAAACTTTGTTTCTCCATAAATCTCTTAAAAATCAATCGATTTTCTCCAAAAACGACATTTAAAATTATTCAATGTAGACCAAATACAAATCAACATTTTTGATGTTTAGGTAAGCGTCCTTCCTTATCACCTTTACGAAAACTCTGTTTCGCCATTGCTCTGTTAAAAAAATCAATTTTTGCCGAAAAATGAAATTTTGTTTATGTTTTGTCACTCGAATTAGTCCTGCATTTAAAATTGTTGAACTCAGACCATTTTAAAATTTCAACATTTTTAATACCTAGGTAAGGGCCCCTCTCATGAATTTTACGAAATCTGTTGAAAATCAATCGATTTTCCCCAAAAATGACATTTAAAATTATTCAATGTAGACCAAATACAAATTTCAACATTTTTGATGTTTACGTAAGGGTCCCCCTTATAATTTTTACGAAAACTTTGTTTCTCCTTTACTTTCTTAAAAATCAAACGATTTTTCGGAAAAAAGACTATTTGTTTTGTCACTTTTATTAATCCTATTAAAAATTTCAACATTTGTAATGTTTTCGTAAGGATCCGCCTTATAAATAAACCCGCTACTTATAGAGTAGAAGGGTATTATAACTTTGTTCAAACCGAAAATGTATGTAACAGGCAGAAGAAGACACCTCCGAGCCCGTAAAGTATATATATTCTGGCTCAGGATTAACAGCCGAGTCGATATAGCCATGTTCGTCTGTCCGTCTGTCTGTCCATGTGAAAACCTAGATCTCCGCTATTATAAGAGCTAGGACTACCAAATTTGGTGACAATATGTGTTATTATTGCGCGCTGATCAAGTTTATTTTGGATTTTGGCCACGCCCCCTTCTGCCCCATAAATCAAAAAAATGGATTACCTCTAGATCTCAGCAGTTATAAAAGCTAGGACTACCAGATTTGGTGACAATATGTGTTATTATTGCACGCTGATCAAGTTTATTTTGGATTTTGGCCAAGCCCCCTTCCGTCCCCGTAAATAGAAAAAAATTGATTACAAGCGCAATTTTGATGCCGTATTGTTCATTTTTGGTTTATATGATAAACCAAATGATCTCTGAAAATTTGATAACAATCGGATAATGTAATATAATGCAAGCAGCGCTGCCGGCCGCATCAAAAATTAAATGTGTGCAAACATTTTTTTGTTTATTTTAGATTTTGACTATGCCTAAATATTGTAAGTCCATCGCCTTTTACGGTCAAAATATGATTGTGGCCGTTCTTTATTGTTCCGCAAATAATTTTGATGTACGAGCAGCTGGGTAACTGGTATATTACAGTCGAGCACACTCGAATGTAGCTTTCTTACTTGTTTTTACGAAAATTTTGTTTCTCCATTACTTTGTTAAAAACCAATCAATTTTTGCCGAAAAATGAAATTTTGTTTATGTTTTGTCACTCGAATTAGTCCTGCACTTAAAATTGTTCAATTCAGACCATTTTAAAATTTCAACATTTTTGATGTTTAGGTAAGGCTTCCCACATGTTTCATTTTACGAAAACTTTGTTTCTACATCACTTTGTTAAGAATCAATCGATTTTCCGAAAAATAACATTTTGTTTATGTTTTGTCACTCATATTAATCCTGCATTTAAAATTGTTCAGTTTAGACTATTTTAAAATTTCAACATTTTTGATGCTTAGGTAAGGCTCCTTCCTCATCACCTTTACGAACACTCTGTTTCGTCATAACTCTGTTAAAAACCAATCAATTTTTGCCGAAAAATTACACTTTACTTATGTTTTGCCACTCGAATTTTTCCTGCATTCAAAATTGTAGAATTCAGACCATTTTAAAATTTCATCATTTTTGATGTTTAGGTAAGGGTCCCTTATCAATTTTACGAAAACTTAGTTACTCCATAAATCTGTAGGAAATCAATAGATTTTACCCAAAAATGACATTTAAAATATTCAATGTAGACCAAATACAAATTTCAACATTTTTGATGTTTACGTAAGGGTCCCCCCTTATAATTTTTACGAAAACTTTGTTTCGCTTTTACTTTTTTAAAAATAAATCGATTTTTCCGAATTGTTTTGTTTATGCTTTGTCACTCTTATACATACAGCATTTAAAAATCATCAATATAGACTATTTAAAAATATCAACATTTTTTATACTTAGGTAAGGGCCCCCCCTTATAATTTTAACGAAAATTTTGTTTCGCCATAACTATTTTAAAAACCTATCGATTTTTGCCGAAAAATGACATTTTGTTTATGTTTTGTCACTCGAATTAGTCCTGCATTTAAAATTTTTCAATTCAGACCATTTTAAAATTTCAACATTTTTGATGTTTAGGTAAGTGGATACTTTGTTTCTCCATAAATCTGTTAAAAAACAATTGATTTTCCCAAAAATGACATTTAAAATTATACAATGTAGACCAATTAAAAATTTCAACATTTTTGATGTTTAGGTAAGGATCCCCCATTATAATTTTTATGAAAACTTTGTTTTGCCATAACTCTTTTAAAGACCAATCGATTTTTGCCGAAAAAAGACATTTTGCTTATATTGTTGTCACTCATATAAGTCTGGCATTTTAAGTTGTTAAATTGAGACCATTTTAAAATTTCAATATTTCTATACTTAGGTAAGGATTTTCCCCAAAAATGACATTAAAAATTATTCACTGTAGACCAAATAAAAATTGCAACATTTTTGATGTTTAGGTAAGCGTCCTTCCTTATCACCTTTACGAAAACTCTGTTTCGCCATTACCCTGTTAAAAAAAATCAATTTTTGCCGAAAAATAAATTTTGTTTATGTTTTGTCACTCGAATTAGTCCTGCATTTAAAATTGTTGAATTCAGACCATTTTAAAATTTCAACATTTTTAATACTTAGGTAACGGCCCCTCTCATGAATTCTACGAAATCTGTTGAAAATCAATCGATTTTCCCCAAAAATGACATTTAAAATTATTCAATGTAGACCAAATAAAAATTTCAACATTTTTGATGTTTAGGTAAGCGTCCTTCCTTATCACCTTTACGAAAACTCTGTTTCGTCATAACTCTGTTAAAAACCAATCAATTTTTGCCGAAAAATTACACTTTACTTATGTTTTGCCACTCGAATTTTTCCTGCATTCAAAATTGTAGAATTCAGACCATTTTAAAATTTCATCATTTTTGATGTTTAGGTAAGGGTCCCTTATCAATTTTACGAAAACTTAGTTACTCCATAAATCTGTAGGAAATCAATAGATTTTACCCAAAAATGACATTTAAAATATTCAATGTAGACCAAATACAAATTTCAACATTTTTGATGTTTACGTAAGGGTCCCCCCTTATAATTTTTACGAAAACTTTGTTTCGCTTTTACTTTTTTAAAAATAAATCGATTTTTCCGAATTGTTTTGTTTATGCTTTGTCACTCTTATTAATACAGCATTTAAAAATCATCAATATAGACTATTTAAAAATATCAACATTTTTTATACTTAGGTAAGGGTCCCCCCTTATAATTTTAACGAAAATTTTGTTTCGCCATAACTATTTTAAAAACCTATCGATTTTTGCCGAAAAATGACATTTTGTTTATGTTTTGTCACTCGAATTAGTCCTGCATTTAAAATTTTTCAATTCAGACCATTTTAAAATTTCAACATTTTTGATGTTTAGGTAAGTGGATACTTTGTTTCTCCATAAATCTGTTAAAAAACAATTGATTTTCCCAAAAATGACATTTAAAATTATACAATGTAGACCAATTAAAAATTTCAACATTTTTGATGTTTAGGTAAGGATCCCCCATTATAATTTTTATGAAAACTTTGTTTTGCCATAACTCTTTTAAAGACCAATCGATTTTTGCCGAAAAAAGACATTTTGCTTATATTGTTGTCACTCATATAAGTCTGGCATTTTAAGTTGTTAAATTGAGACCATTTTTAAATTTCAATATTTCTATACTTAGGTAAGGATTTTCCCCAAAAATGACATTAAAAATTATTCACTGTAGACCAAATAAAAATTGCAACATTTTTGATGTTTAGGTAAGCGTCCTTCCTTATCACCTTTACGAAAACTCTGTTTCGCCATTACTCTGTTAAAAAAAATCCATTTTTGCCGAAAAATAAATTTTGTTTATGTTTTGTCACTCGAATTAGTCCTGCATTTAAAATTGTTGAATTCAGACCATTTTAAAATTTCAACATTTTTAATACTTAGGTAACGGCCCCTCTCATGAATTCTACGAAATCTGTTGAAAATCAATCGATTTTCCCCAAAAATGACATTTAAAATTATTCAATGTAGACCAAATAAAAATTTCAACATTTTTGATGTTTAGGTAAGCGTCCTTCCTTATCACCTTTACGAAAACTCTGTTTCGCCATTACCCTGTTAAAAAAAATCAATTTTTGCCGAAAAGTGAAGTTTTGTTTATGTTTTGTCACTCGAATTAGTCCTGCATTTAAAATTGTTGAATTCAGACCATTTTAAAATTTCAACATTTTTAATACTTAGGTAAGGGCCCCTCTTATCAATTTTACGAAATCTGTTGAAAATCAATCCATTTTCCCCAAAAATGACATTTAAAATTATTCAATGTAGACCAAATAAAAATTTCAACATTTTTGATGTTTACGTAAGGGTCCCCCTATAATTTTTACGAAAACTTTGTTTCTCGTTTACTTTGTTAAAAATCAATCGATTTTTCGGAAAAAAGACTTTTTGTTTTGTTACTCCTATTAATCCTGTATTTAAACTTAATCAATATAGACCATATAAAAATTTCAACATTTTTGATGTTTAGGTGGAAATCTTCCCTTATTACATTTTACGAAAAGTTTGTTTCTCCATTGCTTTTTTAAAAACCAATCGATTTTTGCCGAAAAAAGACATTTTGTTAATGTTTTGTCACTCTTATTAATCCTGCATTTAAAATTGTTCAATCCAAACCATTTTAAAATTTCAACATTTTTGATGTTTAGGTTAGGGTCTCCCCTTATTACATTCTACAAAAACTTTGTTTCTCAATTACTTTGTTAAAAACCAATCGAATTTTGCCGAAAGGGTCCCTCTTATCAATTTTCAATTGTTGAAATCAGACCATTTAAAAATTTCATCATTTTTGATGTTTAGTAAAGGGTCTCGCTTATCACTTTTATGACAACTTTGTTTCGCCATATTTTTGTTAAAAATCAATCGTTTTTTTCCGAACAATCACATTTTGTTTATGTTTTGTCACTCGAATTAGTCCTGCATTTAAAATTTTTCAATTCAGACCATTTTAAAATTTCAACATTTTTTATGTTTAGGTTAGTGGCCCCCCTTATCACTCTTACGAAGGCTTGTTTCTCTATTACTCTGTTAAAAACCAATCGATTTTTGCCGAATAATTACATTTTGCTTATATTGTTGTCTCTCATATAAGTCTTGCATTTTAAATTGTTAAATTCAGACCATTTTAAAATTTCAATATATTTGATA
Source organism: Zaprionus ghesquierei (assembly GCA_018904095.1). Taxonomy (NCBI): domain Eukaryota; kingdom Metazoa; phylum Arthropoda; class Insecta; order Diptera; family Drosophilidae; genus Zaprionus; species Zaprionus ghesquierei. Next base: position 112,200 of record JAEIGP010000424.1, on the reverse strand, counting down.
CTTAGGTAAGGGCCCCTCTCATGACTTTTACGAAATCTATTGAAAATCAATCGATTTTCCCCAAAAATGACATTTAAAATTATTCAATGTAGACCAAAAAAACTTTCAACATTTTTGATGTTTAGGTAAGCGTCCTTCCTTATCACCTTTACGAAAACTCTGTTTCGCCATTACTCAAATTAAAAAAATCCATTTTTGCCGAAAAATTAAATTTTGTTTATGTTTTGTCACTCGAATTAGTCCTGCATTTAAAATTGTTGAATTCAGACCATTTTAAAATTTCAACATTTTTAATACTTAGGTAAGGGCCCCTCTCATGAATTTTACAAAATCTGTTGAAAATCAATCGATTTTCCCCAAAAATGACATTTAAAATTATGCAATGTAGACCAAATAAAAATTTTTAATATTTTTGATGTTTACGTAAGGGTCCCCCTATAATTTTTACAAAAGCTTTGTTTCTGTTTTACTTTCTTAAAAATCAAACAATTTTTCGGAAAAAAAGACTTTTTGTTTTATCACTTTTATTAATCCTATTAAAAATTTCAACATTTGTAATGTTTTCGTAAGGATCCGCCTTATAAATAAACCCGCTACTTATAGAGTAGAAGGGTATTATAACTTTGTTCAAACCGAAAATGTATGTAACAGGCAGAAGAAGACACCTCCGACCCCATAAAGTATATATATTCTGGCTCAGGATTAACAGCTGAGTCGATATAGCCATGTTCGTCTGTCCGTCTGTCTGTCCATGTGAAAACCTAGATCTCCGCTATTATAAGAGCTAGGACTACCAAATTTGGTGACAATATGTGTTATTATTGCACGCTGATCAAGTTTATTTTGGAATTTGGCCACGCCTCCTTCTGCCCCCGTAAATCGAAAAAAATGGATTACCTCTAGATCTCAGCAGTTATAAAAGCTAGGACTACCAAATTTGGTGACAATATGTGTTATTATTGCACGCTGATCAAGTTTATTTTGGATTTTGGCCACGCCCCCTTCCGTCCCCGTAAATAGACAAAAATTGATTACAAGCGCAATTTTGATGCCATATTGTCCATTTTCGGTTTATATGATAAACCAAATGATCTCTGAAAATTTGATAACATTCGGATAATGTAATGTAATGCAAGCAGCGCTGCCGGCCGCATCAAAAATTAAATGTGTGCAAAAATTTTTTTGTTTATTTTAGATTTTGACTATGCCTAAATATTGTAAGTCCATCGCCTTTTACGGTCAAAATATGATTGTGGCCGTTCTTTATTGTTCCGCAAATAATTTTGATGTACGAGCAGCTGGGTAACTGGTATATTACAGTCGAGCACACTCGAATGTAGCTTTCTTACTTGTTTTTACGAAAACTTTGTTTCTCCATTACTTTGTTAAAAACCAATCAATTTTTGCCGAAAAATGACATTTTGTTTATGTTTTGTCACTCGAATTAGTCCTGCACTTAAAATTGTTCAATTCAGACCATTTGAAAATTTCAACATTTTTGATGTTTAGGTAAGGCTTCCCACATATTTCATTTTACGAAAACTTTGTTTCTACATCACTTTGTTAAGAATCAATCGATTTTCCGAAAAATAACATTTTGTTTATGTTTTGTCACTCATATTAATCCTGCATTTAAAATTGTTCAGTTTAGACCATTTTAAAATTTCAACATTTTTGATGCTTAGGTAAGGGTCCTTCCTCATCACCTTTACAAACACTCTGTTTCGTCATAACTCTGTTAAAAACCAATCAATTTTTGCCGAAAAATTACACTTTACTTATGTTTTGCCACTCGAATTTTTCCTGCATTCAAAATTGTAGAATTCAGACCATTTTAAAATTTCAACATTTTTGATGTTTAGGTAAGGGTCCCTTATCAATTTTACGAAAACTTAGTTACTCCATAAATCTGTAGGAAATCAATAGATTTTACCCAAAAATGACATTTAAAATATTCAATGTAGACCAAATACAAATTTCAACATTTTTGATGTTTACGTAAGGGTCCCCCCTTATAATTTTTACGAAAACTTTGTTTCTCTTTTACTTTGTTAAAAATAAATCGATTTTTCCGAATTGTTTTGTTTATGCTTTGTCACTCTTATTAATACAGCATTTAAAAATCATCAATATAGACTATTTAAAAATATCAACATTTTTTATACTTAGGTAAGGGTCCCCCCTTATAATTTTAACGAAAATTTTGTTTCACCATAACTATTTTAAGAACCTATCGATTTTTGCCGAAAAATGACATTTTGTTTATGTTTTGTCACTCGAATTAGTCCTGCACTTAAAATTTTTCAATTCAAACCATTTTAAAATTACAACATTTTTGATGTTTAGGTAAGGGGCCCCCTTATCACATTCACGAAAACTTGTTTCTCCATTACTCTGTTAAAAACCAATCGATTTTTGCCAAAAATTACATTTTGTTAATGTTTTGTCACTCGAATTAGTCCTGCACTTAAAATTTTTCAATTCAAACCATTTTAAAATTACAACATTTTTGATGTTTAGGTAAGGGGCCCCCTTATCACATTCACGAAAACTTGTTTCTCCATTACTCTGTTAAAAACCAATCGATTTTTGCCGAAAAATGACATTTTGTTCATATTGTTGTCTTTCATATTAGTCTTGCATTTAAAAATGTTGAATCCGGACCATTTTAAAATTTCAACATTTTTGATACCTAGGTAAGGGCCCCTCTTATCAATGTTACGAAAACTTTGTTTCTCCATAGATCTGTTAGAAATCAATCGATTTTCCCAAAAAATGACAGTTAAAATTATTCAATGTAGACCAAATAAAAATTTCAACATTTTTGATGTTTAGGTAAGCGTCCTTCCTTATCACCTTTACGAAAACTCTGTTTCGCCATTACCCTGTTAAAATAAATCAATTTTTGCCGAAAAATGAAATTTTGTTTATGTTTTGTCACTCAAATTAGTCCTGCATTTAAAATTGTTGAATTCAGACCATTTTAAAATTTCAACAGTTTTAATACTTAGGTAAGGGCCCCTCTTATCAATTTTACGAAATCTGTTGAAAATCAATCCATTTTCCCCAAAAATGACATTTAAAATTATTCAATGTAGACCAATTAAAACTTTCAACATTTTTGATGTTTAGATAAGGGTACTTCTTTATTACCTTTACGAAAACTCTGTTTCACCATATCTCTGATAAAAACCAATCAATTTTTGCCCAAAAATTACACTTTGCTTATGTTTTGTCACTCGAATTAGTCCTGTATTTAAAATTGTTGAATTCAGACCATTTTAAAATTTCAACATTTTTGATGTTTAGGTAAGGGTCCCCCTTATCAACTTTACGAAAACTTTGTTTCTCCATAAATCTCTTAAAAATCAATCGATTTTCTCCAAAAATGACATTTAAAATTATTCAATGTAGACCAAATACAAATCAACATTTTTGATGTTTAGGTAAGCGTCCTTCCTTATCACCTTTACGAAAACTCTGTTTCGCCATTGCTCTGTTAAAAAAATCAATTTTTGCCGAAAAATGAAATTTTGTTTATGTTTTGTCACTCGAATTAGTCCTGCATTTAAAATTGTCGAATTCAGACCATTTTAAAATTTCCACATTTTTAATACTTAGGTCCCTTAGGCCCCTCTCATGAATTTTACGAAATCTGTTGAAAATCAATCGATTTTCCCCAAAAATGACATTTAAAATTATTCAATGTAGACCAAATACAAATTTCAACATTTTTGATGTTTACGTAAGGGTCCCCCCTTATAATTTTTACGAAAACTTTGTTTCTCCTTTACTTACTTAAAAATCAAACGATTTTTCTGAAAAAAGACTTTTTGTTTTGTCACTTTTATTAATCCTATTAAAAATTTCAACATTTGTAATGTTTTCGTAAGGATCCGCCTTATAAATAAACCCGCTACTTATAGAGTAGAAGGGTATTATAACTTTGTTCAAACCGAAAATGTATCTAACAGGCAGAAGAAGACACCTCCGACCCCATAAAGTATATATATTCTGGCTCAGGATTAACAGCCGAGTCGATATAGCCATGTTCGTCTGTCCGTCTGTCTGTCCATGTGAAAACCTAGATCTCAGCTATTATAAAAGCTAGGACTACAGTCCTTTGTTTCTCTTTTACTTTGTTAAAAATAAATCGATTTTTCCGAATTGTTTTGTTTATGCTTTGTCACTCTTATTAATACAGCATTTAAAAATCATCAATATAGACTATTTAAAAATATCAACATTTTTTATACTTAGGTAAGGGTCCCCCCTTATAATTTTAACGAAAATTTTGTTTCGCCATAACTATTTTAAAAACCTATCGATTTTTGCCGAAAAATGACATTTTGTTTATGTTTTGTCACTCGAATTAGTCCTGCATTTAAAATTTTTCAATTCAGACCATTTTAAAATTTCAACATTTTTGATGTTTAGGTAGGTGGATACTTTGTTTCTCCATAAATCTGTTAAAAAACAATTGATTTTCCCAAAAATGACATTTAAAATTATACAATGTAGACCAATTAAAAATTTCAACATTTTTGATGTTTAGGTACGGATCCCCCATTATAATTTTTATGAAAACTTTGTTTTGCCATAACTCTTTTAAAGACCAATCGATTTTTGCCGAAAAAAGACATTTTGCTTATATTGTTGTCACTCATATAAGTCTTGCATTTTAAGTTGTTAAATTGAGACCATTTTAAAATTTCAATATTTCTATACTTAGGTAAGGATTTTCCCCAAAAATGACATTTAATATTATTCAATGTAGACCAAATAAAAATTGCAACATTTTTGATGTTTAGGTAAGCGTCCTTCCTTATCACCTTTACGAAAACTCTGTTTCGCCATTACCCTGTTAAAAAAAATCAATTTTTGCCGAAAAATGAAATTTTGTTTATGTTTTGTCACTCGAATTAGTCCTGCATTTAAAATTGTTGAATTCAGACCATTTTAAAATTTCAACATTTTTAATACTTAGGTAAGGGCCCCTCTTATCAATTTTACGAAATCTGTTGAAAATCAATCCATTTTCCCCAAAAATGACATTTAAAATTATTCAATGTAGACCAAATAAAAATTTCAACATTTTTGATGTTTACGTAAGGGTCCCCCTATAATTTTTACGAAAACTTTGTTTCTCGTTTACTTTGTTAAAAATCAATCGATTTTTCGGAAAAAAGACTTTTTGCTTTGTTACTCCTATTAATCCTGCATTTAAACTTAATCAATATAGACCATATAAAAATTTCAACATTTTTGATGTTTAGGTGGAAATCTTCCCTTATTACATTTTACGAAAAGTTTGTTTCTCCATTGCTTTTTTAAAAACCAATCGATTTTTGCCGAAAAAAGACATTTTGTTTATGTTTTGTCACTCTTATTAATCCTGCATTTAAAATTGTTCAATCCAAACCATTTTAAAATTTCAACATTTTTGATGTTTAGGTTAGGGTCTCCCCTTATTACATTCTACAAAAACTTTGTTTCTCCATTACTTTGTTAAAAACCAATCTATTTTTCCCGAAAAATGACATTTTGTTTATGTTTTGTCACTCGAACTAGTCCTGCATTTAAAATTGTTGAAATCAGACCATTTAAAAATTTCAGCATTTTTGATGTTTAGTAAAGGGTCTCGCTTATCACTTTTATGACAACTTTGTTTCGCCATATTTTTGTTAAAAATCAATCGTTTTTTTCCGAACAATCACATTTTGTTTATATTTTGTCACTCGAATTAGTCCTGCATTTAAAATTTTTCAATTCAGACCATTTTAAAATTTCAACGAAGACTTGTTTCTGCATTACTCTGTTAAAAACCAATCGATTTTTGCAGAATAATTACATTTTGCTCATATTGTTGTCTCTCATATAAGTTTTGCATTTTAAATTGTTAAATTCAGACCATTTTAAAATTTCAATATATTTGATACTTAGGTAAAGGCCCCTCTCATGAATTTTACAAAATCTATCGAAAATCAATCGATTTTCCCCAAAAATGACATTTAAAATTATTCAATGTAGACCAAATAAAAATTTCAACATTTTTGATGTTTAGGTAAGCGTCCTTCCTTATCACCTTTACGAAAACTCTGTTTCGCCATTACTCTGTTAAAAAAAATCCATTTTTGCCGAAAAATTAAATTTTGTTTATGTTTTGTCACTCGAACTAGTCCTGCATTTAAAATTGTTGAATTCAGACCATTTTAAAATTTCAACATTTTTAATACTTAGGTAAGGGCCCCTCTCATGAATTTTACAAAATCTGTTGAAAATCAATCGATTTTCCCCAAAAATGACATTTAAAATTATGCAATGTAGACCAAATAAAAATTTTTAATATTTTTGATGTTTACGTAAGGGTCCCCCTATAATTTTTACGAAAGCTTTGTTTCTGTTTTACTTTCTTAAAAATCAAACAATTTTTCGGAAAAAAGACTTTTTGTTTTATCACTTTTATTAATCCTATTAAAAATTTCAACATTTGTAATGTTTTTGTAAGGATCCGCCTTATAAATAAACCCGCTACTTATAGAGTAGAAGGGTATTATAACTTTGTTCAAACCGAAAATGTATGTAACAGGCAGAAGAAGACACCTCCGACCCCATAAAGTATATATATTCTGGCTCAGGATTAACAGCCGAGTCGATATAGCCATGTTCGTCTGTCCGTCTGTCTGTCCATGTGAAAACCTAGATCTCCGCTATTATAAGAGCTAGGACTACCAAATTTGGTGACAATATGTGTTATTATTGCACGCTGATCAAGTTTATTTTGGAATTTTGCCACGCCTCCTTCTGCCCCCGTAAATCGAAAAAAATGGATTACCTTTAGATCTCAGCAGTTATAAAAGCTAGGACTACCAAATTTGGTGACAATATGTGTTATTATTGCACGCTGATCAAGTTTATTTTGGATTTTGGCCACGCCCCCTTCCGTCCCCGTAAATAGACAAAAATTGATTACAAGCGCAATATTGATGCCATATTGTCCATTTTCGGTTTATATGATAAACCAAATGATCTCTGAAAATTTGATAACATTCGGATAATGTAATGTAATGCAAGCAGCGCTGCCGGCCGCATCAAAAATTAAATGTGTGCAAAAATTTTTTTGTTTATTTTAGATTTTGACTATGCCTAAATATTGTAAGTCCATCGCCTTTTACGGTCAAAATATGATTGTGGCCGTTCTTTATTGTTCCGCAAATAATTTTGATGTACGAGCAGCTGGGTAGCTGGTATATTACAGTCGAGCACACTCGAATGTAGCTTTCTAACTTGTTTTTACGAAAACTTTGTTTCTCCATTACTTTGTTAAAAATCAATCGATTTTTGCCAAAAATTAGATTTTGTTAATGTTTTGTCACTCGAATTAGTCCTGCACTTAAAATTTTTCAATTCAAACCATTTTAAAATTACAACATTTTTGATGTTTAGGTAAGGGGCCCCCTTATCACATTCACGAAAACTTGTTTCTCCATTACTCTGTTAAAAACCAATCGATTTTTGCCGAAAAATGACATTTTGTTCATATTGTTGTCTTTCATATTAGTCTTGCATTTAAAAATGTTGAATCCGGACCATTTTAAAATTTCAACATTTTTGATACCTAGGTAAGGGCCCCTCTTAACAATGTTAGGAAAACTTTGTTTATCCATAGATCTGTTAGAAATCAATCGATTTTCCCCAAAAATGACAATTAAAATTATTCATTGTAGAGCAATTAAAACTTTCAACATTTTTGATGTTTAGGTAAGGGTCCTTCCTTATCACCTTTACGAAAACTCTGTTTCACCATAACTCTGATACAAACCAATAAATTTTTGCCCAAAAATTACACTTTGCTTATGTTTTGTCACTCGAATTAGTCCTGTATTTAAAATTGTTGAATTCAGACCATTTTAAAATTTCAACATTATTGATGTTTAGGTAAGGGTCCCTCTTACCAATTTTACGAAAGCTTTGTTTCTCCATAAATATGTTAAAAATCAATCGATTTTTCAGAAAAATTACATTTTGTTCATATTGTTGTCACTCATATTAGTCCTGCATTTAAAATTGTTCAATTTAGAACAATTTTTGATACTAAGGTAGGGGTCCCCCTTATAATTTTAACGAAAATTTTCGCCATAACTCTTTTAAAAACCAATTGATTTTTGCCGAAAAATCACATTTTGTTTATGTTGTGTCACTCGAATTAGTCCTGCATTTAAAATAGTTGAATTCAGACCATTTTAAAATTTCAACATTTTTGATACTTAATAAGGGTCTTCCCTTATAATTTTAACGAAAATTTTGTTTCGCCATAACTCTTTTAAAAACCAATCGATTTTTGCCGAAAATGACATTCTGTTTATGTTTTGTCACTCATATTTGTCCTGCATTTAAAATTGTTCAATATAGACCATTTTAAAATTTAAACATTTTTGATGTTTTGTTTTTTCTTTATCACCTTTACGAAAACTTTCTTTCGCCATAACTTTGTTAAAAACCAATCTATTTTTCCCAAAAAATGATATTTTGTTTATGTTTTGTCACTCGAATTAGTCCTGCATTTAAAATTGTTGAATTCAGACCATTTTAAAATTTCAACATTTTTAATACTTAGGTAAGGGCCCCTCTTATCAATTTTACGAAATCTGCTGAAAATCAATCCATTTTCCCCAAAAATGACATTTAAAATTATTCAATGTAGACCAAATAAAAATTTCAACATTTTTGATGTTTACGTAAGGGTCCCCCTATAATTTTTACGAAAACTTTATTTCTCGTTTACTTTGTTAAAAATCAATCGGTTTTTCGGAAAAAAGTCTTTTTGTTTTGTTACTCCTATTAATCCTGCATTTAAACTTAATCAATATAGACCATATAAAAATTTCAACATTTTTGATGTTTAGGTGGAAATCTTCCCTTATTAGATTTTACGAAAAGTTTTTTTCTCCATTGCTTTTTTAAAAACCAATCGATTTTTGCCGAAAAAAGACATTTTGTTTATGTTTTGTCACTCTTATTAATCCTGCATTTAAAATTGTTCAATCCAAACCATTTTAAAATTTCAACATTTTTGATGTTTAGGTTAGGGTCTCCCCTTATTACATTCTACAAAAACTTTGTTTCTCCATTACTTTGTTAAAAACCAATCGAACTATGCCGACAAATGACATTTTGTTAATGTTTTGTCCCTCGAAGTAGTCCTGCATTTAAAATTGTTGAAATCAGACCATTTAAAAATTTCAGCATTTTTGATGTTTAGTAAAGGGTCTCGCTTATCACTTTTATGATAACTCTGTTTCGCCATATTTTTGTTAAAAATCAATCGTTTTTTTCCGAACAATCACATTTTGTTTATGTTTTGTCACTCGAATTAGTCCTGCATTTAAAATTTTTCAATTCAGACCATTTTAAAATTTCAACATTTTTTATGTTTAGGTTAGTGGCCCCCCTTATCACACTTACGAAGACTTGTTTCTCCATTACTCTGTTAAAAACCAATCGATTTTTGCCGAATAATTACTTTTTGCTTATATTGTTGTCTCTCATATAAGTCTTGCATTTTAAATTGTTAAATTCAGACCATTTTAAAATTTCAATATATTTGATACTTAGGTAAGGGCCCCTCTCATGACTTTTACGAAATCTATTGAAAATCAATCGATTTTCCCCAAAAATGACATTTAAAATTATTCAATGTAGACCAAATAAAAATTTCAACATTTTTGATGTTTAGGTAAGCGTCCTTCCTTATCACCTTTACGAAAACTCTGTTTCGCCATTACTCTGTTAAAAAAAATCCATTTTTGCCAAAAAATTAAATTTTGTTTATGTTTTGTCACTCGAATTAGTCCTGCATTTAAAATTGTTGAATTCAGACCATTTTAAAATTTCAACATTTTTAATACTTAGGTAAGGGCCCCTCTCATGAATTTTACGAAATCTGTTGAAAATCAATCGATTTTCCCCAAAAATGACATTTTAAATTATGCAATGTAGACCAAATAAAAATTTTTAATATTTTTGATGTTTACGTAAGGGTCCCCCTATAATTTTTACGGAAGCTTTGTTTCTGTTTTACTTTCTTAAAAATCAAACGATTTTTCAGAAAAAAGACTTTTTGTTTTATCACTTTTATTAATCCTATTAAAAATTTCAACATTTGTAATGTTTTCGTAAGGATCCGCCTTATAAATAAACCCGTTACTTATAGAGTAGAAGGGTATTATAACTTTGTTCAAACCGAAAATGTATGTAACAGGCAGAAGAAGACACCTCCGACCCCATAAAGTATAATTATTCTGGCTCAGGATTAACAGCCGAGTCGATATAGCCATGTTCGTCTGTCCGTCTGTCTGTCCATGTGAAAACCTAGATCTCCGCTATTATAAAAGCTAGGACTACCAAATTTGGTGACAATATGTGTTATTATTGCACGCTGATTAAGTTTATTTTGGATTTTGGCCACGCCCCCTTCTGCCCCGTAAATCAAAAAAATGGATTACCTCTAGATCTCAGCAGTTATAAAAGCTAGGACTACCACATTTGGTGACAATATGTGTTGTTATTGCACGCTGATCAAGTTTATTTTGGATTTTGGCCACGCCCCCTTCCGTCCCCGTAAATAGAAAAAAATTGATTACAAGCGCAATTTTGATGCTATATTGTTCATTTTTGGTTTATATGATAAACCAAATGATCTCTGAAAATTTGATAACAATCGGATAATGTAACGTAATGCAAGCAGCGCTGCCGGCCGCATCAAAAATTAAATGTGTGCAAAAATTTTTTTGTTTATTTTAGATTTTGACTATGCCTAAATATTGTAAGTCCATCGCCTTTTACGGTCAAAATATGATTGTGGCCGTTCTTTATTGTTCCGCAAATAATTTTGATGTACGAGCAGCTGGGTAGCTGGTATATTACAGTCGAGCACACTCGAATGTAGCTTTCTTACTTGTTTTTACGAAAACTTTGTTTCTCCATTACTTTGTTAAAAACCAATCAATTTACTCGAATTAGTCCTGCATTTAAAATTTTTCAATTCAGACCATTTTAAAATTTCAACATTTTTGATGTTTAGGTAAGTGGCCCCCCTTATCAATTTTACGAAAGCTTTGTTTCTCCATAAATATGTTAAAAATCAATCGATTTTTCAGAAAAATTACATTTTGTTCATATTGTTGTCACTCATATTAGTCCTGCATTTAAAATTGTTCAATTTAGACAAATTTTTGATACTTAGGTAAGGGTCCCCCTTATAATTTTAACGAAAATTTTGTTTCGCCATAACTCTTTTAAAAACCAATCGATTTTTGCCGAAAAATCACATTTTGTTTATGTTGTGTCACTCGAATTAGTCCTGCATTTAAAATTGTTGAATTCAGACCATTTTAAAATTTCAACATTTTTGATACTTAATAAGGGTCTTCCCTTATAATTTTAATGAAAAATTTGGTTTCGCCATAACTCTTTTAAAAACCAATCGATTTTTGCCGAAAATGACATTCTGTTTATGTTTTGTCACTCATATTTGTCCTGCATTTAAAATTGATCAATATAGACCATTTTAAAATTTCAACATTTTTGATGTTTTGTTTTTTCTTTATCACCTTTACGAAAACTTTCTTTCGCCATAACTTTGTTAAAAACCAATCTATTTTTCCCGAAAAATGATATTTTGTTTATGTTTTGTCACTCGAACTCGTCCTGCATTTAAAATTGTTGAAATCAGACCATTTTAAAATTTCAACATTTTTGATGTTTAGGTAAGGGTCTCGCTTATCACTTTTATGACAACTTTGTTTCGCCATATTTTTGTTAAAAATCTATCGTTTTTTTTTCCGAAAAATCACATTTTGTTAATGTTTTCTCACTCGAATTAGTCCTGCATTTAAAATTTTTTTTAATGTTTTGTCACTCGAATTAGTCCTGCATTTAAAATTTTTCAATTCAAACCATTTTAAAATTACAACATTTTTGATGTTTAGGTAAGGGGCCCCCTTATAACATTCACGAAAACTTGTTTCTCCATTACTCTGTTAAAAACCAATCGATTTTTGCCGAAAAATGACAATTTGTTCATATTGTTGTCTTTCATATTAGTCTTGCATTTAAAAATGTTGAATCCGGACCATTTTAAAATTTCAATATTTTTGATACCTAGGTAAGGGCCCCTCTTATCAATGTTACGAAAACTTTGTTTCTCCATAGATCTGTTAGAAATCAATCGATTTTCCCCAAAAATGACATTTAAAATTATTCAATGTAGACCAAATAAAAATTTCAACATTTTTGATGTTTAGGTCAGCGTCTTTCCTTATCACCTTTACGAAAACTCTGTTTCGCCATTACCCTGTTAAAAAAATCAATTTTTGCCGAAAAATGAAATTTTGTTTATGTTTTGTCACTCGAATTAGTCCTGCATTTAAAATTGTTGAATTCAGACCATTTTTAGATTTCAACATTTTTAATACTTAGGTAAGGGCCCCTCTTATCAATTTTACGAAATCTGCTGAAAATCAATCCATTTTCCCCAAAAATGACATTTAAAATTATTCAATGTAGACCAAATAAAAATTTCAAAATTTTTGATGTTTACGTAAGGGTCCCCCTATAATTTTTACGAAAACTTTATTTCTCGTTTACATTGTTAAAAATCAATCGATTTTTCGGAAAAAAAGACTTTTTGTTTTGTTACTCCTATTAATCCTGCATTTAAATTTAATCAATATAGACCATATAAAAATTTCAACATTTTTGATGTTTAGGTGGAAATCTTCCCTTATTAGATTTTACGAAAAGTTTTTTTCTCCATTGCTTTTTTAAAAACCAATCGATTTTTGCCGAAAAAAGACATTTTGTTTATGTTTTGTCACTCTTATTAATCCTGCATTTAAAATTGTTCCATCCAAACCATTTTAAAATTTCAACATTTTTGATGTTTAGGTTAGGGTCTCCCCTTATTACATTCTACAAAAACTTTGTTTCTCCATTACTTTGTTAAAAACCAATCGAACTATGCCGACAAATGACATTTTGTTAATGTTTTGTCCCTCGAAGTAGTCCTGCATTTAAAATTGTTGAAATCAGACCATTTAAAAATTTCAGCATTTTTGATGTTTAGTAAAGGGTCTCGCTTATCACTTTTATGACAACTTTGTTTCGCCATATTTTTGTTAAAAATCAATCGTTTTTTTCCGAACAATCACATTTTGTTTATGTTTTGTCACTCGAATTAGTCCTGCATTTAAAATTTTTCAATTCAGACCATTTTAAAATTTCAACATTTTTTATGTTTAGGTTAGTGGCCCCCCTTATCACACTTACGAAGACTTGTTTCTCCATTACTCTGTTAAAAACCAATTAACCAATTTACTTTTTGCTTATATTGTTGTCTCTCATATAAGTCTTTCATTTTAAATTGTTAAATTCAGACCATTTTAAAATTTCAATATATTTGATACTTAGGTAAGGGCCCCTCTCATGACTTTTACGAAATCTATTGAAAATCAATCGATTTTCCCCAAAAATGACATTTAAAATTATTCAATGTAGACCAAATAAAAATTTCAACATTTTTGATGTTTAGGTAAGCGTCCTTCCTTATCACCTTTACGAAAACTCTGTTTCGCAATTACTCTGTTAAAAAAAATCCATTTTTGCCGAAAAATTAAATTTTGTTTATGTTTTGTCACTCGAATTAGTCCTGCATTTAAATTGTTGAATTCAGACCATTTTAAAATTTCAACATTTTTAATACTTAGGTAAGGGCCCCTCTCATGAATTTTACGAAATCTGTTGAAAATCAATCGATTTTCCCCAAAAATGACATTTTAAATTATGCAATGTAGACCAAATAAAAATTTTTAATATTTTTGATGTTTACGTAAGGGTCCCCCTATAATTTTTACGAAAGCTTTGTTTCTGTTTTACTTTCTTAAAAATCAAACAATTTTTCGGAAAAAAGACTTTTTGTTTTATCACTTTTATTAATCCTATTAAAAATTTCAACATTTGTAATGTTTTTGTAAGGATCCGCCTTATAAATAAACCCGCTACTTATAGAGTAGAAGGGTATTATAACTTTGTTCAAACCGAAAATGTATGTAACAGGCAGAAGAAGACACCTCCGACCCCATAAAGTATATTTATTCTGGCTCAGGATTAACAGCCGAGTCGATATAGCCATGTTCGTCTGTCCGTCTGTCTGTCCATGTGAAAACCTAGATCTCCGCTATTATAAGAGCTAGGACTACCAAATTTGGTGACAATATGTGTTATTATTGCACGCTGATCAAGTTTATTTTGGAATTTGGCCACGCCTTCTTCTGCCCCCGTAAATCGAAAAAAATGGATTACCTCTAGATCTCAGCAGTTATAAAAGCTAGGACTACCAAATTTGGTGACAATATGTGTTATTATTGCACGCTGATCAAGTTTATTTTGGATTTTGGCCACGCCCCCTTCCGTCCCCGTAAATAGACAAAAATTGATTACAAGCGCAATTTTGATGACATATTTTCCATTTTCGGTTTATATGATAAACCAAATGATCTCTGAAAATTTGATAACAATCGGATAATGTAATGTAATGCAAGCAGCGCTGCCGGCCGCATCAAAAATTAAATGTGTGCAAAAATTATTTGTTAATTTTAGATTTTGACTATGCCTAAATATGGTAAGTCCATCGCCTTTTACGGTCAAAATATGATTGTGGCCGTTCTTTATTGTTCCGCAAATAATTTTGATGTACGAGCAGCTGGGTAGCTGGTATATTACAGTCGAGCACACTCGAATGTAGCTTTCTTACTTGTTTTTACGAAAACTTTATTTCTCCATTACTCTGTTAAAAATCAGTCGATTTTTGCCAAAAATTACATTTTGTTAATGTTTTGTCACTCGAATTAGTCCTGCATTTAAAATTTTTCAATTCAAACCATTTTAAAATTACAACATTTTTGATGTTTAGGTAAGGGGCCCCCTTATCACATTCACGAAAACTTGTTTCTCCATTACTCTGTTAAAAACCAATCGATTTTTGCCGAAAAATGACATTTTGTTCATATTGTTGTCTTTCATATTAGTCTTGCATTTAAAAATGTTGAATCCGGACCATTTTAAAATTTCAACATTTTTGATACCTAGGTAAGGGCCCCTATTATCAATGTTAGGAAAACTTTGTTTCTCCATAGATCTGTTAGAAATCAATCGATTTTCCCCAAAAATGACATTTAAAATTATTCAATGTAGAGCAATTAAAACTTTCAACATTTTTGATGTTTAGGTAAGGGTCCTTCCTTATCATCTTTACGAAAACTCTGTTTCACCATAACTCTGATACAAACCAATCAATTTTTGCCCAAAAATTACACTTTGCTTATGTTTTGTCACTCGAATTAGTCCTGTATTTAAAACTGTTGAATTCAGACCATTTTAAAATTTCAACATTATTGATGTTTAGGTAAGGGTCCCTCTTATCAATTTTACGAAAGCTTTGTTTCTCC
Source organism: Zaprionus ghesquierei (assembly GCA_018904095.1). Lineage (NCBI taxonomy): Eukaryota > Metazoa > Arthropoda > Insecta > Diptera > Drosophilidae > Zaprionus > Zaprionus ghesquierei. The sequence continues at coordinate 96,694 of JAEIGP010000424.1, read as the reverse complement.
ATAAATATGTTAAAAATCAATCGATTTTTCAGAAAAATTACATTTTGTTCATATTGTTGTCACTCATATTAGTCCTGCATTTAAAATTGTTCAATTTAGACCAATTTTTGATACTTAGGTAAGGGTCCCCCTTATAATTTTAACGAAAATTTTCGCCATAACTCTTTTAAAAACCAATTGATTTTTGCCGAAAAATCACATTTTGTTTATGTTGTGTCACTCGAATTAGTCCTGCATTTAAAATAGTTGAATTCAGACCATTTTAAAATTTCAACATTTTTAATACTTAGGTAAGGGTCTTCCCTTATAATTTTAGCGAAAATTTTGTTTCGCCATAACTCTTTTAAAAACCAATCGATTTTTGCCGAAAATGACATTCTGTTTATGTTTTGTCACTCATATTTGTCCTGCATTTAAAATTGATCAATATAGACCATTTTAAAATTTCAACATTTTTGATGTTTAGGTAAGGGTCTCCCCTTATTACACTCTACAAAAACTTTGTTTCTCCATTACTTTGTAAAAAACCAATCATGTTTTGTCCCTCGAATTAGTCCTGCATTTAAAATTGTTGAATTCGGACCATTTCAAAATTTCAACATTTTTAATACTTAGGTAAGGGTCTTCCCTTATAATTTTAACGAAATTTTTGTTTCGCCATAACTCTTTTAAAAACCAATCGATTTTTGCCGAAAATGACATTCTGTTTATGTTTTGTCACTCATATCTGTCCTGCATTTAAAATTGTTCGATATAGACCATTTTAAAATTTCAACATTTTTAATGTTTTGAAAGGGGTCCTTCTTTATCACCTTTACGAAAACTTTCTTTCGCCATAACTTTGTTAAAAACCAATCTATTTTTCCCGAAAAATGACATTTTGTTTATGTTTTGTCACTCGAACTAGTCCTGCATTTAAAATTGTTAATATCAGACCATTTTAAAATTTCAACATTCTTGATGTTTAGGTAAGGGTCTCGCTTATCACTTTTATGACAACTTTGTTTCGCCATATTTTTGTTAAAAATTCACCGATTTTTGCCGAAAAAAGACATTTTGTTTATGTTTTGTCACTCTTATTAATCCTGCATTTAAAATTGATCAATATAGACCATTTTAAAATTTCAACATTTTTGATGTTTAGGTAAGGGTCTCCCCTTATTACACTCTACAAAAACTTTGTTTCTCCATTACTTTGTTAAAAACCAATCGAACTTTGCCGAAAAATGACATTTTGTTCATGTTTTGTCCCTCGAATTAGTCCTGCATTTAAAATTGTTTAAAATTGGTAAGGCTTCCCACTTATTACATTTTACGAAAACTTTGTTTCTACATCACTTTGTTAAGAATCAATCGATTTTTCCGAAAAATGACATTTTGTTTATGTTTTGTCACTCATATTAATCCTACATTTAAAATTGTTCAGTTTAGACCATTTTAAAATTTCAAAATTTTTGATGCTTAGGTAAGGGTCCTTTGTTTCTACATCACTTTGTTAAGAGTCAATCGATTTTCCCGAAAAATGACATTTTGTTTATGTTTTGTAACTCATATTAATCCTACATTTAATCCTACAATCGTTTTTTTTCCGAAAAATCACATTTTGTTTATGTTTTGTCACTCGAATTAGTCCTGCATTTAAAATTTTTCAATTCAGACCATTTTAAAATTTCAACATTTTTGATGTTTAGGTAAGGCTTCCCACTTATTACATTTTACGAAAACTTTGTTTCTACATCACTTTGTTAAGAATCAATTTTTCCGAAAAATGACATTTTGTTTATGTTTTGTCACTCATATTAGTCCTGCAATTAAAATTTTTCAACTCAGACCATTTTAAAATTTCAACATTTTTGATACTTAGGTAAGGGTCCCCCCTTTTAATTTTTACGAAAACTTTGTTTCAGCATAACTCATTCAAAAACCAATCGATTTTTTCGAAAAACTACATTTTGTTTATGTTTGTCACTCTTACTAATCCTGCACTTAAAATTGTTCAATTCAGACCATTTTAAAATTTCAACATTTTTGATGTTTAAGTAAGGGTCTCCCCTTATTACATTTTACGAAAACTTTGTATCTCCATTACTTTGATAAAAATCAATTATTTTTCCCAAAAACTGATATTTTGTTTATGTTTTGTCACTCATATTAGTCCTGCATTTAAAATTGTTGAATTCAGACCATTTTAAAATTTTAACATTCTTGATACTTAGGTAATGGCCCCCCTTATCAATTTAAGGGAAAATTTGTTTCGCCATAAATCTGTTAAAAATCAGTCGAAAAATTACATTTTGTTTATGTGTTATCACTCTTATTAATCCTGCATTCAAAATCTTTCAATTTAGACCATTTTAAAATTTCAACATTTTTGATGTTTTGGAAGGGGTCCTTCTTTATCACCTTTTACGAAAACTTTCTTTCGCCATAACTTTGTTAAAAACCAGTCTATTTTTCCCGAAAAATGACATTTTGTTTATGTTTTGTCACTCAAACTAGTCCTGCATTTAAAATTGTTAATATCAGACCATTTTAAAATTTCAACATTCTTGATGTTTAGGTAAGGGTCTCGCTTATCACTTTTATGACAACTTTGTTTCGCCATATTTTTGTTAAAAATTCACCGATTTTTACCGAAAAAAGACATTTTGTTTATGTTTTGTCACTCTTATTAATCCTGCATTTAAAATTGATCAATATAGACCATTTTAAAATTTCAACATTTTTGATGTTTAGGTAAGGGTCTCCCCTTATTATACTCTACAAAAACTTTGTTTCTCCATTACTTTGTTAAAAACCAATCGAACTTTGCCGAAAAATGACATTTTGTTTATGTTTTGTTCCTCGAATTAGTCCTGCATTTAAAATTGTTCAATTCAGACCATTTTAAAATTTCAACATTTTTGATGTTTACGTAAGGCTTCCCACTTATTACATTTTACGAAAACTTTGTTTCTACATCACTTTGTTAAGAATCAATCGATTTTTCCGAAAAATGACATTTTGTTTATGTTTTGTCACTCATATTAATCCTGCATTTAAAATTGTTCAGTTTAGACCATTTTAAAATTTCAACATTTTTGATGCTTAGGTAAGTCGGGCGACTTATCAATTTTACTGAAACTTTGTTTCTCAATAAATCTGTTAGAAATCAATTGATTTTGAAAAATGACATTTAAAATTGTTCAGTTTAGACCATTTTAAAATTTCAACATTTTTGATGTTTTGTAAGGGGTTTTTCTTTATCACCTTTACGAAAACTTTCTTTCGCCATAACTTTGTTAAAAACCAATCGATTTTTGCCGAAAAATCACATTTTGTTTATGTTTTGTCACTCGAACTAGTCCTGCATTTAAAATTGTTAATATCAGACCATTTTAAAATTTCAACATTTTTGATGTTTGGGTAAGGGTCTCGCTTATCACTTTTATGACAACTTTGTTTCGCCATATTTTTGTTAAAAATCAATCGGTTTTTGCCGAAAAAAGACATTTTTTTTATGTTTTGTCACTCTTATCAATCCTGCATTTAAAATTGTTCAATATAGACCATTTTAAAATTTCAACATTTTTGATGTTTAGAAAGGGGTCCTTCTTTATCACCTTTACGAAAACTTTCTTTCGCCATAACTTTGTTAAAAACCAATCTATTTTTCCCGAAAAATTACATTTTGTTTATGTTTTGTCACTCGAACTAGTCCTGCATTTAAAATTGTTAATATCAGAATATTTTAAAATTTCAACATTTTTGATGTTTAGGTAAGGGTCTCGCTTATCACTTTTATGTCAACTTTATTTCGCCATATTTTTGTTAAAAATCAATCGTTTTTTTCCGAAAAATCACATTTTGTTTATGTTTTGTCACTCGAATTAGTCCTGCATTTAAAATTTTTCAATTCAGACCATTTTAAAATTTCAACATTTTTGATGTTTAGGTTAGTGGCCCCCCTTATCACACTTACGAAAACTTAATTCTCCATTACTCTGTTAAAAACCAATCGATTTTTGCCGAAACATTACATTTTGCTTATATTGTTGTCACTCATATAAGTCTTGCATTTTAAATTGTTAAATTCAGACCATTTTAAAATTTCAATATATTTGATACTTAGGTAAAGGCCCCTCTTATCAATTTTACAAAAACTTTGTTTCTTCATAAATCTGTTAGATTTTGATTTTGATTTTCCCCAAAAATGACATTTAAAATTGTACAATCTAGACCAATTAAAAATTTCAACATTTTTGATGTTTAGGTAAGTGTCCCCCATTATAAATTTTATGAAAACTTTGTTTCGCCATAACTCTTTTAAAGACCAATCGGTTTTTGCCGAAAAAATACATTTTGCTTATGTTTTGTCACTTATATTAGTGCTGCATTTAAAATTGTTGAAATCAGACAATTTAAAAATTTCAGCATTTTTGATGTTTAGTAAAGGGTCTCGCTTATCACTTTTATGACAACCTTGTTTCGCCATATTTTTGTTAAAAATCAATCGTTTTTTTCCGAACAATCACATTTTGTTTATGTTTTGTCACTCGAATTAGTCCTGCATTTAAAATTGTTGAATTCAGACCATTTTAAAATTTCAACATTTTTAATACTTAGGTAAGGGCCCCTCTCATGAATTTTACGAAATCTGTTGAAAATCAATCGATTTTCCCCAAAAATGACATTTAAAATTATTCAATGTAGACCAAATACAAATTTCAACATTTTTGATGTTTACGTAAGGGTCCCCCTTATAATTTTTACGAAAACTTTGTTTCTCCTTTACTTTCTTAAAAATCAAACGATTTTTCGGAAAAAAGACTTTTTGTTTTGTCACTTTTATTAATCCTATTAAAAATTTCAACATTTGTAATGTTTTCGTAAGGATCCGCCTTATAAATAAACCCGCTACTTATAGAGTAGAAGGGTATTATAACTTTGTTCAAACCGAAAATGTATGTAACAGGCAGAAGAAGACACCTCCGACCCCATAAAGTATATATATTCTGGCTCAGGATTAACAGCTGAGTCGATATAGCCATGTTCGTCTGTCCGTCTGTCTGTCCATGTGAAAACCTAGATCTCCGCTATTATAAGAGCTAGGACTACCAAATTTGGTGACAATATGTGTTATTATTGCACGCTGATCAAGTTTATTTTGGAATTTGGCCACGCCTTCTTCTGCCCCCGTAAATCGAAAAAAATGGATTACCTCTAGATCTCAGCAGTTATAAAAGCTAGGACTACCAAATTTGGTGACAATATGTGTTATTATTGCACGCTGATCAAGTTTATTTTGGATTTTGGCCACGCCCCCTTCCGTCCCCGTAAATAGACAAAAATTGATTACAAGCGCAATTTTGATGCCATATTGTTCATTTTTGGTTTATATGATAAACCAAATGATCTCTGAAAATTTGATAACAATCGGATAATGTAATGTAATGCAAGCAGCGCTGCCGGCCGCATCAAAAATTAAATGTGTGCAAAAATTTTTTTGTTTATTTTAGATTTTGACTATGCCTAAATATTATAAGTCCATCGCCTTTTACGGTCAAAATATGATTGTGGCCGTTCTTTATTGTTCCGCAAATAATTTTGATGTACGAGCAGCTGGGTAGCTGGTATATTACAGTCGAGCACACTCGAATGTAGCTTTCTTACTTGTTTTTACGAAAACTTTATTTCTCCATTACTCTGTTAAAAATCAGTCGATTTTTGCCAAAAATTACATTTTGTTAATGTTTTGTCACTCGAATTAGTCCTGCATTTAAAATTTTTCAATTCAAACCATTTTAAAATTACAACATTTTTGATGTTTAGGTAAGGGGCCCCCTTATCACATTCACGAAAACTTGTTTCTCCATTACTCTGTTAAAAACCAATCGATTTTTGCCGAAAAATGACATTTTGTTCATATTGTTGTCTTTCATATTAGTCTTGCATTTAAAAATGTTGAATCCGGACCATTTTAAAATTTCAACATTTTTGATACCTAGGTAAGGGCCCCTATTATCAATGTTAGGAAAACTTTGTTTCTCCATAGATCTGTTAGAAATCAATCGATTTTCCCCAAAAATGACATTTAAAATTATTCAATGTAGAGCAATTAAAACTTTCAACATTTTTGATGTTTAGGTAAGGGTCCTTCCTTATCATCTTTACGAAAACTCTGTTTCACCATAACTCTGATAAAAACCAATCAATTTTTGCCCAAAAATTACACTTTGCTTATGTTTTGTCACTTGAATTAGTCCTGTATTTAAAACTGTTGAATTCAGACCATTTTAAAATTTCAACATTTTTGATGTTTAGGTAAGGGTCCCTCTTATCAATTTTACGAAAGCTTTGTTTCTCCATAAATATGTTAAAAATCAATCGATTTTTCAGAAAAATTACATTTTGTTCATATTGTTGTCACTCATATTAGTCCTGCATTTAAAATTGTTCAATTTAGACCAATTTTTTAGATTGATACTTAGGTAAGGGTCCCCCTTATAATTTTAACGAAAATTGTTTCGCCATAACTCTTTTAAAAACCAATTGATTTTTGCCGAAAAATCACATTTTGTTTATGTTGTGTCACTCGAATTAGTCCTGCATTTAAAATAGTTGAATTCAGACCATTTTAAAATTTCAACATTTTTAATACTTAGGTAAGGGTCTTCCCTTATAATTTTAGCGAAAATTTTGTTTCGCCATAACTCTTTTAAAAACCAATCGATTTTTGCCGAAAATGACATTCTGTTTATGTTTTGTCACTCATATTTGTCCTGCATTTAAAATTGATCAATATAGACCATTTTAAAATTTCAACATTTTTGATGTTTAGGTAAGGGTCTCCCCTTATTACACTCTACAAAAACTTTGTTTCTCCATTACTTTGTAAAAAACCAATCATGTTTTGTCCCTCGAATTAGTCCTGCATTTAAAATTGTTGAATTCGGACCATTTCAAAATTTCAACATTTTTAATACTTAGGTAAGGGTCTTCCCTTATAATTTTAACGAAATTTTTGTTTCGCCATAACTCTTTTAAAAACCAATCGATTTTTGCCGAAAATGACATTCTGTTTATGTTTTGTCACTCATATCTGTCCTGCATTTAAAATTGTTCAATATAGACCATTTTAAAATTTCAACATTTTTGATGTTTTGAAAGGGGTCCTTCTTTATCACCTTTACGAAAACTTTCTTTCGCCATAACTTTGTTAAAAACCAATCTATTTTTCCCGAAAAATGACATTTTGTTTATGTTTTTGTCACTCGAACTAGTCCTGCATTTAAAATTGTTAATATCAGACCATTTTAAAATTTCAACATTCTTGATGTTTAGGTAAGGGTCTCGCTTATCACTTTTATGACAACTTTGTTTCGCCATATTTTTGTTAAAAATTCACCGATTTTTGCCGAAAAAAGACATTTTGTTTATGTTTTGTCACTCTTATTAATCCTGCATTTAAAATTGATCAATATAGACCATTTTAAAATTTCAACATTTTTGATGTTTAGGTAAGGGTCTCCCCTTATTACACTCTACAAAAACTTTGTTTCTCCATTACTTTGTTAAAAACCAATCGAACTTTGCCGAAAAATGACATTTTGTTCATGTTTTGTCCCTCGAATTAGTCCTGCATTTAAAATTGTTTAAAATTGGTAGAGGCTTCCCACTTATTACATTTTACGAAAACTTTGTTTCTACATCACTTTGTTAAGAATCAATCGATTTTTCCGAAAAATGACATTTTGTTTATGTTTTGTCACTCATATTAATCCTACATTTAAAATTGTTCAGTTTAGACCATTTTAAAATTTCAAAATTTTTGATGCTTAGGTAAGGGTCCTTTGTTTCTACATCACTTTGTTAAGAGTCAATCGATTTTCCCGAAAAATGACATTTTGTTTATGTTTTGTAACTCATATTAATCCTACATTTAATCCTACAATCGTTTTTTTTCCGAAAAATCACATTTTGTTTATGTTTTGTCACTCGAATTAGTCCTGCATTTAAAATTTTTCAATTCAGACCATTTTAAAATTTCAACATTTTTGATGTTTAGGTAAGGCTTCCCACTTATTACATTTTACGAAAACTTTGTTTCTACATCACTTTGTTAAGAATCAATTTTTCCGAAAAATGACATTTTGTTTATGTTTTGTCACTCATATTAGTCCTGCAATTAAAATTTTTCAACTCAGACCATTTTAAAATTTCAACATGTTTGATACTTAGGTAAGGGTCCCCCCTTATAATTTTTACGAAAACTTTGTTTCAGCATAACTCATTCAGAAACCAATCGATTTTTTCGAAAAACTACATTTTGTTTATGTTTGTCACTCTTATTAATCCTGCATTTAAAATTGTTCAATTCAGACCATTTTAAAATTTCAACATTTTTGATGTTTAAGTAAGGGTCTCCCCTTATTACATTTTACGAAAACTTTGTTTCTCCATTACTTTGTTAAAAATTAATTATTTTTCCCAAAAACTGATATTTTGTTTATGTTTTGTCACTCATATTAGTCCTGCACTTAAAATTGTTGAATTCAGACCATTTTAAAATTTTAACATTCTTGATACTTAGGTAATGGCCCCCCTTATCAATTTTAGGGAAACTTTGTTTCGCCATAAATTTGTTAAAAATCAGTCGATTTTTCCCGAAAAATTACATTTTGTTTATGTGTTATCGCTCTTATTAATCCTGCATTCAAAATTGTTCAATTTAGACCAATTTTTGATACTTAGGTAAGGGTCCCCCCTTATAATTTTAACGAAAATTTTGTTTCGCCCTAACTCTTTTAAAAACCAATCGATTTTTGCCGAAAAATGAAATTTTGTTTATGTTTTGTCACTCGAATTAGTCCTGCATTTAAAATTGTTGAATTCGGACCATTTCAAAATTTCAACATTTTTAATACTTAGGTAAGGGTCTTCCCTTATAATTTTAACGAAATTTTTGTTTCGCCATAACTCTTTTAAAAACCAATCGATTTTTGCCGAAAATGACATTCTGTTTATGTTTTGTCACTCATATCTGTCCTGCATTTAAAATTGTTCAATATAGACCATTTTAAAATTTCAACATTTTTGATGTTTTGAAAGGGGTCCTTCTTTATCACCTTTACGAAAACTTTCTTTCGCCATAACTTTGTTAAAAACCAATCTATTTTTCCCGAAAAATGACATTTTGTTTATGTTTTGTCACTCGAACTAGTCCTGCATTTAAAATTGTTAATATCAGACCATTTTAAAATTTCAACATTCTTGATGTTTAGGTAAGGGTCTCGCTTATCACTTTTATGACAACTTTGTTTCGCCATATTTTTGTTAAAAATTCACCGATTTTTACCGAAAAAAGACATTTTGTTTATGTTTTGTCACTCTTATTAATCCTGCATTTAAAATTGATCAATATAGACCATTTTAAAATTTCAACATTTTTGATGTTTAGGTAAGGGTCTCCCCTTATTATACTCTACAAAAACTTTGTTTCTCCATTACTTTGTTAAAAACCAATCGAACTTTGCCGAAAAATGACATTTTGTTCATGTTTTGTCCCTCGAATTAGTCCTGCATTTAAATTTGTTTAAAATTTGTAAGGCTTCCCACTTATTACATTTTACGAAAACTTTGTTTCTACATCACTTTGTTAAGAATCAATCGATTTAGTCCTGCATTTAAAATTGTTGAATTCGGACCATTTTAAAATTTCAACATTTTTGATACTTAGGTAAGGGTCTTCCCTTATAATTTTAACGAAAATTTTGTTTCGCCATAACTCTTTTAAAAACCAATCGATTTTTGCCGAAAATGACATTCTGTTTATGTTTTGTCACTCATATTTGTCCTGCATTTAAAATTGTTCAATATAGACCATTTTAAAATTTCAACATTTTTGATGTTTTGGAAGGGGTCCTTCTTTATCACCTTTACGAAAACTTTCTTTCGCCATAACTTTGTTAAAAACCAGTCTATTTTTCCCGAAAAATGACATTTTGTTTATGTTTTGTCACTCGAACTAGTCCTGCATTTAAAATTGTTAATATCAGACCATTTTAAAATTTCAACATTCTTGATGTTTAGGTAAGGGTCTCGCTTATCACTTTTATGACAACTTTGTTTCGCCATATTTTTGTTAAAAATTCACCGATTTTTGCCGAAAAAAGACATTTTGTTTATGTTTTGTCACTCTTATTAATCCTGCATTTAAATTTGTTCAATCCAAACCATTTTAAAATTTCAACATTTTTGATGTTTAGGTAAGGGTCTCCCCTTATTACATTCTACAAAAACTTTGTTTCTCCATTACTTTGTTAAAAACCAATCGAACTTTGCCGAAACATGACATTTTGTTTATGTTTTGTTTCTTGAATTAGTCCTGCATTTAAAATTGTTCAATTCAGACCATTTTAAAATTTCAACATTTTTGATGTTTACGTAAGGCTTCCCACTTATTAAATTTTACGAAAACTTTGTTTCTACATCACTTTGTTAAGAATCAATCGATTTTTCCGAAAAATTACATTTTGTTTATGTTTTGTCACTCATATTAATCCTGCATTTAAAATTGTTCAGTTTAGACCATTTTAAAATATAAATCTGTTAGAAATCAATTGATTTTGCCAAAAATGACATTTAAAATTATACAATGTAGACCAATTAAAAATTTCAACATTTTTGATGTTTAGAAAGGGGTCCTTCTTTATCACCTTTACGAAAACTTTCTTTCACCATAACTTTGTTAAAAACCAATCTATTTTTCCCGAAAAATGACATTTTGTTTATGTTTTGTCACTCGAACTAGTCCTGCATTTAAAATTGTTAATATCAGACCATTTTAAAATTTCAACATTTTTGATGTTTGGGTAAGGGTCTCGCTTATCACTTTTATGACAACTTTGTTTCGCCATATTTTTGTTAAAAATCAATCGGTTTTTGCCGAAAAAAGACATTTTTTTTATGTTTTGTCACTCTTATCAATCCTGCATTTAAAATTGTTCAATATAGACCATTTTAAAATTACAACATTTTTCATGTTTAGAAAGGGGTCCTTCTTTATCACCTTTACGAAAACTTTCTTTCGCCATAACTTTGTTAAAAACCAATCTATTTTTCCCGAAAAATTACATTTTGTTTATGTTTTGTCACTCGAACTAGTCCTGCATTTAAAATTGTTAATATCAGAATATTTTAAAATTTCAACATTTTTGATGTTTAGGTAAGGGTCTCGCTTATCACTTTTATGTCAACTTTATTTCGCCATATTTTTGTTAAAAATCAATCGTTTTTTTCCGAAAAATCACATTTTGTTTATGTTTTGTCACTCGAATTAGTCCTGCATTTAAAATTGTTAATATCAGACCATTTTAAAATTTCAACATTCTTGATGTTTAGGTAAGGGTCTCGCTTATCACTTTTATGACAACTTTGTTTCGCCATATTTTTGTTAAAAATTCAGTTTAGGTAAGGGTCTCCCCTTATTACACTCTACAAAAACTTTGTTTCTCCATTACTTTGTTAAAAACCAATCGAACTTTGCCGAAAAATGACATTTTGTTCATGTTTTGTCCCTCGAATTAGTCCTGCATTTAAAATTGTTTAAAATTGGTAAGGCTTCCCACTTATTACATTTTACGAAAACTTTGTTTCTACATCACTTTGTTAAGAATCAATCGATTTTTCCGAAAAATGACATTTTGTTTATGTTTTGTCACTCATATTAATCCTACATTTAAAATTGTTCAGTTTAGACCATTTTAAAATTTCAAAATTTTTGATGCTTAGGTAAGGGTCCTTTGTTTCTACATCACTTTGTTAAGAGTCAATCGATTTTCCCGAAAAATGACATTTTGTTTATGTTTTGTAACTCATATTAATCCTACATTTAATCCTACAATCGTTTTTTTTCCGAAAAATCACATTTTGTTTATGTTTTGTCACTCGAATTAGTCCTGCATTTAAAATTTTTCAATTCAGACCATTTTAAAATTTCAACATTTTTGATGTTTAGGTAAGGCTTCCCACTTATTACATTTTACGAAAACTTTGTTTCTACATCACTTTGTTAAGAATCAATTTTTCCGAAAAATGACATTTTGTTTATGTTTTGTCACTCATATTAGTCCTGCAATTAAAATTTTTCAACTCAGACCATTTTAAAATTTCAACATGTTTGATACTTAGGTTTTTTATTTTTATTATACTCTACAAAAACTTTGTTTCTCCATTACTTTGTTAAAAACCAATCGAACTTTGCCGAAAAATGACATTTTGTTCATGTTTTGTCCCTCGAATTAGTCCTGCATTTAAATTAAGGCTTCCCACTTATTACATTTTACGAAAACTTTGTTTCTACATCACTTTGTTAAGAATCAATCGATTTAGTCCTGCATTTAAAATTGTTGAATTCGGACCATTTTAAAATTTCAACATTTTTGATACTTAGGTAAGGGTCTTCCCTTATAATTTTAACGAAAATTTTGTTTCGCCATAACTCTTTTAAAAACCAATCGATTTTTGCCGAAAATGACATTCTGTTTATGTTTTGTCACTCATATTAATCCTGCATTTAAAATTGTTCAGTTTAGACCATTTTAAAATTTCAACATTTTTGATGCTTAGGTAAGTCGGGCGACTTATCAATTTTACTGAAACTTTGTTTCTCCATAAATCTGTTAGAAATCAATTGATTTTGAAAAATGACATTTAAAATTATACAATGTAGACCAATTAAAAATTTCAACATTTTTGATGTTTAGAAAGGGGTCCTTCTTTATCACCTTTACGAAAACTTTCTTTCGCCATAACTTTGTTAAAAACCAATCTATTTTTCCCGAAAAATTACATTTTGTTTATGTTTTGTCACTCGAACTAGTCCTGCATTTAAAATTGTTAATATCAGACCATTTTAAAATTTCAACATTTTTGATGTTTGGGTAAGGGTCTCGCTTATCACTTTTATGACAACTTTGTTTCGCCATATTTTTGTTAAAAATCAATCGGTTTTTGCCGAAAAAAGACATTTTTTTTATGTTTTGTCACTCTTATCAATCCTGCATTTAAAATTGTTCAATATAGACCATTTTAAAATTACAACATTTTTCATGTTTAGAAAGGGGTCCTTCTTTATCACCTTTACGAAAACTTTCTTTCGCCATAACTTTGTTAAAAACCAATCTATTTTTCCCGAAAAATTACATTTTGTTTATGTTTTGTCACTCGAACTAGTCCTGCATTTAAAATTGTTAATATCAGAATATTTTAAAATTTCAACATTTTTGATGTTTAGGTAAGGGTCTCGCTTATCACTTTTATGTCAACTTTATTTCGCCATATTTTTGTTAAAAATCAATCGTTTTTTTCCGAAAAATCACATTTTGTTTATGTTTTGTCACTCGAATTAGTCCTGCATTTAAAATTTTTCAATTCAGACCATTTTAAAATTTCAACATTTTTGATGTTTAGGTTAGTGGCCCCCCTTATCACACTTACGAAAACTTAATTCTCCATTACTCTGTTAAAAACCAATCGATTTTTGCCGAAACATTACATTTTGCTTATATTGTTGTCACTCATATAAGTCTTGCATTTTAAATTGTTAAATTCAGACCATTTTAAAATTTCAATATATTTGATACTTAGGTAAAGGCCCCTCTTATCAATTTTACAAAAACTTTGTTTCTTCATAAATCTGTTAGATTTTGATTTTGATTTTCCCCAAAAATGACATTTAAAATTGTACAATCTAGACCAATTAAAAATTTCAACATTTTTGATGTTTAGGTAAGTGTCCCCCATTATAAATTTTATGAAAACTTTGTTTCGCCATAACTCTTTTAAAGACCAATCGGTTTTTGCCGAAAAAATACATTTTGCTTATGTTTTGTCACTTATATTAGTGCTGCATTTAAAATTGTTGAAATCAGACAATTTAAAAATTTCAGCATTTTTGATGTTTAGTAAAGGGTCTCGCTTATCACTTTTATGACAACCTTGTTTCGCCATATTTTTGTTAAAAATCAATCGTTTTTTTCCGAACAATCACATTTTGTTTATGTTTTGTCACTCGAATAAGTCCAGCATTTAAAATTGTTGAATTCAGACCATTTTAAAATTTCAACATTTTTAATACTTAGGTAAGGGCCCCTCTCATGAATTTTACGAAATCTGTTGAAAATCAATCGATTTTCCCCAAAAATGACATTTAAAATTATTCAATGTAGACCAAGTACAAATTTCAACATTTTTGATGTTTACGTAAGGGTCCCCCTTATAATTTTTACGAAAACTTTGTTTCTCCTTTACTTTCTTAAAAATCAAACGATTTTTCGGAAAAAAGACTTTTTGTTTTGTCACTTTTATTAATCCTATTAAAAATTTCAACATTTGTAATGTTTTCGTAAGGATCCGCCTTATAAATAAACCCGCTACTTATAGAGTAGAAGGGTATTATAACTTTGTTCAAACCGAAAATGTATGTAACAGGCAGAAGAAGACACCTCCGACCCCATAAAGTATATATATTCTGGCTCAGGATTAACAGCTGAGTCGATATAGCCATGTTCGTCTGTCCGTCTGTCTGTCCATGTGAAAACCTAGATCTCCGCTATTATAAAAGCTAGGACTACCAAATTTGGTGACAATATGTGTTATTATTGCACGCTGATCAAGTTTATTTTGGATTTTGGTCACGCCCCCTTCTGCCCCGTAAATCAAAAAAATGGATTACCTCTAGATCTCAGCAGTTATAAAAGCTAGGACTACCACATTTGGTGACAATATGTGTTGTTATTGCACGCTGATCAAGTTTATTTTGGATTTTGGCCACGCCCCCTTCCGTCCCCGTAAATAGAAAAAAATTGATTACAAGCGCAATTTTGATGCCATATTGTTCATTTTTGGTTTATATGATAAACCAAATGATCTCTGAAAATTTAATAACAATCGGATAATGTAATGTAATGCAAGCAGCGCTGCCGGCCGCATCAAAAATTAAATGTGTGCAAAAATTTTTTTGTTTATTTTAGATTTTGACTATGCCTAAATATTGTAAGTCCATCGCCTTTTACGGTCAAAATATGATTGTGGCCGTTCTTTATTGTTCCGCAAATAATTTTGATGTACGAGCAGCTGGGTAGCTGGTATATTACAGTCGAGCACACTCGAATGTAGCTTTCTTACTTGTTTTTACGAAAACTTTGTTTCTCCATTACTTTGTTAAAAACCAATCAATTTTTGCCGAAAAATGACATTTTATTTATGTTTTGTCCCTCGAACTAGTCCTGCATTTAAAATTGTTCAATTCAGACCATTTTAAAATTTCAATATTTTTGATATATAGGTAAGGATTTTCCCCAAAAATGACATTTAAAATTATTCAATGTAGACCAAATAAAAATTTCAACATTTTTGATGTTTAGGTAAGCGTCCTTCCTTATCACCTTTACGAAAACTCTGTTTCGCCATTACCCTGTTAAGAAAATCAATTTTTGCCGAAAAATGAAATTTTGTTTATGTTTTGTCACTCGAATTAGTCCTGCATTTAAAATTGTTGAATTCAGACCATTTTAAAATTTCAACATTTTTAATACTTAGGTAAGGGCCCCTCTTATCAATTTTACGAAATCTGTTGAAAATCAATCCATTTTCCCCAAAAATGACATTTAAAATTATTCAATGTAGACCAAATAAAAATTTCAATATTTTTGATGTTTACGTAAGGGTCCCCCCTTATAATTTTTATGAAAACTTTGTTTCTCTTTTACTTTGATAAAAATCAATCGATTTTTCCGAATTGTTTTGTTTATGCTTTGTCACTCTTATTAATACAGCATTTAAAAATCATCAATATAGACTATTTAAAAATATCAACATTTTTTATACTTAGGTAAGGGTCCCTTTCGCCATAACTATTTTAAAAATCTATCGATTTTTGCCGAAAAATGACATTTTGTTTATGTTTTGTCACTCATATTTGTCCTGCATTTAAAATTGTTTAATATAGACCATTTTAAAATTTCAACATTTTTGATGTTTTGTTTTTTCTTTATCACCTTTACGAAAACTTTCTTTCGCCATAACTTTGTTAAAAACCAATCTATTTTTCCCGAAAAATGATATTTTGTTTATGTTTTGTCACTCGAACTCGTCCTGCATTTAAAATTGTTGAAATCAGACCATTTTAAAATTTCAACATTTTTGATGTTTAGGTAAGGGTCTCGCTTATCACTTTTATGACAACTTTGTTTCGCCATATTTTTGTTAAAAATCTATCGTTTTTTTCCGAAAAATCACATTTTGTTAATGTTTTCTCACTCGAATTAGTCCTGCATATAAAATTTTTTTTAATGTTTTGTCACTCGAATTAGTCTTGCATTTAAAATTTTTCAATTCAAACCATTTTAAAATTACAACATTTTTGATGTTTAGGTAAGGGGCCCCCTTATAACATTTACGAAAACTTGTTTCTCCATTACTCTGTTAAAAACCAATCGATTTTTGCCGAAAAATGACATTTTGTTCATATTGTTGTCTTTCATATTAGTCTTGCATTTAAAAATGTTGAATCCGGACCATTTTAAAATTTCAACATTTTTGATACCTAGGTAAGGGCTCCTCTTATCAATGTTACGAAAACTTTGGTTCTCCATAGATCTGTTAGAAATCAATCGATTTTCCCCAAAAATGACATTTAAAATTATTCAATGTAGACCAAATAAAAATTTCAACATATTTGATGTTTAGGTAAGCGTCCTTCCTTATCACCTTTACGAAAACTCTGTTTCGCCATTACCCTGCTAAAAAATCAATTTTTGCCGAAAAATGAAATTTTGTTTATGTTTTGTCACTCGAATTAGTCCTGCATTTAAAATTGTTGAATTCAGACCATTTTAAAATTTCTACATTTTTAATACTTAGGTAAGGGCACCTCTTATCAATTTTACGAAATCTGCTGAAAATCAATCCATTTTCCCCAAAAATGACATTTAAAATTATTCAATGTAGACCAAATAAAAATTTCAACATTTTTGATGTTTACGTAAGGGTCCCCCTATAATTTTTACGAAAACTTTATTTCTCGTTTACTTTGTTAAAAATCAATCGATTTTTCGGAAAAAAGACTTTTTGTTTTGTTACTTCTATTAATCCTGCATTTAAACTTAATCAATATAGACCATATAAAAATTTCAACATTTTTGATGTTTAGGTGGAAATCTTCCCTTATTACATTTTACGAAAAGTTTGTTTCTCCATTGCTTTTTTAAAAACCAATCGATTTTTGCCGAAAAAAGACATTTTGTTTATGTTTTGTCACTCTTATTAATCCTGCATTTAAAATTGTTCAATCCAAACCATTTTAAAATTTCAACATTTTTGATGTTTAGGTTAGGGTCTCCCCTTATTACATTCTACAAAAACTTTGTTTCTCCATTACTTTGTTAAAAACCAATCGAACTATGCCGACAAAATGACATTTTATTTATGTTTTGTCCCTCGAACTAGTCCTGCATTTAAAATTGTTCAATTCAGACCATTTTAAAATTTCAACATTTTTGATGTTTAGGTAAGGCTTCCCACTTATTACATTTTACGAAAACTTTGTTTCTACATCACTTTGTTAAGAATCAATCGATTTTTAGAAAAATGACATTTTGTTTATGTTTTGTCACTCATATTAATCCTGCATTTAAAATTGTTCAGTTTAGACCATTTTAAAATTTCAACATTTTTGATGCTTAGGTAAGGGTCCTTCCTCATCACCTTTACGAACACTCTGTTTCGTCATAACTCTGTTAAAAACAAATCAATTTTTGCGAAAAATTACACTTTGCTTATGTTTTGCCACTCCAATTTTTCCTGCATTCAAAATTGTAGAATTCAGACCATTTTAAAATTTCATCATTTTTGATGTTTAGGTAAGGGTCCCCCTTATCAATTTTACGAAAACTTAGTTACTCCATAAATCTGTAGGAAATCAATAGATTTTACCCAAAAGTGACATTTAAAATATTCAATGTAGACCAAATACAAATTTCAACATTTTTGATGTTTACGTAAGGGTCCCCCTTATAATTTTTACGAAAACTTTGTTTCTCTTTTACTTTGTTAAAAATCAATCGATTTTTCCGAATTGTTTTGTTTATGCTTTGTCACTCTTATTAATACAGCATTTAAAAATCATCAATATAGACTTTTTAAAAGTATCAACATTTTTTATACTTAGGTAAGGGTCCCCCTTATAATTTTAACGAAAATTTTGTTTCGCCATAACTATTTTAAAAACCTATCGATTTTTGCCGAAAAATGACATTTTGTTTATGTTTTGTCACTCGAATTAGTCCTGCATTTAAAATTTTTCAATTCAGACCATTTTAAAATTTCAACATTTTTGATGTTTAGGTAAGTGGCCCCCCTTATCAATTTTACGAAAGCTTTGTTTCTCCATAAATATGTTAAAAATCAATCGATTTTTCAGAAAAATTACATTTTGTTCATATTGTTGTCACTCATATTAGTCCTGCATTTAAAATTGTTCAATTTAGACAAATTTCATTTTGATACTTAGGTAAGGGTCCCCTTATAATTTTAACGAAAATTTTGTTTCGCCATAACTATTTTAAAAACCTATCGATTTTTGCCGAAAAATGACATTTTGTTTATGTTGTGTCACTCGAATTAGTCCTGCATTTAAAATTGTTCAATTCAGACCATTTTAAAATTTCAACATTTTTGATACTTAGGTAAGGGTCTTCCCTTATAATTTTAACGAAAATTTTGTTTCGCCATAACTCTTTTAAAAACCAATCGATTTTTGCCGAAAATGACATTCTGTTTATGTTTTGTCACTCATATTTGTCCTGCATTTAAAATTGTTCAATATAGACCATTTTAAAATTTCAACATTTTTGATGTTTTGTTTTTTCTTTATCACCTTTACGAAAACTTTCTTTCGCCATAACTTTGTTAAAAACCAATCGATTTTTGCCGAAAATGACATTTTGTTTATGTTGTGTCACTCGAATTAGTCCTGCATTTAAAATTGTTGAATTCGGACCATTTTAAAATTTCAACATTTTTGATACTTAATAAGGGGTCTTCCCTTATAATTTTAACGAAAATTTTGTTTCGCCATAACTCTTTTAAAAACCAATCGATTTTTGCCGAAAATGACATTCTGTTTATGTTTTGTCACTCATATTTGTCCTGCATTTAAAATTGTTCAATATAGACCATTTTAAAATTTCAACATTTTTGATGTTTTGTAGTTTTTCTTTATCACCTTTACGAAAACTTTCTTTCGCCATAACTTTGTTAAAAACCAATCTATTTTTCCCGAAAAATGATATTTTGTTTATGTTTTGTCACTCGAACTCGTCCTGCATTTAAAATTGTTGAAATCAGACCATTTTAAAATTTCAACATTTTTGATGTTTAGGTAAGGGTCTCGCTTATCACTTTTATGACAACTTTGTTTCGCCATATTTTTGTTAAAAATCTATCGTTTTTTTTTCCGAAAAATCACATTTTGTTAATGTTTTCTCACTCGAATTAGTCCTGCATTTAAAATTTTTTTTTAATGTTTTGTCACTCGAATTAGTCCTGCATTTAAAATTGTTGAATTCAGACCATTTTAAAATTTCAACATTTTTAATACTTAGGTAAGGGCCCCTCTTATGAATTTTACGAAATCTGCTGAAAATCAATCCATTTTCCCCAAAAATGACATTTAAAATTATTCAATGTAGACCAAATAAAAATTTCAACATTTTTGATGTTTACGTAAGGGTCCCCCTATCATTTTTACGGAAGCTTTGTTTCTGTTTTACTTTCTTAAAAATCAAACGATTTTCCAGAAAAAAGACTTTTTGTTTTATCACTTTTATTAATCCTATTAAAAATTTCAACATTTGTAATGTTTTCGTAAGGATCCGCCTTATAAATAAACCCGCTACTTATAGAGTAGAAGGGTATTATAACTTTGTTCAAACCGAAAATGTATGTAACAGGCAGAAGAAGACACCTCCGACCCCATAAAGTATATATATTCTGGCTCAGGATTAACAGCTGAGTCGATATAGCCATGTTCGTCTGTCCGTCTGTCTGTCCATGTGAAAACCTAGATCTCCGCTATTATAAAAGCTAGGACTACCAAATTTGGTGACAATATGTGTTATTATTGCACGCTGATCAAGTTTATTTTGGATTTTGGCCACGCCCCCTTCTGCCCCGTAAATCAAAAAAATGGATTACCTCTAGATCTCAGCAGTTATAAAAGCTAGGACTACCACATTTGGTGACAATATGTGTTGTTATTGCACGCTGATCAAGTTTATTTTGGATTTTGGCCACGCCCCCTTCCGTCCCCGTAAATAGAAAAAAATTGATTACAAGCGCAATTTTGATGCCATATTGTTCATTTTGGTTTATATGATAAACCAAATGATCTCTGAAAATTTGATAACAATCGGATAATGTAACGTAATGCAAGCAGCGCTGCTGGCCGCATCAAAAATTAAATGTGTGCAAAAATTTTTTTGTTTATTTTAGA
Source organism: Zaprionus ghesquierei (assembly GCA_018904095.1). Taxonomy (NCBI): domain Eukaryota; kingdom Metazoa; phylum Arthropoda; class Insecta; order Diptera; family Drosophilidae; genus Zaprionus; species Zaprionus ghesquierei. The sequence continues at coordinate 76,158 of JAEIGP010000424.1, read as the reverse complement.
TTTTGACTATGCCTAAATATTGTAAGTCCATCGCCTTTTACGGTCAAAATATGATTGTGGCCGTTCTTTATTGTTCCGCAAATAATTTTGATGTACGAGCAGCTGGGTAGCTGGTATATTACAGTCGAGCACACTCGAATGTAGCTTTCTTACTTGTTTTTACGAAAACTTTGTTTCTCCATTACTTTGTTAAAAACCAATCAATTTTTGCCGAAAAATGACATTTTATTTATGTTTTGTCCCTCGAACTAGTCCTGCATTTAAAATTGTTCAATTCAGACCATTTTAAAATTTCAACATTTTTGATGTTTAGGTAAGGCTTCCCACTTATTACATTTTACGAAAACTTTGTTTCTACATCACTTTGTTAAGAATCAATCGATTTTTAGAAAAATGACATTTTGTTTATGTTTTGTCACTCATATTAATCCTGCATTTAAAATTGTTCAGTTTAGACCATTTTAAAATTTCAACATTTTTGATGCTTAGGTAAGGGTCCTTCCTCATCACCTTTACGAACACTCTGTTTCGTCATAACTCTGTTAAAAACAAATCAATTTTTGCGAAAAATTACACTTTGCTTATGTTTTGCCACTCGGATTTTTCCTGCATTCAAAATTGTAGAATTCAGACCATTTTAAAACTTCAACATTTTTGATGTTTAGGTAAGGGTCCCCCTTATCAATTTTACGAAAACTTAGTTACTCCATAAATCTGTAGGAAATCAATAGATTTTACCCAAAAATGACATTTAAAATATTCAATGTAGACCAAATACAAATTTCAACATTTTTGATGTTTACGTAAGGGTCCCCCCTTATAATTTTTACGAAAACTTTGTTTCTCTTTTACTTTGTTAAAAATCAATCGATTTTTCCGAATTGTTTTGTTTATGCTTTGTCACTCTTATTAATACAGCATTTAAAAATCATCAATATAGACTTTTTAAAAGTATCAACATTTTTTATACTTAGGTAAGGGTCCCCCTTATAATTTTAACGAAAATTTTGTTTCGCCATAACTATTTTAAAAACCTATCGATTTTTGCCGAAAAATGACATTTTGTTTATGTTTTGTCACTCGAATTAGTCCTGCATTTAAAATTTTTCAATTCAGACCATTTTAAAATTTCAACATTTTTGATGTTTAGGTAAGTGGCCCCCCTTATCAATTTTACGAAAGCTTTGTTTCTCCATAAATTTGTTAAAAATCAATCGATTTTTCAGAAAAATTACATTTTGTTCATATTGTTGTCACTCATATTAGTCCTGCATTTAAAATTGTTCAATTTAGACAAATACCATAAAAATTAACATTTTTGATACTTAGGTAAGGGTCCCCCTTATAATTTTAACGAAAATTTTGTTTCGCCATAACTCTTTTTAAAAACCAATCGATTTTTGCCGAAAAATGACATTTTGTTTATGTTGTGTCACTCGAACTAGTCCTGCATTTAAAATTGTTAATATCAGCCCATTTTAAAATTTCAACATTCTTGATGTTTTGAAAGGGGTCCTTCTTTATCACCTTTACGAAAACTTTCTTTCGCCATAACTTTGTTAAAAACCAATCTATTTTTCCCGAAAAATGACATTTTGTTTATGTTTTGTCACTCGAACTAGTCCTGCATTTAAAATTGTTCAATATAGACCATTTTAAAATTTCAACATTTTTGATGTTTTGTTTTTTCTTTATCACCTTTACGAAAACTTTCTTTCGCCATAACCCTGTTTTAAAAACCAAAATCGAATTTTTGCCGAAAAATCACATTTTGTTTATGTTGTGTCACTCGAATTAGTCCTGCATTTAAAATTGTTGAATTCAGACCATTTTAAAATTTCAACATTTTTGATACTTAAGTAAGGGTCTTCCCTTATAATTTTAACGAAAATTTTGTTTCGCCATAACTCTTTTAAAAACCAATCGATTTTTGCCGAAAATGACATTCTGTTTATGTTTTGTCACTCATATTTGTCCTGCATTTAAAATTGTTCAATATAGACCATTTTAAAATTTCAACATTTTTGATGTTTTGAAGGGGTTTTTCTTTATCACCTTTACGAAAACTTTCTTTCGCCATAACTTTGTTAAAAACCAATCTATTTTTCCCGAAAAATGATATTTTGTTTATGTTTTGTCACTCGAACTCGTCCTGCATTTAAAATTGTTGAAATCAGACCATTTTAAAATTTCAACATTTTTGATGTTTAGGTAAGGGTCTCGCTTATCACTTTTATGACAACTTTGTTTCGCCATATTTTTGTTAAAAATCTATCGTTTTTTTTCCGAAAAATCACATTTTGTTAATGTTTTGTCACTCGAATTAGTCCTGCATTTAAAATTTTTTTAATGTTGTTGTCACTCATATTAGTCCTGCATTTAAAATTGTTGAATTCAGACCATTTTAAAATTTCAACATTTTTAATACTTAGGTAAGGGCCCCTCTTATCAATTTTACGAAATCTGCTGAAAATCAATCCATTTTCCCCAAAAATGACATTTAAAATTATTCAATGTAGACCAAATAAAAATTTCAACATTTTTGATGTTTACGTAAGGGTCCCCCTATCATTTTTACGGAAGCTTTGTTTCTGTTTTACTTTCTTAAAAATCAAACGATTTTCCAGAAAAAAGACTTTTTGTTTTATCACTTTTATTAATCCTATTAAAAATTTCAACATTTGTAATGTTTTCGTAAGGATCCGCCTTATAAATAAACCCGCTACTTATAGAGTAGAAGGGTATTATAACTTTGTTCAAACCGAAAATGTATGTAACAGGCAGAAGAAGACACCTCCGACCCCATAAAGTATATATATTCTGGCTCAGGATTAACAGCCGAGTCGATATAGCCATGTTCGTCTGTCCGTCTGTCTGTCCATGTGAAAACCTAGATCTCCGCTATTATAAAAGCTAGGACTACCAAATTTGGTGACAATATGTGTTATTATTGCACGCTGATCAAGTTTATTTTGGATTTTGGCCACGCCCCCTTCTGCCCCGTTAATTAAAAAAAATGGATTACCTCTAGATCTCAGCAGTTATAAAAGCTAGGACTACCAAATTTGGTGACAATATGTGTTGTTATTGCACGCTGATCAAGTTTATTTTGGATTTTGGCACCGCCCCCTTCCGTCCCCGTAAATAGAAAAAAATTGATTACAAGCGCAATTTTGATGCCATATTGTTCATTTTTGGTTTATATGATAAACCAAATGATCTCTGAAAATTTGATAACAATCGGATAATGTAACGTAATGCAAGCAGCGCTGCCGGCCGCATCAAAAATTAAATGTGTGCAAAAATTTTTTTGTTTATTTTAGATTTTGACTATGCCTAAATATTGTAAGTCCATCGCCTTTTACGGTCAAAATATGATTGTGGCCGTTCTTTATTGTTCCGCAAATAATTTTGATGTACGAGCAGCTGGGTAGCTGGTATATTACAGTCGAGCACACTCGAATGTAGCTTTCTTACTTGTTTTTACGAAAACTTTGTTTCTCCATTACTTTGTTAAAAACCAATCAATTTTTGCCGAAAAATGACATTTTATTTATGTTTTGTCCCTCGAACTAGTCCTGCATTTAAAATTGTTCAATTCAGACCATTTTAAAATTTCAACATTTTTGATGTTTAGGTAAGGCTTCCCACTTATTACATTTTACGAAAACTTTGTTTCTACATCACTTTGTTAAGAATCAATCGATTTTTAGAAAAATGACATTTTGTTTATGTTTTGTCAGTCATATTAATCCTGCATTTAAAATTGTTCAGTTTAGACCATTTTAAAATTTCAACATTTTTGATGCTTAGGTAAGGGTCCTTCCTCATCACCTTTACGAACACTCTGTTTCGTCATAACTCTGTTAAAAACAAATCAATTTTTGCGAAAAATTACACTTTGCTTATGTTTTGCCACTCAATTTTTCCTGCATTCAAAATTGTAGAATTCAGACCATTTTAAAATTTCATCATTTTTGATGTTTAGGTAAGGGTCCCCCTTATCAATTTTACGAAAACTTAGTTTCTCCATAAATCTGTAGGAAATCAATAGATTTTACCCAAAAATGACATTTAAAATATTCAATGTAGACCAAATACAAATTTCAACATTTTTGATGTTTACGTAAGGGTCCCCCCCCTTATAATTTTTACGAAAACTTTGTTTCTCTTTTACTTTGTTAAAAATCAATCGATTTTTCCGAATTGTTTTGTTTATGCTTTGTCACTCTTATTAATACAGCATTTAAAAATCATCAATATAGACTTTTTAAAAGTATCAACATTTTTATACTTAGGTAAGGGTCCCCCTTATAATTTTAACGAAAATTTTGTTTCGCCATAACTATTTAAAAAACCTATCGATTTTTGCCGAAAAATGACATTTTGTTTATGTTTTGTCACTCGAATTAGTCCTGCATTTAAAATTTTTCAATTCAGACCATTTTAAAATTTCAACATTTTTGATGTTTAGGTAAGTGGCCCCCCTTATCAATTTTACGAAAGCTTTGTTTCTCCATAAATATGTTAAAAATCAATCGATTTTTCAGAAAAATTACATTTTGTTCATATTGTTGTCACTCATATTAGTCCTGCATTTAAAATTGTTCAATTTAGACAAATTTTTGATACTTAGGTAAGGGTCCCCCTTATAATTTTAACGAAAATTTTGTTTCGCCATAACTCTTTTAAAAACCAATCGATTTTTGCCGAAAAATCACATTTTGTTTATGTTGTGTCACTCGAATTAGTCCTGCATTTAAAATTGTTGAATTCAGACCATTTTAAAATTTCAACATTTTTGATACTTAATAAGGGTCTTCCCTTATAATTTTAACGAAAATTTTGTTTCGCCATAACTCTTTTAAAAACCAATCGATTTTTGCCGAAAATGACATTCTGTTTATGTTTTGTCACTCATATTTGTCCTGCATTTAAAATTGTTCAATATAGACCATTTTAAAATTTCAACATTTTTGATGTTTTGTTTTTTTCTTTATCACCTTTACGAAAACTTTCTTTCGCCATAACTTTGTTAAAAACCAATCTATTTTTCCCGAAAAATGATATTTTGTTTATGTTTTGTCACTCGAACTCGTCCTGCATTTAAAATTGTTGAAATCAGACCATTTTAAAATTTCAACATTTTTGATGTTTAGGTAAGGGTCTCGCTTATCACTTTTATGACAACTTTGTTTCGCCATATTTTTGTTAAAAATCTATCGTTTTTTTTCCGAAAAATCACATTTTGTTAATGTTTTCTCACTCGAATTAGTCCTGCATTTAAAATTTTTTTTAATGTTTTGTCACTCAATTAGTCCTGCATTTAAAATTGTTGAATTCAGACCATTTTAAAATTTCAACATTTTTAATACTTAGGTAAGGGCCCCTCTTATCAATTTTACGAAATCTGCTGAAAATCAATCCATTTTCCCCAAAAATGACATTTAAAATTATTCAATGTAGACCAAATAAAAATTTCAACATTTTTGATGTTTACGTAAGGGTCCCCCTTATCATTTTTACGGAAGCTTTGTTTCTGTTTTACTTTCTTAAAAATCAAACGATTTTCCAGAAAAAGACTTTTTGTTTTATCACTTTTATTAATCCTATTAAAAATTTCAACATTTGTAATGTTTTCGTAAGGATCCGCCTTATAAATAAACCCGCTACTTATAGAGTAGAAGGGTATTATAACTTTGTTCAAACCGAAAATGTATGTAACAGGCAGAAGAAGACACCTCCGACCCCATAAAGTATATATATTCTGGCTCAGGATTAACAGCCGAGTCGATATAGCCATGTTCGTCTGTCCGTCTGTCTGTCCATGTGAAAACCTAGATCTCCGCTATTATAAAAGCTAGGACTACCAAATTTGGTGACAATATGTGTTATTATTGCACGCTGATCAAGTTTATTTTGGATTTTGGCCACGCCCCTTCTGCCCCGTAAATCAAAAAAATGGATTACCTCTAGATCTCAGCAGTTATAAAAGCTAGGACTACCACATTTGGTGACAATATGTGTTGTTATTGCACGCTGATCAAGTTTATTTTGGATTTTGGCCACGCCCCCTTCCGTCCCCGTAAATAGAAAAAATTGATTACAAGCGCAATTTTGATGCCATATTGTTCATTTTTGGTTTATATGATAAACCAAATGATCTCTGAAAATTTGATAACAATCGGATAATGTAACGTAATGCAAGCAGCGCTGCCGGCCGCATCAAAAATTAAATGTGTGCAAAAATTTTTTTTGTTTATTTTAGATTTTGACTATGCCTAAATATTGTAAGTCCATCGCCTTTTACGGTCAAAATATGATTGTGGCCGTTCTTTATTGTTCCGCAAATAATTTTGATGTACGAGCAGCTGGGTAGCTGGTATATTACAGTCGAGCACACTCGAATGTAGCTTTCTTACTTGTTTTTACGAAAACTTTGTTTCTCCATTACTTTGTTAAAAACCAATCAATTTTTGCCGAAAAATGACATTTTATTTATGTTTTGTCCCTCGAACTAGTCCTGCATTTAAAATTGTTCAATTCAGACCATTTTAAAATTTCAACATTTTTGATGTTTAGGTAAGGCTTCCCACTTATTACATTTTACGAAAACTTTGTTTCTACATCACTTTGTTAAGAATCAATCGATTTTTCGAAAAATGACATTTTGTTTATGTTTTGTCACTCATATTAATCCTGCATTTAAAATTGTTCAGTTTAGACCATTTTAAAATTTCAACATTTTTGATGCTTAGGTAAGGGTCCTTCCTCATCACCTTTACGAACACTCTGTTTCGTCATAACTCTGTTAAAAACAAATCAATTTTTGCGAAAAATTACACTTTGCTTATGTTTTGCCACTCCAATTTTTCCTGCATTCAAAATTGTAGAATTCAGACCATTTTAAAATTTCATCATTTTTGATGTTTAGGTAAGGGTCCCCCTTATCAATTTTACGAAAACTTAGTTTCTCCATAAATCTGTAGGAAATCAATAGATTTTTACCCAAAAATGACATTTAAAATATTCAATGTAGACCAAATACAAATTTCAACATTTTTGATGTTTACGTAAGGGTCCCCCCTTATAATTTTTACGAAAACTTTGTTTCTCTTTTACTTTGTTAAAAATCAATCGATTTTTCCGAATTGTTTTGTTTATGCTTTGTCACTCTTATTAATACAGCATTTAAAAATCATCAATATAGACTTTTTAAAAGTATCAACATTTTTTATACTTAGGTAAGGGTCCCCCTTATAATTTTAACGAAAATTTTGTTTCGCCATAACTATTTAAAAAAACCTATCGATTTTTGCCGAAAAATGACATTTTGTTTATGTTTTGTCACTCGAATTAGTCCTGCATTTAAAATTTTTCAATTCAGACCATTTTAAAATTTCAACATTTTTGATGTTTAGGTAAGTGGCCCCCCTTATCAATTTTACGAAAGCTTTGTTTCTCCATAAATATGTTAAAAATCAATCGATTTTTCAGAAAAATTACATTTTGTTCATATTGTTGTCACTCATATTAGTCCTGCATTTAAAATTGTTCAATTTAGACAAATTTTTGATACTTAGGTAAGGGTCCCCCTTATAATTTTAACGAAAATTTTGTTTCGCCATAACTCTTTTAAAAACCAATCGATTTTTGCCGAAAATGACATTCTGTTTATGTTTTGTCACTCATATTTGTCCTGCATTTAAAATTGTTCAATATAGACCATTTTAAAATTTCAACATTTTTGATGTTTTGTTTTTTCTTTATCACCTTTACGAAAACTTTCTTTCGCCATAACTTTGTTAAAAACCAATCTATTTTTCCCGAAAAATGATATTTTGTTTATGTTTTGTCACTCGAACTCGTCCTGCATTTAAAATTGTTGAAATCAGACCATTTTAAAATTTCAACATTTTTGATGTTTAGGTAAGGGTCTCGCTTATCACTTTTATGACAACTTTGTTTCGCCATATTTTTGTTAAAAATCTATCGTTTTTTTCCGAAAAATCACATTTTGTTAATGTTTTCTCACTCGAATTAGTCCTGCATTTAAAATTTTTTTTTAATGTTTTGTCACTCGAATTAGTCCTGCATTTAAAATTGTTGAATTCAGACCATTTTAAAATTTCAACATTTTTAATACTTAGGTAAGGGCCCCTCTTATCAATTTTTACGAAATCTGCTGAAAATCAATCCATTTTCCCCAAAAATGACATTTAAAATTATTCAATGTAGACCAAATAAAAATTTCAACATTTTTGATGTTTACGTAAGGGTCCCCCTATCATTTTTACGGAAGCTTTGTTTCTGTTTTACTTTCTTAAAAATCAAACGATTTTCCAGAAAAAAGACTTTTTGTTTTATCACTTTTATTAATCCTATTAAAAATTTCAACATTTGTAATGTTTTCGTAAGGATCCGCCTTATAAATAAACCCGCTACTTATAGAGTAGAAGGGTATTATAACTTTGTTCAAACCGAAAATGTATGTAACAGGCAGAAGAAGACACCTCCGACCCCATAAAGTATATATATTCTGGCTCAGGATTAACAGCTGAGTCGATATAGCCATGTTCGTCTGTCCGTCTGTCTGTCCATGTGAAAACCTAGATCTCCGCTATTATAAAAGCTAGGACTACCAAATTTGGTGACAATATGTGTTATTATTGCACGCTGATCAAGTTTATTTTGGATTTTGGCCACGCCCCCTTCTGCCCCCGTAAATCAAAAAAATGGATTACCTCTAGATCTCAGCAGTTATAAAAGCTAGGACTACCATATTTGGTGACAATATGTGTTGTTATTGCACGCTGATCAAGTTTATTTTGGATTTTGGCCACGCCCCCTTCCGTCCCCGTAAATAGAAAAAAATTGATTACAAGCGCAATTTTGATGCCATATTGTTCATTTTTGGTTTATATGATAAACCAAATGATCTCTGAAAATTTGATAACAATCGGATAATGTAACGTAATGCAAGCAGCGCTGCCGGCCGCATCAAAAATTAAATGTGTGCAAAAATTTTTTTTGTTTATTTTAGATTTTGACTATGCCTAAATATTGTAAGTCCATCGCCTTTTACGGTCAAAATATGATTGTGGCCGTTCTTTATTGTTCCGCAAATAATTTTGATGTACGAGCAGCTGGGTAGCTGGTATATTACAGTCGAGCACACTCGAATGTAGCTTTCTTACTTGTTTTTACGAAAACTTTGTTTCTCCATTACTTTGTTAAAAACCAATCAATTTTTGCCGAAAAATGACATTTTATTTATGTTTTGTCCCTCGAACTAGTCCTGCATTTAAAATTGTTCAATTCAGACCATTTTAAAATTTCAACATTTTTGATGTTTAGGTAAGGCTTCCCACTTATTACATTTTACGAAAACTTTGTTTCTACATCACTTTGTTAAGAATCAATCGATTTTTAGAAAAATGACATTTTGTTTATGTTTTGTCACTCATATTAATCCTGCATTTAAAATTGTTCAGTTTAGACCATTTTAAAATTTCAACATTTTTGATGCTTAGGTAAGGGTCCTTCCTCATCACCTTTACGAACACTCTGTTTCGTCATAACTCTGTTAAAAACAAATCAATTTTTGCGAAAAATTACACTTTGCTTATGTTTTGCCACTCCAATTTTTCCTGCATTCAAAATTGTAGAATTCAGACCATTTTAAAATTTCATCATTTTTGATGTTTAGGTAAGGGTCCCCCTTATCAATTTTACGAAAACTTAGTTTCTCCATAAATCTGTAGGAAATCAATAGATTTTACCCAAAAATGACATTTAAAATATTCAATGTAGACCAAATACAAATTTCAACATTTTTGATGTTTACGTAAGGGTCCCCCCTTATAATTTTTACGAAAACTTTGTTTCTCTTTTACTTTGTTAAAAATCAATCGATTTTTCCGAATTGTTTTGTTTATGCTTTGTCACTCTTATTAATACAGCATTTAAAAATCATCAATATAGACTTTTTAAAAGTATCAACATTTTTTATACTTAGGTAAGGGTCCCCCTTATAATTTTAACGAAAATTTTGTTTCGCCATAACTATTTAAAAAACCTATCGATTTTTGCCGAAAAATGACATTTTGTTTATGTTTTGTCACTCGAATTAGTCCTGCATTTAAAATTTTTCAATTCAGACCATTTTAAAATTTCAACATTTTTGATGTTTAGGTAAGTGGCCCCCCTTATCAATTTTACGAAAGCTTTGTTTCTCCATAAATATGTTAAAAATCAATCGATTTTTCAGAAAAATTACATTTTGTTCATATTGTTGTCACTCATATTAGTCCTGCATTTAAAATTGTTCAATTTAGACAAATTTTTGATACTTAGGTAAGGGTCCCCCTTATAATTTTAACGAAAATTTTGTTTCGCCATAACTCTTTTAAAAACCAATCGATTTTTGCCGAAAAATCACATTTTATTTATGTTGTGTCACTCGAATTAGTCCTGCATTTAAAATTGTTGAATTCAGACCATTTTAAAATTTCAACATTTTTGATACTTAATAAGGGTCTTCCCTTATAATTTTAACGAAAATTTTGTTTCGCCATAACTCTTTTAAAAACCAATCGATTTTTGCCGAAAATGACATTCTGTTTATGTTTTGTCACTCATATTTGTCCTGCATTTAAAATTGTTCAATATAGACCATTTTAAAATTTCAACATTTTTGATGTTTTGTTTTTTCTTTATCACCTTTACGAAAACTTTCTTTCGCCATAACTTTGTTAAAAACCAATCTATTTTTCCCGAAAAATGATATTTTGTTTATGTTTTGTCACTCGAACTCGTCCTGCATTTAAAATTGTTGAAATCAGACCATTTTAAAATTTCAACATTTTTGATGTTTAGGTAAGGGTCTCGCTTATCACTTTTATGACAACTTTGTTTCGCCATATTTTTGTTAAAAATCTATCGTTTTTTTTCCGAAAAATCACATTTTGTTAATGTTTTCTCACTCGAATTAGTCCTGCATTTAAAATTTTTTTTAATGTTTTGTCACTCAATTAGTCCTGCATTTAAAATTGTTGAATTCAGACCATTTTAAAATTTCAACATTTTTAATACTTAGGTAAGGGCCCCTCTTATCAATTTTACGAAATCTGCTGAAAATCAATCCATTTTCCCCAAAAATGACATTTAAAATTATTCAATGTAGACCAAATAAAAATTTCAACATTTTTGATGTTTACGTAAGGGTCCCCCTATAATTTTTACGAAAACTTTATTTCTCGTTTACATTGTTAAAAATCAATCGATTTTTCGGAAAAAAAGACTTTTTGTTTTGTTACTCCTATTAATCCTGCATTTAAACTTAATCAATATAGACCATATAAAAATTTCAACATTTTTGATGTTTAGGTGGAAATCTTCCCTTATTACATTTTACGAAAAGTTTGTTTCTCCATTGCTTTTTTAAAAACCAATCGATTTTTGCCGAAAAAAGACATTTTGTTTATGTTTTGTCACTCTTATTAATCCTGCATTTAAAATTGTTCCATGCAAACCATTTTAAAATTTCAACATTTTTGATGTTTAGGTAAGGGGCCCCCTTATCACATTCACGAAAACTTGTTTCTCCATTACTCTGTTAAAAACCAATCGATTTTTGCCGAAAAATGACATTTTGTTCATATTGTTGTCTTTCATATTAGTCTTGCATTTAAAAATGTTGAATCCGGACCATTTTAAAATTTCAACATTTTTGATACCTAGGTAAGGGCCCCTCTTATCAATGTTAGGAAAACTTTGTTTCTCCATAGATCTGTTAGAAATCAATCGATTTTCCCCAAAAATGACATTTAAAATTATTCAATGTAGAGCAATTAAAACTTTCAACATTTTTGATGTTTAGGTAAGGGTCCTTCCTTATCATCTTTACGAAAACTCTGTTTCACCATAACTCTGATAAAAACCAATCAATTTTTGCCCAAAAATTACACTTTGCTTATGTTTTGTCATTCGAATTAGTCCTGTATTTAAAATTGTTGAATTCAGACCATTTTAAAATTTCAACATTTTTGATGTTTAGGTAAGGGTCCCTCTTATCAATTTTACGAAAGCTTTGTTTCTCCATAAATATGTTAAAAATCAATCGATTTTTCAGAAAAATTACATTTTGTTCATATTGTTGTCACTCATATTAGTCCTGCATTTAAAATTGTTCAATTTAGACAAATTTTTGATACTTAGGTAAGGGTCCCCCTTATAATTTTAACGAAAATTTTGTTTCGCCATAACTCTTTTAAAAACCAATCGATTTTTGCCGAAAAATCACATTTTGTTTATGTTGTGTCACTCGAATTAGTCCTGCATTTAAAATTGTTGAATTCAGACCATTTTAAAATTTCAACATTTTTGATACTTAGGTAAGGGTCTTCCCTTATAATTTTAACGAAAATTTTGTTTCGCCATAACTCTTTTAAAAACCAATCGATTTTTGCCGAAAATGACATTCTGTTTATGTTTTGTCACTCATATTTGTCCTGCATTTAAAATTGTTCAATATAGACCATTTTAAAATTTCAACATTTTTGATGTTTTGTTTTTTCTTTATCACCTTTACGAAAACTTTCTTTCGCCATAACTTTGTTAAAAACCAATCTATTTTTCCCGAAAAATGATATTTTGTTTATGTTTTGACACTCGAACTCGTCCTGCATTTAAAATTGTTGAAATCAGACCATTTTAAAATTTCAACATTTTTGATGTTTAGGTAAGGGTCTCGCTTATCACTTTTATGACAACTTTGTTTCGCCATATTTTTGTTAAAAATCTATCTTTTTTTTTTTCCGAAAAATCACATTTTGTTAATGTTTTCTCACTCGAATTAGTCCTGCATTTAAAATTTTTCAATTCAGACCATTTTAAAATTTCAACATTTTTGATGTTTAGGTAAGTGGCCCCCCTAATCAATTTTACGAAAGCTTTGTTTCTCCATAAATATGTTAAAAATCAATCGATTTTTCAGAAAAATTACATTTTGTTCATATTGTTGTCACTCATATTTGTCCTGCATTTAAAATTGTTCAATTTAGACAAATTTTTGATACTTAGGTAAGGGTCCCCCTTATAATTTTAACGAAAATTTTGTTTCGCCATAACTCTTTTAAAAAACCAATCGATTTTTCCGAAAAATCACATTTTGTTTATGTTTTGTCACTCGAATTAGTCCTGCATTTAAAATTTTTCAATTCAGACCATTTTAAAATTTCAACATTTTTGATGTTTAGGTAAGTGGCCCCCCTATCAATTTTACGAAAGCTTTGTTTCTCCATAAATATGTTAAAAATCAATCGATTTTTCAGAAAAATTACATTTTGTTCATATTGTTGTCACTCATATTTGTCCTGCATTTAAAATTGTTCAATTTAGACAAATTTTTGATACTTAGGTAAGGGTCCCCCCTTATAATTTTAACGAAAATTTTGTTTCGCCATAACTCTTTTAAAAACCAATCGATTTTTGCCGAAAAATCACATTTTGTTTATGTTTTGTCACTCGAACTCGTCCTGCATTTAAAATTGTTGAAATCAGACCATTTTAAAATTTCAACATTTTTGATGTTTAGGTAAGGGTCTTCCCTTATAATTTTAACGAAAATTTTGTTTCGCCATAACTCTTTTAAAAACCAATCGATTTTTGCCGAAAATGACATTCTGTTTATGTTTTGTCACTCATATTTGTCCTGCATTTAAAATTGTTCAATATAGACCATTTTAAAATTTCAACATTTTTGATGTTTTGTTTTTCTTTATCACCTTTTACGAAAACTTTCTTTCGCCATAACTTTGTTAAAAACCAATCTATTTTTCCCGAAAAATGATATTTTGTTTATGTTTTGTCACTCGAACTCGTCCTGCATTTAAAATTGTTGAAATCAGACCATTTTAAAATTTCAACATTTTTGATGTTTAGGTAAGGGTCTCGCTTATCACTTTTATGACAACTTTGTTTCGCCATATTTTTGTTAAAAATCTATCGTTTTTTTCCGAAAAATCACATTTTGTTAATGTTTTCTCACTCGAATTAGTCCTGCATTTAAAATTTTTTTTAATGTTTTGTCACTCGAATTAGTCCTGCATTTAAAATTGTTGAATTCAGACCATTTTAAAATTTCTACATTTTTAATACTTAGGTAAGGGCACCTCTTATCAATTTTACGAAATCTGTTGAAAATCAATCCATTTTCCCCAAAAATGACATTTAAAATTATTCAATGTAGACCAAATAAAAATTTCAACATTTTTGATGTTTACGTAAGGGTCCCCCTATAATTTTTACGAAAACTTTGTTTCTCTTTTACTTTGTTAAAAATCAAACGATTTTTCGGAAAAAAGACTTTTTATTTTGTCACTCCTATTAATCCTATTAAAAATTTCAACATTTGTAATGTTTTCGTAAGGATCCGCCTTATAAATAAACCCGCTACTTATAGAGTAGAAGGGTATTATAACTTTGTTCAAACCGAAAATGTATGTAACAGGCAGAAGAAGACACCTCCGACCCCATAAAGTATATATATTCTGGCTCAGGATTAACAGCCGAGTCGATATAGCCATGTTCGTCTGTCCGTCTGTCTGTCCATGTGAAAACCTAGATCTCCGCTATTATAAAAGCTAGGACTACCAAATTTGGTGACAATATGTGTTATTATTGCACGCTGATCAAGTTTATTTTGGATTTTGGCCACGCCCCCTTCTGCCCCATAAATCAAAAAAATGGATTACCTCTAGATCTCAGCAGTTATAAAAGCTAGGACTACCAAATTTGGTGACAATATGTGTTGTTATTGCACGCTGATCAAGTTTATTTTGGATTTTGGCCACGCCCCCTTCCGTCCCCGTAAATAGAAAAAAATTGATTACAAGCGCAATTTTGATGCCATATTGTTCATTTTGGTTTATATGATAAACCAAATGATCTCTGAAAATTTGATAACAATCGGATAATGTAACGTAATGCAAGCAGCGCTGCTGGCCGCATCAAAAATTAAATGTGTGCAAAAATTTTTTTGTTTATTTTAGATTTTGACTATGCCTAAATATTGTAAGTCCATCGCCTTTTACGGTCAAAATATGATTGTGGCCGTTCTTTATTGTTCCGCAAATAATTTTGATGTACGAGCAGCTGGGTAGCTGGTATATTACAGTCGAGCACACTCGAATGTAGCTTTCTTACTTGTTTTTACGAAAACTTTGTTTCTCCATTACTTTGTTAAAAACCAATCAATTTTTGCCGAAAAATGACATTTTATTTATGTTTTGTCCCTCGAACTAGTCCTGCATTTAAAATTGTTCAATTCAGACCATTTTAAAATTTCAACATTTTTGATGTTTAGGTAAGGCTTCCCACTTATTACATTTTACGAAAACTTTGTTTCTACATCACTTTGTTAAGAATCAATCGATTTTTCGAAAAATGACATTTTGTTTATGTTTTGTCACTCATATTAATCCTGCATTTAAAATTGTTCAGTTTAGACCATTTTAAAATTTCAACATTTTTGATGCTTAGGTAAGGGTCCTTCCTCATCACCTTTACGAACACTCTGTTTCGTCATAACTCTGTTAAAAACAAATCAATTTTTGCGAAAAATTACACTTTGCTTATGTTTTGCCACTCGAATTAGTCCTGCATTTAAAATTTTTCAATTCAGACCATTTTAAAATTTCAACATTTTTGATGTTTAGGTAAGGGTCCCCCTTATCAATTTTACGAAAACTTAGTTACTCCATAAATCTGTAGGAAATCAATAGATTTTACCCAAAAATGACATTTAAAATATTCAATGTAGACCAAATACAAATTTCAACATTTTTGATGTTTACGTAAGGGTCCCCCCTTATAATTTTTACGAAAACTTTGTTTCTCTTTTACTTTGTTAAAAATCAATCGATTTTTCCGAATTGTTTTGTTTATGCTTTGTCACTCTTATTAATACAGCATTTAAAAATCATCAATATAGACTATTTAAAAATATCAACATTTTTTATACTTAGGTAAGGGTCCCCCCTTATAATTTTAACGAAAATTTTGTTTCGCCATAACTATTTTAAAAACCTATCGATTTTTGCCGAAAAATGACATTTTGTTTATGTTTTGTCACTCGAATTAGTCCTGCATTTAAAATTTTTCAATTCAGACCATTTTAAAATTTCAACATTTTTGATGTTTAGGTAAGGCTTCCCACTTATTACATTTTACGAAAACTTTGTTTCTCCATAAATATGTTAAAAATCAATCGATTTTTCCGAAAAATTACATTTTGTTCATG
Source organism: Zaprionus ghesquierei (assembly GCA_018904095.1). Lineage (NCBI taxonomy): Eukaryota > Metazoa > Arthropoda > Insecta > Diptera > Drosophilidae > Zaprionus > Zaprionus ghesquierei. The sequence continues at coordinate 59,855 of JAEIGP010000424.1, read as the reverse complement.
TTGTTGTCACTCATATTAGTCCTGCATTTAAAATTGTTCAATTTTGACCAATTTTTGATACTTAGGTAAGGGTCCCCCTTATAATTTTAACGAAAATTTTGTTTCGCCATAACTCTTTTAAAAACCAATCGATTTTTTGCCGAAAAATCACATTTTGTTTATGTTGTGTCACTCGAACTAGTCCTGCATTTAAAATTGTTCAATATCAGACCATTTTAAAATTTCAACATTTTTGATGTTTAGAAAGGGGTCCTTCTTTATCACCTTTGCGAAAACTTTCTTTCACCATAACTTTGTTAAAAACCAATCTATTTTTCCCGAAAAATGACATTTTGTTTATGTTTTGTCACTCGAACTAGTCCTGCATTTAAAATTGTTAACATCAGACCATTTTAAAATTTCAACATTTTTGATGTTTAGGTAAGGGTCTCGCTTATCACTTTTATGACAACTTTGTTTCGCCATATTTTTGTTAAAAATTCACCGATTTTTGCCGAAAAAAGACATTTTGTATATGTTTTGTCACTCTTATTAATCCTGCATTTAAAATTGTTCAATGTAGACCATTTTAAAATTTCAACATTTTTGATGTTTAGGTAAGGGTCTCCCCTTATTACACTCTACAAAAACTTTGTTTCTCCATTACTTTGTTAAAAACCAATCGAACTTTGCCGAAAAATGACATTTTGTTCATGTTTTGTCCCTCAAATTAGTCCTGCATTTAAAATTGTTTAAACATTGAGGTGGGCTTCCCACTTATTACATTTTACGAAAACTTTGTTTCTACATCACTTTGTTAAGAATCAATCGATTTTTCCGAAAAATGACATTTTGTTTATGTTTTGTCACTCATATTAATCCTACATTTAAAATTGTTCAGTTTAGACCATTTTAAAATTTCAAAATTTTTGATGCTTAGGTAAGGGTCCTTTGTTTCTACATCACTTTGTTAAGAGTCAATCGATTTTTCCGAAAAATGACATTTTGTTTATGTTTTGTCACTCATATTAATCCTACATTTAATCCTACAATCGTTTTTTCCGAAAAATCACATTTTGTTTATGTTTTGTCACTCAATTTGTCCTGCATTTAAAATTTTTCAATTCAGACCATTTTAAAATTTCAACATTTTTGATGTTTAGGTAAGGCTTCCCACTTATTACATTTTACGAAAACTTTGTTTCTACATCACTTTGTTAAGAATCAATTTTTCCGAAAAATGACATTTTGTTTATGTTGTGTCACTCGAATTAGTCCTGCATTTAAAATTGTTGAATTCGGACCATTTTAAAATTTCAACATTTTTGATACTTAGGTAAGGGTCATCCCTTATAATTTTAACGAAAACTTTGTTTCAGCATAACTCTTTTAAAAACCAATCGATTTTTGCCGAAAAATGACATTTCGTTTATGTTTTGTCACTCTTATTAGTCCTGCATTTAAAATTGTTCAATTCAGACCATTTTAAAATTTCAACATTTTTGATGTTTAAGTAAGGGTCTCCCCTTATTACATTTTACGAAAACTTTGTTTCTCCATTACTTTGTTAAAAATCAATTGATTTTTCCCAAAAACTGATATTTTGTTTATGTTTTGTCACTCATATTAGTCCTGCATTTAAAATTGTTGAATTCAGACCATTTTAAAATTTTAACATTCTTGATGCTTAGGTAAGGGCCCCTTATCAATTTTAGGGAAACTTTGTTTCGCCATAAATTTGTTAAAAATCAATCGATTTTTCCCGAAAAATTACATTTTGTTTATGTTTTATCACTCTTATTAATCCTGCATTCAAAATTGTTCAATTTAGACCATTTAAATTTCAAATTTTTGATGCTTAGGTAAGGGTCCCCCCTTATAACTTTAACGAAAATTTTGTTTCGCCATAACTATTTTAAAAACCAATCGATTTTTGCCGAAAAATGACATTTTGTTTATGTTTTGTCACTCGAATTAGTCCTGCATTTAAAATTGTTGAATTCGGACCATTTTAAAATTTCAACATTTTTAATACTTAGGTAAGGGTCTTCCCTTATAATTTTAACGAAATTATTGTTTCGCCATAACTCTTTTAAAAACCAATCGATTTTTGCCGAAAATGACATTCTGTTTATGTTTTGTCACTCATATCTGTCCTGCATTTAAATTTGTTCAATATAGACCATTTTAAAATTTCAACATTTTTGATGTTTTGAAAGGGGTCCTTCTTTATCACCTTTTCGAAAACTTTCTTTCGCCATAACTTTGTTAAAAACCAATCTATTTTTCCCGAAAAATGACATTTTGTTTATGTTTTGTCACTCGAACTAGTCCTGCACTTAAAATTGTTGAATTCAGACCATTTTAAAATTTCAACATTCTTGATGTTTAGGTAAGGGTCTCGCTTATCACTTTTATGACAACTTTGTTTCGCCATATTTTTGTTAAAAATTCACCGATTTTTACCGAAAAAAGACATTTTGTTTATGTTTTGTCACTCTTATTAATCCTGCATTTAAAATTGATCAATATAGACCATTTTAAAATTTCAACATTTTTGATGTTTTGTTTTTTCTTTATCACCTTTACGAAAACTTTCTTTCGCCATATCTTTGTTAAAAACCAATCTATTTTTCCCGAAAAATGATATTTTGTTTATGTTTTGTCACTCGAACTCGTCCTGCATTTAAAATTGTTGAAATCAGACCATTTTAAAATTTCAACATTTTTGATGTTTAGGTAAGGGTCTCGCTTATCACTTTTATGACAACTTTGTTTCGCCATATTTTTGTTAAAAATCTATCGTTTTTTCCGAAAAATCACATTTTGTTAATGTTTTCTCACTCGAATTAGTCCTGCATTTAAAATTTTTTTTAATGTTTTGTCACTCGAATTAGTCCTGCATTTAAAATTGTTGAATTCAGACCATTTTAAAATTTCAACATTTTTAATACTTAGGTAAGGGCCCCTCTTATCAATTTTACGAAATCTGCTGAAAATCAATCCATTTTCCCCAAAAATGACATTTAAAATTATTCAATGTAGACCAAATAAAAATTTCAACATTTTTGATGTTTACGTAAGGGTCCCCCTATAATTTTTACGGAAGCTTTGTTTCTGTTTTACTTTCTTAAAAATCAAACGATTTTCCGGAAAAAAGACTTTTTGTTTTGTCACTTTTTATTAATCCTATTAAAAATTTCAACATTTGTAATGTTTTCGTAAGGATCCGCCTTATAAATAAACCCGCTACTTATAGAGTAGAAGGGTATTATAACTTTGTTCAAACCGAAAATGTATGTAACAGGCAGAAGAAGACACCTCCGACCCCATAAAGTATATATATTCTGGCTCAGGATTAACAGCTGAGTCGATATAGCCATGTTCGTCTGTCCGTCTGTCTGTCCATGTGAAAACCTAGATCTCCGCTATTATAAAAGCTAGGACTACCAAATTTGGTGACAATATGTGTTGTTATTGCACGCTGATCAAGTTTATTTTGGATTTTGGCCACGCCCCCTTCTGCCCCGTAAATCAAAAAAATGGATTACCTCTAGATCTCAGCAGTTATAAAAGCTAGGACTACCACATTTGGTGACAATATGTGTTGTTATTGCACGCTGATCAAGTTTATTTTGGATTTTGGCCACGCCCCTTCCGTCCCCGTAAATAGAAAAAAATTGATTACAAGCGCAATTTTGATGCCATATTGTTCATTTTTGGTTTATATGATAAACCAAATGATCTCTGAAAATTTGATAACAATCGGATAATGTAACGTAATGCAAGCAGCGCTGCCGGCCGCATCAAAAATTAAATGTGTGCAAAAATTTTTTTGTTTATTTTAGATTTTGACTATGCCTAAATATTGTAAGTCCATCGCCTTTTACGGTCAAAATATGATTGTGGCCGTTCTTTATTGTTCCGCAAATAATTTTGATGTACGAGCAGCTGGGTAGCTGGTATATTACAGTCGAGCACACTCGAATGTAGCTTTCTTACTTGTTTTTACGAAAACTTTGTTTCTCCATTACTTTGTTAAAAACCAATCAATTTTTGCCGAAAAATGACATTTTATTTATGTTTTGTCCCTCGAACTAGTCCTGCATTTAAAATTGTTCAATTCAGACCATTTTAAAATTTCAACATTTTTGATGTTTAGGTAAGGCTTCCCACTTATTACATTTTACGAAAACTTTGTTTCTACATCACTTTGTTAAGAATCAATCGATTTTTAGAAAAATGACATTTTGTTTATGTTTTGTCACTCATATTAATCCTGCATTTAAAATTGTTCAGTTTAGACCATTTTAAAATTTCAACATTTTTGATGCTTAGGTAAGGGTCCTTCCTCATCACCTTTACGAACACTCTGTTTCGTCATAACTCTGTTAAAAACAAATCAATTTTTGCGAAAAATTACACTTTGCTTATGTTTTGCCACTCGAATTTTTCCTGCATTCAAAATTGTAGAATTCAGACCATTTTAAAATGTCATCATTTTTGATGTTTAGGTAAGGGTCCCCCTTATCAATTTTACGAAAACTTAGTTACTCCATAAATCTGTAGGAAATCAATAGATTTTACCCAAAAATGACATTTAAAATATTCAATGTAGACCAAATACAAATTTCAACATTTTTGATGTTTACGTAAGGGTCCCCCCTTATAATTTTTACGAAAACTTTGTTTCTCTTTTACTTTGTTAAAAATCAATCGATTTTTCCGAATTGTTTTGTTTATGCTTTGTCACTCTTATTAATACAGCATTTAAAAATCATCAATATAGACTTTTTAAAAGTATCAACATTTTTTATACTTAGGTAAGGGTCCCCCTTATAATTTTAACGAAAATTTTGTTTCGCCATAACTATTTTAAAAACCTATCGATTTTTGCCGAAAAATGACATTTTGTTTATGTTTTGTCACTCGAATTAGTCCTGCATTTAAAATTTTTCAATTCAGACCATTTTAAAATTTCAACATTTTTGATGTTTAGGTAAGTGCCCCCTTATCAATTTTACGAAAGCTTTGTTTCTCCATAAATATGTTAAAAATCAATCGATTTTTCAGAAAAATTACATTTTGTTCATATTGTTGTCACTCATATTAGTCCTGCATTTAAAATTGTTCAATTTTGACAAATTTTTGATACTTAGGTAAGGGTCCCCCTTATAATTTTAACGAAAATTTTGTTTCGCCATAACTCTTTTAAAAACCAATCGATTTTTGCCGAAAAATCACATTTTGTTTATGTTGTGTCACTCGAACTAGTCCTGCATTTAAAATTGTTAATATCAGACCATTTTAAAATTTCAACATTCTTGATGTTTTGAAAGGGGTCCTTCTTTATCACCTTTACGAAAACTTTCTTTCGCCATAACTTTGTTAAAAACCAATCTATTTTTCCCGAAAAATGACATTTTGTTTATGTTTTGTCACTCGAACTAGTCCTGCATTTAAAATTGTTAATATCAGACCATTTTAAAATTTCAACATTCTTGATGTTTAGGTAAGGGTCTCGCTTATCACTTTTATGACAACTTTGTTTCGCCATATTTTTGTTAAAAATTCACCGATTTTTGCCGAAAAAAGACATTTTGTTTATGTTTTGTCACTCTTATTAATCCTGCATTTAAAATTGATCAATATAGACCATTTTAAAATTTCAACATTTTTGATGTTTAGGTAAGGGTCTTCCTTATTACACTCTACAAAAACTTTGTTTCTCCATTACTTTGTTAAAAACCAATCGAACTTTGCCGAAAAATGACATTTTGTTCATGTTTTGTCCCTCGAATTAGTCCTGCATTTAAAATTGTTTAAAATTGGTAAGGCTTCCCACTTATTACATTTTACGAAAACTTTGTTTCTACATCACTTTGTTAAGAATCAATCGATTTTTCCGAAAAATGACATTTTGTTTATGTTTTGTCACTCATATTAATCCTACATTTAAAATTGTTCAGTTTAGGCCATTTTAAAATTTCAAAATTTTTGATGCTTAGGTAAGGGTCCTTTGTTTCTACATCACTTTGTTAAGAGTCAATCGATTTTCCCGAAAAATGACATTTTGTTTATGTTTTGTAACTCATATTAATCCTACATTTAATCCTACAATCGTTTTTTTTCCGAAAAATCACATTTTGTTTATGTTTTGTCACTCGAATTAGTCCTGCATTTAAAATTTTTCAATTCAGACCATTTTAAAATTTCAACATTTTTGATGTTTAAGTAAGGGTCTCCCCTTATTACATTTTACGAAAACTTTGTTTCTCCATTACTTTGTTAAAAATTAATTATTTTTCCCAAAAACTGATATTTTGTTTATGTTTTGTCACTCATATTAGTCCTGCACTTAAAATTGTTGAATTCAGACCATTTTAAAATTTTAACATTCTTGATACTTAGGTAATGCCCCCCCTTATCAATTTTAGGGAAACTTTGTTTCGCCATAAATTTGTTAAAAATCAGTCGATTTTTCCCGAAAAATTACATTTTGTTTATGTGTTATCACTCTTATTAATCCTGCATTCAAAATTGTTCAATTTAGACCAATTTTTGATACTTAGGTAAGGGTCCCCCCTTATAATTTTAACGAAAATTTTGTTTCGCCCTAACTCTTTTAAAAACCAATCGATTTTTGCCGAAAAATGAAATTTTGTTTATGTTTTGTCACTCGAATTAGTCCTGCATTTAAAATTGTTGAATTCGGACCATTTCAAAATTTCAACATTTTCAATACTTAGGTAAGGGTCTTCCCTTATAATTTTAACGAAATTATTGTTTCGCCATAACTCTTTTAAAAACCAATCGATTTTTGCCGAAAATGACATTCTGTTTATGTTTTGTCACTCATATCTGTCCTGCATTTAAATTTGTTCAATATAGACCATTTTAAAATTTCAACATTTTTGATGTTTTGAAAGGGGTCCTTCTTTATCACCTTTACGAAAACTTTCTTTCGCCATAACTTTGTTAAAAACCAATCTATTTTTCCCGAAAAATGACATTTTGTTTATGTTTTGTCACTCGAACTAGTCCTGCATTTAAAATTGTTAATATCAGACCATTTTAAAATTTCAACATTCTTGATGTTTAGGTAAGGGTCTCGCTTATCACTTTTATGACAACTTTGTTTCGCCATATTTTTGTTAAAAATTCACCGATTTTTACCGAAAAAAGACATTTTGTTTATGTTTTGTCACTCTTATTAATCCTGCATTTAAAATTGATCAATATAGACCATTTTAAAATTTCAACATTTTTGATGTTTAGGTAAGGGTCTCCCCTTATTATACTCTACAAAAACTTTGTTTCTCCATTACTTTGTTAAAAGCCAATCGAACTTTGCCGAAAAATGACATTTTGTTCATGTTTTGTCCCTCGAATTAGTCCTGCATTTAAATTTGTTTAAAATTTGTAAGGCTTCCCACTTATTACATTTTACGAAAACTTTGTTTCTACATCACTTTGTTAAGAATCAATCGATTTAGTCCTGCATTTAAAATTGTTGAATTCGGACCATTTTAAAAATTTCAACATTTTTGATACTTAGGTAAGGGTCTTCCCTTATAATTTTAACGAAAATTTTGTTTCGCCATAACTCTTTTAAAAACCAATCGATTTTTGCCGAAAATGACATTCTGTTTATGTTTTGTCACTCATATTTGTCCTGCATTTAAAATTGTTCAATATAGACCATTTTAAAATTTCAACATTTTTGATGTTTTGGAAGGGGTCCTTCTTTATCACCTTTACGAAAACTTTCTTTCGCCATAACTTTGTTAAAAACCAGTCTATTTTTCCCGAAAAATGACATTTTGTTTATGTTTTGTCACTCGAACTAGTCCTGCATTTAAAATTGTTAATATCAGACCATTTTAAAATTTCAACATTCTTGATGTTTAGGTAAGGGTCTCGCTTATCACTTTTATGACAACTTTGTTTCGCCATATTTTTGTTAAAAATTATTCACCGATTTTTGCCGAAAAAAAGACATTTTGTTTATGTTTTGTCACTCTTATTAATCCTGCATTTAAATTTGTTCAATCCAAACCATTTTAAAATTTCAACATTTTTGATGTTTAGGTAAGGGTCTCCCCTTATTACACTCTACAAAAACTTTGTTTCTCCATTACTTTGTTAAAAACCAATCGAACTTTGCCGAAAAATGACATTTTGTTTATGTTTTGTTCCTCGAATTAGTCCTGCATTTAAAATTGTTCAATTCAGACCATTTTAAAATTTCAACATTTTTGATGTTTACGTAAGGCTTCCCACTTATTACATTTTACGAAAACTTTGTTTCTACATCACTTTGTTAAGAATCAATCGATTTTTCCGAAAAATGACATTTTGTTTATGTTTTGTCACTCATATTAATCCTGCATTTAAAATTGTTCAGTTTAGACCATTTTAAAATTTCAACATTTTTGATGCTTAGGTAAGTCGGGCGACTTATCAATTTTACTGAAACTTTGTTTCTCCATAAATCTGTTAGAAATCAATTGATTTTGAAAAATGACATTTAAAATTATACAATGTAGACCAATTAAAAATTTCAACATTTTTGATGTTTAGAAAGGGGTCCTTCTTTATCACCTTTACGAAAACTTTCTTTCGCCATAACTTTGTTAAAAACCAATCTATTTTTCCCGAAAAATTACATTTTGTTTATGTTTTGTCACTCGAACTAGTCCTGCATTTAAAATTGTTAATATCAGACCATTTTAAAATTTCAACATTTTTGATGTTTGGGTAAGGGTCTCGCTTATCACTTTTATGACAACTTTGTTTCGCCATATTTTTGTTTAAAATCAATCGGTTTTTGCCGAAAAAAGACATTTTTTTTATGTTTTGTCACTCTTATCAATCCTGCATTTAAAATTGTTCAATATAGACCATTTTAAAATTACAACATTTTTCACGTTTAGAAAGGGGTCCTTCTTTATCACCTTTACGAAAACTTTCTTTCGCCATAACTTTGTTAAAAACCAATCTATTTTTCCCGAAAAATTACATTTTGTTTATGTTTTGTCACTCGAACTAGTCCTGCATTTAAAATTGTTAATATCAGAATATTTTAAAATTTCAACATTTTTGATGTTTAGGTAAGGGTCTCGCTTATCACTTTTATGTCAACTTTATTTCGCCATATTTTTGTTAAAAATCAATCGTTTTTTTCCGAAAAATCACATTTTGTTTATGTTTTGTCACTCGAATTAGTCCTGCATTTAAAATTTTTCAATTCAGACCATTTTAAAATTTCAACATTTTTGATGTTTAGGTTAGTGGCCCCCCTTATCACACTTACGAAAACTTAATTCTCCATTACTCTGTTAAAAACCAATCGATTTTTGCCGAAACATTACATTTTGCTTATATTGTTGTCACTCATATAAGAAGGCCCCTCTTATCAATTTTACGAAAACTTTGTTTCTTCATAAATCTGTTAGATTTTGATTTTGATTTTCCCCAAAAATGACATTTAAAATTGTATGATCTAGACCAATTAAAATTTTCAACATTTTTGATGTTTAGGTAAGAGTCCCCCATTATAAATTTTATGAAAACTTTGTTTCGTCATAACTCTTTTAAAGACCAATCGGTTTTTGCCGAAAAAATACATTTTGCTTATATTAGTGCTGCATTTAAAATTGTTGAAATCAGACAATTTAAAAATTTCAGCATTTTTGATGTTTAGTAAAGGGTCTCGCTTATCACTTTTATGACAACCTTGTTTCGCCATATTTTTGTTATTTTGTTAAAATCAATCTTTTTTTCCGAACAATCACATTTTGTTTATGTTTTGTCACTCGAATTAGTCCTCCATTTAAAATTGTTGAATTCAGACCATTTTAAAATTTCAACATTTTTAATACTTAGGTAAGGGCCCTCTCATGAATTTTACGAAATCTGTTGAAAATCAATCGATTTTCCTCAAAAATGACATTTATAATTATTCAATGTAGACCAAGTACAAATTTCAACATTTTTGATGTTTACGTAAGGGTCCCCCTTATTATTTTTACGAAAACTTTGTTTCTCCTTTACTTTCTTAAAAATCAAACGATTTTTCGGAAAAAGACTTTTTGTTTTGTCACTTTTATTAATCCTATTAAAAATTTCAACATTTGTAATGTTTTCGTAAGGATCCGCCTTATAAATAAACCCGCTACTTATAGAGTAGAAGGGTATTATAACTTTGTTCAAACCGAAAATGTATGTAACAGGCAGAAGAAGACACCTCCGACCCCATAAAGTATATATATTCTGGCTCAGGGATTAACAGCTGAGTCGATATAGCCATGTTCGTCTGTCCGTCTGTCTGTCCATGTGAAAACCTAGATTTCCGCTATTATAAAAGCTAGGACTACCAAATTTGGTGACAATATGTGTTATTATTGCACGCTGATCAAGTTTATTTTGGATTTTGGCCACGCCCCCTTCTGCCCCGTAAATCAAAAAAATGGATTACCTCTAGATCTCAGCAGTTATAAAAGCTAGGACTACCACATTTGGTGACAATATGTGTTGTTATTGCACGCTGATCAAGTTTATTTTGGATTTTGGCCACGCCCCCTTCCGTCCCCGTAAATAGAAAAAAATTGATTACAAGCGCAATTTTGATGCCATATTGTTCATTTTTGGTTTATATGATAAACCAAATGATCTCTGAAAATTTGATAACAATCGGATAATGTAACGTAATGCAAGCAGCGCTGCCGGCCGCATCAAAAATTAAATGTGTGCAAAAATTTTTTTGTTTATTTTAGATTTTGACTATGCCTAAATATTGTAAGTCCATCGCCTTTTACGGTCAAAATATGATTGTGGCCGTTCTTTATTGTTCCGCAAATAATTTTGATGTACGAGCAGCTGGGTAGCTGGTATATTACAGTCGAGCACACTCGAATGTAGCTTTCTTACTTGTTTTTACGAAAACTTTGTTTCTCCATTACTTTGTTAAAAACCAATCAATTTTTGCCGAAAAATGACATTTTATTTATGTTTTGTCCCTCGAACTAGTCCTGCATTTAAAATTGTTAAATTGAGACCATTTTAAAATTTCAATATTTTTGATATATAGGTAAGGATTTTCCCCAAAAATGACATTTAAAATTATTCAATGTAGACCAAATAAAAATTTCAACATTTTTGATGTTTAGGTAAGCGTCCTTCCTTATCACCTTTACGAAAACTCTGTTTCGCCATTACCCTGTTAAAAAAATCAATTTTTGCCGAAAAATGAAATTTTGTTTATGTTTTGTCACTCGAATTAGTCCTGCATTTAAAATTGTTGAATTCAGACCATTTTAAAATTTCAACATTTTTAATACTTAGGTAAGGGCCCCTCTTATCAATTTTACGAAATCTGTTGAAAATCAATCCATTTTCCCCAAAAATGACATTTAAAATTATTCAATGTAGACCAAATAAAAATTTCAATATTTTTGATGTTTACGTAAGGGTCCCCCCCTTATAATTTTTATGAAAACTTTGTTTCTCTTTTACTTTGATAAAAATCAATCGATTTTTCCGAATTGTTTTGTTTATGCTTTGTCACTCTTATTAATACAGCATTTAAAAATCATCAATATAGACTATTTAAAAATATCAACATTTTTTATACTTAGGTAAGGGTCCCTTTCGCCATAACTATTTTAAAAATCTATCGATTTTTGCCGAAAAATGACATTTTGTTTATGTTTTGTCACTCATATTTGTCCTGCATTTAAAATTGTTTAATATAGACCATTTTAAAATTTCAACATTTTTGATGTTTTGTTTTTCTTTATCACCTTTACGAAAACTTTCTTTCGCCATAACTTTGTTAAAAACCAATCTATTTTTCCCGAAAAATGATATTTTGTTTATGTTTTGTCACTCGAACTCGTCCTGCATTTAAAATTGTTGAAATCAGACCATTTTAAAATTTCAACATTTTTGATGTTTAGGTAAGGGTCTCGCTTATCACTTTTATGACAACTTTGTTTCGCCATATTTTTGTTAAAAATCTATCGTTTTTTTCCGAAAAATCACAGTTTGTTAATGTTTTCTCACTCGAATTAGTCCTGCATATAAAATTTTTTTTAATGTTTTGTCACTCGAATTAGTCTTGCATTTAAAATTTTTCAATTCAAACCATTTTAAAATTACAACATTTTTGATGTTTAGGTAAGGGGCCCCCTTATAACATTTACGAAAACTTGTTTCTCCATTACTCTGTTAAAAACCAATCGATTTTTGCCGAAAAATGATATTTTGTTCATATTGTTGTCTTTCATATTAGTCTTGCATTTAAAAATGTTGAATCCGGACCATTTTAAAATTTCAACATTTTTGATACCTAGGTAAGGGCTCCTCTTATCAATGTTACGAAAACTTTGGTTCTCCATAGATCTGTTAGAAATCAATCGATTTTCCCCAAAAATGACATTTAAAATTATTCAATGTAGACCAAATAAAAATTTCAACATTTTTGATGTTTAGGTAAGCGTCTTTCCTTATCACCTTTACGAAAACTCTGTTTCGCCATTACCCTGTTAAAAAAATCAATTTTTGCCGAAAAATGAAATTTTGTTTATGTTTTGTCACTCGAATTAGTCCTGCATTTAAAATTGTTGAATTCAGACCATTTTAAAATTTCAACATTTTTAATACTTAGGTAAGGGCCCCTCTTATCAATTTTACGACATCTGCTGAAAATCAATCCATTTTCCCCAAAAATGACATTTAAAATTATTCAATGTAGACCAAATAAAAATTTCAACATTTTTGATGTTTACGTAAGGGTCCCCCTATAATTTTTACGAAAACTTTATTTCTCGTTTACTTTGTTAAAAATCAATCGATTTTTCGGAAAAAAGACTTTTTGTTTTGTTACTTCTATTAATCCTGCATTTAAACTTAATCAATATAGACCATATAAAAATTTCAACATTTTTGATGTTTAGGTGGAAATCTTCCCTTATTACATTTTACGAAAAGTTTGTTTCTCCATTGCTTTTTTAAAAACCAATCGATTTTTACCGAAAAAAGACATTTTGTTTATGTTTTGTCACTCTTATTAATCCTGCATTTAAAATTGTTCAATCCAAACCATTTTAAAATTTCAACATTTTTGATGTTTAGGTTAGGGTCTCCCCTTATTACATTCTACAAAAACTTTGTTTCTCCATTACTTTGTTAAAAACCAATCGAACTATGCCGACAAATGACATTTTATTTATGTTTTGTCCCTGGAACTAGTCCTGCATTTAAAATTGTTCAATTCAGACCATTTTAAAATTTCAACATTTTTGATGTTTAGGTAAGGCTTCCCACTTATTACATTTTACGAAAACTTTGTTTCTACATCACTTTGTTAAGAATCAATCGATTTTTAGAAAAATGACATTTTGTTTATGTTTTGTCACTCATATTAATCCTGCATTTAAAATTGTTCAGTTTAGACCATTTTAAAATTTCAACATTTTTGATGCTTAGGTAAGGGTCCTTCCTCATCACCTTTACGAACACTCTGTTTCGTCATAACTCTGTTAAAAACAAATCAATTTTTGCGAAAAATTACACTTTGCTTATGTTTTGCCACTCCAATTTTTCCTGCATTCAAAATTGTAGAATTCAGACCATTTTAAAATTTCATCATTTTTGATGTTTAAGTAAGGGTCCCCCTTATCAATTTTACGAAAACTTAGTTACTCCATAAATCTGTAGGAAATCAATAGATTTTACCCAAAAATGACATTTAAAATATTCAATGTAGACCAAATACAAATTTCAACATTTTTGATGTTTACGTAAGGGTCCCCCCTTATAATTTTTACGAAAACTTTGTTTCTCTTTTACTTTGTTAAAAATCAATCGATTTTTCCGAATTGTTTTGTTTATGCTTTGTCACTCTTATTAATACAGCATTTAAAAATCATCAATATAGACTTTTTAAAAGTATCAACATTTTTTATACTTAGGTAAGGGTCCCCCTTATAATTTTAACGAAAATTTTGTTTCGCCATAACTGTTTTAAAAACCTATCGATTTTTGCCGAAAAATCACATTTTGTTTATGTTGTGTCACTCGAATTAGTCCTGCATTTAAAATTTTTCAATTCAGACCATTTTAAAATTTCAACATTTTTGATACTTAATAAGGGTCTTCCCTTATAATTTTAACGAAAATTTTGTTTCGCCATAACTCTTTTAAAAACCAATCGATTTTTGCCAAAAATGACATTCTGTTTATGTTTTGTCACTCATATTTGTCCTGCATTTAAAATTGTTCAATATAGACCATTTTAAAATTTCAACATTTTTGATGTTTTGTTTTTTCTTTATCACCTTTACGAAAACTTTCTTTCGCCATAACTTTGTTAAAAACCAATCGATTTTTGCCGAAAAATCACATTTTGTTTATGTTGTGTCACTCGAATTAGTCCTGCATTTAAAATTGTTGAATTCAGACCATTTTAAAATTTCAACATTTTTAATACTTAGGTAAGGGCCCCTCTTATCAATTTTACGACATCTGCTGAAAATCAATCCATTTTCCCCAAAAATGACATTTAAAATTATTCAATGTAGACCAAATAAAAATTTCAACATTTTTGATGTTTACGTAAGGGTCCCCCTATAATTTTTACGAAAACTTTATTTCTCGTTTACTTTGTTAAAAATCAATCGATTTTTCGGAAAAAAGACTTTTTGTTTTGTTACTTCTATTAATCCTGCATTTAAACTTAATCAATATAGACCATATATAAATTTCAACATTTTTGATGTTTAGGTGGAAATCTTCCCTTATTACATTTTACGAAAAGTTTGTTTCTCCATTGCTTTTTTAAAAACCAATCGATTTTTGCCGAAAAAAGACATTTTGTTTATGTTTTGTCACTCTTATTAATCCTGCATTTAAAATTGTTCAATCCAAACCATTTTAAAATTTCAACATTTTTGATGTTTAGGTTAGGGTCTCCCCTTATTACATTCTACAAAAACTTTGTTTCTCCATTACTTTGTTAAAAACCAATCGAACTATGCCGACAAATGACATTTTATTTATGTTTTGTCCCTGGAACTAGTCCTGCATTTAAAATTGTTCAATTCAGACCATTTTAAAATTTCAACATTTTTGATGTTTAGGTAAGGCTTCCCACTTATTACATTTTACGAAAACTTTGTTTCTACATCACTTTGTTAAGAATCAATCGATTTTTAGAAAAATGACATTTTGTTTATGTTTTGTCACTCATATTAATCCTGCATTTAAAATTGTTCAGTTTAGACCATTTTAAAATTTCAACATTTTTGATGCTTAGGTAAGGGTCCTTCCTCATCACCTTTACGAACACTCTGTTTCGTCATAACTCTGTTAAAAACAAATCAATTTTTGCGAAAAATTACACTTTGCTTATGTTTTGCCACTCCAATTTTTCCTGCATTCAAAATTGTAGAATTCAGACCATTTTAAAATTTCATCATTTTTGATGTTTAAGTAAGGGTCCCCCTTATCAATTTTACGAAAACTTAGTTACTCCATAAATCTGTAGGAAATCAATAGATTTTACCCAAAAATGACATTTAAAATATTCAATGTAGACCAAATACAAATTTCAACATTTTTGATGTTTACGTAAGGGTCCCCCTTAAAATTTTTACGAAAACTTTGTTTCTCTTTTACTTTGTTAAAAATCAATCGATTTTTCCGAATTGTTTTGTTTATGCTTTGTCACTCTTATTAATACAGCATTTAAAAATCATCAATATAGACTTTTTAAAAGTATCAACATTTTTTATACTGTTAGGGGGGCCCCCTTATAATTTTAACGAAAATTTTGTTTCGCCATAACTGTTTTAAAAACCTATCGATTTTTGCCGAAAAATCACATTTTGTTTATGTTGTGTCACTCGAATTAGTCCTGCATTTAAAATTTTTCAATTCAGACCATTTTAAAATTTCAACATTTTTGATACTTAATAAGGGTCTTCCCTTATAATTTTAACGAAAATTTTGTTTCGCCATAACTCTTTTAAAAACCAATCGATTTTTGCCGAAAATGACATTCTGTTTATGTTTTGTCACTCATATTTGTCCTGCATTTGAAATTGTTCAATATAGACCATTTTAAAATTTCAACATTTTTGATGTTTTGTTTTTTCTTTATCACCTTTACGAAAACTTTCTTTCGCCATAACTTTGTTAAAAACCAATCGATTTTTGCCGAAAAATCACATTTTGTTTATGTTGTGTCACTCGAATTAGTCCTGCATTTAAAATTGTTGAATTCAGACCATTTTAAAATTTCAACATTTTTGATACTTAATAAGGGTCTTCCCTTATAATTTTAACGAAAATTTTGTTTCGCCATAACTCTTTTAAAAACCAATCGATTTTTGCCGAAAATGACATTCTGTTTATGTTTTGTCACTCATATTTGTCCTGCATTTAAAATTGTTCAATATAGACCATTTTAAAATTTCAACATTTTTGATGTTTTGTTTTTTCTTTATCACCTTTACGAAAACTTTCTTTCGCCATAACTTTGTTAAAAACCAATCTATTTTTCCCGAAAAATGATATTTTGTTTATGTTTTGTCACTCGAACTCGTCCTGCATTTAAAATTGTTGAAATCAGACCATTTTAAAATTTCAACATTTTTGATGTTTAGGTAAGGGTCTCGCTTATCACTTTTATGACAACTTTGTTTCGCCATATTTTTGTTAAAAATCTATCGTTTTTTTCCGAAAAATCACATTTTGTTAATGTTTTCTCACTCGAATTAGTCCTGCATTTAAAATTTTTTTTAATGTTTTGTCACTCGAATTAGTCCTGCATTTAAAATTGTTGAATTCAGACCATTTTAAAATTTCAACATTTTTAATACTTAGGTAAGGGCCCCTCTTATCAATTTTACGAAATCTGCTGAAAATCAATCCATTTTCCCCAAAAATGACATTTAAAATTATTCAATGTAGACCAAATAAAAATTTCAACATTTTTGATGTTTACGTAAGGGTCCCCCTATCATTTTTACGGAAGCTTTGTTTCTGTTTTACTTTCTTAAAAATCAAACGATTTTCCAGAAAAAAGACTTTTTGTTTTATCACTTTTATTAATCCTATTAAAAATTTCAACATTTGTAATGTTTTCGTAAGGATCCGCCTTATAAATAAACCCGCTACTTATAGAGTAGAAGGGTATTATAACTTTGTTCAAACCGAAAATGTATGTAACAGGCAGAAGAAGACACCTCCGACCCCATAAAGTATATATATTCTGGCTCAGGATTAACAGCTGAGTCGATATAGCCATGTTCGTCTGTCCGTCTGTCTGTCCATGTGAAAACCTAGATCTCCGCTATTATAAAAGCTAGGACTACCAAATTTGGTGACAATATGTGTTATTATTGCACGCTGATCAAGTTTATTTTGGATTTTGGCCACGCCCCCTTCTGCCCCGTAAATCAAAAAAATGGATTACCTCTAGATCTCAGCAGTTATAAAAGCTAGGACTACCACATTTGGTGACAATATGTGTTGTTATTGCACGCTGATCAAGTTTATTTTGGATTTTGGCCACGCCCCCTTCCGTCCCCGTAAATAGAAAAAAATTGATTACAAGCGCAATTTTGATGCCATATTGTTCATTTTTGGTTTATATGATAAACCAAATGATCTCTGAAAATTTGATAACAATCGGATAATGTAACGTAATGCAAGCAGCGCTGCCGGCCGCATCAAAAATTAAATGTGTGCAAAAATTTTTTTGTTTATTTTAGATTTTGACTATGCCTAAATATTGTAAGTCCATCGCCTTTTACGGTCAAAATACGATTGTGGCCGTTCTTTATTGTTCCGCAAATAATTTTGATGTACGAGCAGCTGGGTAGCTGGTATATTACAGTCGAGCACACTCGAATGTAGCTTTCTTACTTGTTTTTACGAAAACTTTGTTTCTCCATTACTTTGTTAAAAACCAATCAATTTTTGCCGAAAAATGACATTTTATTTATGTTTTGTCCCTCGAACTAGTCCTGCATTTAAAATTGTTCAATTCAGACCATTTTAAAATTTCAACATTTTTGATGTTTAGGTAAGGCTTCCCACTTATTACATTTTACGAAAACTTTGTTTCTACATCACTTTGTTAAGAATCAATCGATTTTTAGAAAAATTACATTTTGTTTATGTTTTGTCACTCATATTAATCCTGCATTTAAAATTGTTCAGTTTAGACCATTTTAAAATTTCAACATTTTTGATGCTTAGGTAAGGGTCCTTCCTCATCACCTTTACGAACACTCTGTTTCGTCATAACTCTGTTAAAAACAAATTAATTTTTGCGAAAAATTACACTTTGCTTATGTTTTGCCACTCCAATTTTTCCTGCATTCAAAATTGTAGAATTCAGACCATTTTAAAATTTCATCATTTTTGATGTTTAGGTAAGGGTCCCCCTTATCAATTTTACGAGAACTTAGTTACTCCATAAATCTGTAGGAAATCAATAGATTTTACCCAAAAATGACATTTAAAATATTCAATGTAGACCAAATACAAATTTCAACATTTTTGATGTTTACGTAAGGGTCCCCCCTTAAAATTTTTACGAAAACTTTGTTTCTCTTTTACTTTGTTAAAAATCAATCGATTTTTCCGAATTGTTTTGTTTATGCTTTGTCACTCTTATTAATACAGCATTTAAAAATCATCAATATAGACTTTTTAAAAGTATCAACATTTTTTATACTTAGGTAAGGGTCCCCCTTATAATTTTAACGAAAATTTTGTTTCGCCATAACTATTTAAAAAACCTATCGATTTTTGCCGAAAAATGACATTTTGTTTATGTTGTGTCACTCGAATTAGTCCTGCATTTAAAATTTTTCAATTCAGACCATTTTAAAATTTCAACATTTTTGATGTTTAGGTAAGTGGCCCCCCTTATCAATTTTACGAAAGCTTTGTTTCTCCATAAATATGTTAAAAATCAATCGATTTTTCAGAAAAATTACATTTTGTTCATATTGTTGTCACTCATATTAGTCCTGCATTTAAAATTGTTCAATTTAGACAAATTTTTGATACTTAGGTAAGGGTCCCCTTATAATTTTAACGAAAATTTTGTTTCGCCATAACTCTTTTAAAAACCAATCGATTTTTGCCGAAAATGACATTCTGTTTATGTTTTGTCACTCATATTTGTCCTGCATTTAAAATTGTTCAATATAGACCATTTTAAAATTTCAACATTTTTGATGTTTTGTTTTTTCTTTATCACCTTTACGAAAACTTTCTTTCGCCATAACTTTGTTAAAAACCAATCTATTTTTCCCGAAAAATGATATTTTGTTTATGTTTTGTCACTCGAACTCGTCCTGCATTTAAAATTGTTGAAATCAGACCATTTTAAAATTTCAACATTTTTGATGTTTAGGTAAGGGTCTCGCTTATCACATTTATGACAACTTTGTTTCGCCATATTTTTGTTAAAAATCTATCGTTTTTTTTTTCCGAAAAATCACATTTTGTTAATGTTTTCTCACTCGAATTAGTCCTGCATTTAAAATTTTTTTTAATGTTTTGTCACTCGAATTAGTCCTGCATTTAAAATTGTTGAATTCAGACCATTTTAAAATTTCAACATTTTTAATACTTAGGTAAGGGCCCCTCTTATCAATTTTACGAAATCTGCTGAAAATCAATCCATTTTCCCCAAAAATGACATTTAAAATTATTCAATGTAGACCAAATAAAAATTTCAACATTTTTGATGTTTACGTAAGGGTCCCCCTATAATTTTTACGAAAACTTTATTTCTCGTTTACATTGTTAAAAATCAATCGATTTTTCGGAAAAAAAAGACTTTTTGTTTTGTTACTCCTATTAATCCTGCATTTAAACTTAATCAATATAGACCATATAAAAATTTCAAAATTTTTTTTGTTTAGGTGGAAATCTTCCCTTATTACATTTTACGAAAAGTTTGTTTCTTCATTGCTTTTTTAAAAACCAATCGATTTTTGCCGAAAAAAGACATTTTGTTTATGTTTTGTCACTCTTATTAATCCTGCATTTAAAATTGTTCCATGCAAACCATTTTAAAATTTCAACATTTTTGATGTTTAGGTAAGGGGCCCCCTTATCACATTCACGAAAACTTGTTTCTCCATTACTCTGTTAAAAACCAATCGATTTTTGCCGAAAAATGACATTTTGTTCATATTGTTGTCTTTCATATTAGTCTTGCATTTAAAAATGTTGAATCCGGACCATTTTAAAATTTCAACATTTTTGATACCTAGGTAAGGGCCCCTCTTATCAATGTTAGGAAAACTTTGTTTCTCCATAGATCTGTTAGAAATCAATCGATTTTCCCCAAAAATGACATTTAAAATTATTCAATGTAGAGCAATTAAAACTTTCAACATTTTTGATGTTTAGGTAAGGGTCCTTCCTTATCATCTTTACGAAAACTCTGTTTCACCATAACTCTGATAAAAACCAATCAATTTTTGCCCAAAAATTACACTTTGCTTATGTTTTGTCATTCGAATTAGTCCTGTATTTAAAATTGTTGAATTCAGACCATTTTAAAATTTCAACATTTTTGATGTTTAGGTAAGGGTCCCTCTTATCAATTTTACGAAAGCTTTGTTTCTCCATAAATATGTTAAAAATCAATCGATTTTTCAGAAAAATTACATTTTGTTCATATTGTTGTCACTCATATTAGTCCTGCATTTAAAATTGTTCAATTTAGACAAATTTTTGATACTTAGGTAAGGGTCCCCCTTATAATTTTAACGAAAATTTTGTTTCGCCATAACTCTTTTAAAAAACCAATCGATTTTTGCCGAAAAATCACATTTTGTTTATGTTGTGTCACTCGAATTAGTCCTGCATTTAAAATTGTTGAATTCAGACCATTTTAAAATTTCAACATTTTTGATACTTAATAAGGGTCTTCCCTTATAATTTTAACGAAAATTTTGTTTCGCCATAACTCTTTTAAAAACCAATCGATTTTTGCCGAAAATGACATTCTGTTTATGTTTTGTCACTCATATTTGTCCTGCATTTAAAATTGTTCAATATAGACCATTTTAAAATTTCAACATTTTTGATGTTTTGTTTTTTCTTTATCACCTTTACGAAAACTTTCTTTCGCCATAACTTTGTTAAAAACCAATCTATTTTTCCCGAAAAATGATATTTTGTTTATGTTTTGTCACTCGAACTCGTCCTGCATTTAAAATTGTTGAAATCAGACCATTTTAAAATTTCAACATTTTTGATGTTTAGGTAAGGGTCTCGCTTATCACTTTTATGACAACTTTGTTTCGCCATATTTTTGTTAAAAATCTATCGTTTTTTTTTTTCCGAAAAATCACATTTTGTTAATGTTTTCTTACCCGAATTAGTCCTGCATTTAAAATTTTTCAATTCAGACCATTTTAAAATTTCAACATTTTTGATGTTTAGGTAAGTGGCCCCCCTTATCAATTTTACGAAAGCTTTGTTTCTCCATAAATATGTTAAAAATCAATCGATTTTTCAGAAAAATTACATTTTGTTCATATTGTTGTCACTCATATTAGTCCTGCATTTAAAATTGTTCAATTTAGACAAATTTTTGATACTTAGGTAAGGGTCCCCCTTATAATTTTAACGAAAATTTTGTTTCGCCATAACTCTTTTAAAAACCAATCGATTTTTGCCGAAAAATCACATTTTGTTTATGTTGTGTCACTCGAATTAGTCCTGCATTTAAAATTTTTCAATTCAGACCATTTTAAAATTTCAACATTTTTGATGTTTAGGTAAGTGGCCCCCCTTATCAATTTTACGAAAGCTTTGTTTCTCCATAAATATGTTAAAAATCAATCGATTTTTCAGAAAAATTACATTTTGTTCATATTGTTGTCACTCATATTAGTCCTGCATTTAAAATTGTTCAATTTAGACAAATTTTTGATACTTAGGTAAGGGTCCCCCTTATAATTTTAACGAAAATTTTGTTTCGCCATAACTCTTTTAAAAACCAATCGATTTTTGCCGAAAAATCACATTTTGTTTATGTTGTGTCACTCGAATTAGTCCTGCATTTAAAATTGTTGAATTCAGACCATTTTAAAATTTCAACATTTTTGATACTTAATAAGGGTCTTCCCTTATAATTTTAACGAAAATTTTGTTTCGCCATAACTCTTTTAAAAACCAATCGATTTTTGCCGAAAATGACATTCTGTTTATGTTTTGTCACTCATATTTGTCCTGCATTTAAAATTGTTCAATATAGACCATTTTAAAATTTCAACATTTTTGATGTTTTGTTTTTTCTTTATCACCTTTACGAAAACTTTCTTTCGCCATAACTTTGTTAAAAACCAATCTATTTTTCCCGAAAAATGATATTTTGTTTATGTTTTGTCACTCGAACTCGTCCTGCATTTAAAATTGTTGAAATCAGACCATTTTAAAATTTCAACATTTTTGATGTTTAGGTAAGGGTCTCGCTTATCACTTTTATGACAACTTTGTTTCGCCATATTTTTGTTAAAAATCTATCGTTTTTTTTTCCGAAAAATCACATTTTGTTAATGTTTTCTCACTCGAATTAGTCCTGCATTTAAAATTTTTTTTAATGTTTTGTCACTCAATTAGTCCTGCATTTAAAATTGTTGAATTCAGACCATTTTAAAATTTCAACATTTTTAATACTTAGGTAAGGGCCCCTCTTATCAATTTTACGAAATCTGCTGAAAATCAATCCATTTTCCCCAAAAATGACATTTAAAATTATTCAATGTAGACCAAATAAAAATTTCAACATTTTTGATGTTTACGTAAGGGTCCCCCTATAATTTTTACGGAAGCTTTGTTTCTGTTTTACTTTCTTAAAAATCAAACGATTTTCCAGAAAAAGACTTTTTGTTTTATCACTTTTATTAATCCTATTAAAAATTTCAACATTTGTAATGTTTTCGTAAGGATCCGCCTTATAAATAAACCCGCTACTTATAGAGTAGAAGGGTATTATAACTTTGTTCAAACCGAAAATGTATGTAACAGGCAGAAGAAGACACCTCCGACCCCATAAAGTTTATATATTCTGGCTCAGGATTAACAGCTGAGTCGATATAGCCATGTTCGTCTGTCCGTCTGTCTGTCCATGTGAAAACCTAGATCTCCGCTATTATAAAAGCTAGGACTACCAAATTTGGTGACAATATGTGTTGTTATTGCACGCTGATCAAGTTTATTTTGGATTTTGGCCACGCCCCCTTCTGCCCCGTAAATCAAAAAAATGGATTACCTCTAGATCTCAGCAGTTATAAAAGCTAGGACTACCACATTTGGTGACAATATGTGTTGTTATTGCACGCTGATCAAGTTTATTTTGGATTTTGGCCACGCCCCCTTCCGTCCCCGTAAATAGAAAAAATTGATTACAAGCGCAATTTTGATGCCATATTGTTCATTTTTGGTTTATATGATAAACCAAATGATCTCTGAAAATTTGATAACAATCGGATAATGTAACGTAATGCAAGCAGCGCTGCCGGCCGCATCAAAAATTAAATGTGTGCAAAAATTTTTTTGTTTATTTTAGATTTTGACTATGCCTAAATATTGTAAGTCCATCGCCTTTTACGGTCAAAATATGATTGTGGCCGTTCTTTATTGTTCCGCAAATAATTTTGATGTACGAGCAGCTGGGTAGCTGGTATATTACAGTCGAGCACACTCGAATGTAGCTTTCTTACTTGTTTTTACGAAAACTTTGTTTCTCCATTACTTTGTTAAAAACCAATCAATTTTTGCCGAAAAATGACATTTTATTTATGTTTTGTCCCTCGAACTAGTCCTGCATTTAAAATTGTTCAATTCAGACCATTTTAAAATTTCAACATTTTTGATGTTTAGGTAAGGCTTCCCACTTATTACATTTTACGAAAACTTTGTTTCTACATCACTTTGTTAAGAATCAATCGATTTTTAGAAAAATGACATTTTGTTTATGTTTTGTCACTCATATTAATCCTGCATTTAAAATTGTTCAGTTTAGACCATTTTAAAATTTCAACATTTTTGATGCTTAGGTAAGGGTCCTTCCTCATCACCTTTACGAACACTCTGTTTCGTCATAACTCTGTTAAAAACAAATCAATTTTTGCGAAAAATTACACTTTGCTTATGTTTTGCCACTCCAATTTTTCCTGCATTCAAAATTGTAGAATTCAGACCATTTTAAAATGTCATCATTTTTGATGTTTAGGTAAGGGTCCCCCTTATCAATTTTACGAAAACTTAGTTACTCCATAAATCTGTAGGAAATCAATAGATTTTACCCAAAAATGACATTTAAAATATTCAATGTAGACCAAATACAAATTTCAACATTTTTGATGTTTACGTAAGGGTCCCCCCTTATAATTTTTACGAAAACTTTGTTTCTCTTTTACTTTGTTAAAAATCAATCGATTTTTCCGAATTGTTTTGTTTATGCTTTGTCACTCTTATTAATACAGCATTTAAAAATCATCAATATAGACTTTTTAAAAGTATCAACATTTTTTATACTTAGGTAAGGGTCCCCCTTATAATTTTAACGAAAATTTTGTTTCGCCATAACTATTTTAAAAACCTATCGATTTTTGCCGAAAAATGACATTTTGTTTATGTTTTGTCACTCGAATTAGTCCTGCATTTAAAATTTTTCAATTCAGACCATTTTAAAATTTCAACATTTTTGATGTTTAGGTAAGTGGCCCCCCTTATCAATTTTACGAAAGCTTTGTTTCTCCATAAATATGTTAAAAATCAATCGATTTTTCAGAAAAATTACATTTTGTTCATATTGTTGTCACTCATATTAGTCCTGCATTTAAAATTGTTCAATTTTGACAAATTTTTGATACTTAGGTAAGGGTCCCCCTTATAATTTTAACGAAAATTTTGTTTCGCCATAACTCTTTTAAAAACCAATCGATTTTTGCCGAAAAATCACATTTTGTTTATGTTGTGTCACTCGAATTAGTCCTGCATTTAAAATTGTTGAATTCAGACCATTTTAAAATTTCAACATTTTTGATACTTAATAAGGGTCTTCCCTTATAATTTTAACGAAAATTTTGTTTCGCCATAACTCTTTTAAAAACCAATCGATTTTTGCCGAAAATGACATTCTGTTTATGTTTTGTCACTCATATTTGTCCTGCATTTAAAATTGTTCAATATAGACCATTTTAAAATTTCAACATTTTTGATGTTTTGTTTTTTCTTTATCACCTTTACGAAAACTTTCTTTCGCCATAACTTTGTTAAAAACCAATCTATTTTTCCCGAAAAATGATATTTTGTTTATGTTTTGTCACTCGAACTCGTCCTGCATTTAAAATTGTTGAAATCAGACCATTTTAAAATTTCAACATTTTTGATGTTTAGGTAAGGGTCTCGCTTATCACTTTTATGACAACTTTGTTTCGCCATATTTTTGTTAAAAATCTATCGTTTTTTTTCCGGAAAAATCACATTTTGTTAATGTTTTCTCACTCGAATTAGTCCTGCATTTAAAATTTTTTTTAATGTTTTGTCACTCGAATTAGTCCTGCATTTAAAATTGTTGAATTCAGACCATTTTAAAATTTCAACATTTTTAATACTTAGGTAAGGGCCCCTCTTATCAATTTTACGAAATCTGCTGAAAATCAATCCATTTTCCCCAAAAATGACATTTAAAATTATTCAATGTAGACCAAATAAAAATTTCAACATTTTTGATGTTTACGTAAGGGTCCCCCTATAATTTTTACGAAAACTTTATTTCTCGTTTACATTGTTAAAAATCAATCGATTTTTCGGAAAAAAAGACTTTTTGTTTTGTTACTCCTATTAATCCTGCATTTAAACTTAATCAATATAGACCATATAAAAATTTCAACATTTTTGATGTTTAGGTGGAAATCTTCCCTTATTACATTTTACGAAAAGTTTGTTTCTCCATTGCTTTTTTAAAAACCAATCGATTTTTGCCGAAAAAAGACATTTTGTTTATGTTTTGTCACTCTTATTAATCCTGCATTTAAAATTGTTCCATGCAAACCATTTTAAAATTTCAACATTTTTGATGTTTAGGTAAGGGGCCCCCTTATCACATTCACGAAAACTTGTTTCTCCATTACTCTGTTAAAAACCAATCGATTTTTGCCGAAAAATGACATTTTGTTCATATTGTTGTCTTTCATATTAGTCTTGCATTTAAAAATGTTGAATCCGGACCATTTTAAAATTTCAACATTTTTGATACCTAGGTAAGGGCCCCTCTTATCAATGTTAGGAAAACTTTGTTTCTCCATAGATCTGTTAGAAATCAATCGATTTTCCCCAAAAATGACATTTAAAATTATTCAATGTAGAGCAATTAAAACTTTCAACATTTTTGATGTTTAGGTAAGGGTCCTTCCTTATCATCTTTACGAAAACTCTGTTTCACCATAACTCTGATAAAAACCAATCAATTTTTGCCCAAAAATTACACTTTGCTTATGTTTTGTCATTCGAATTAGTCCTGTATTTAAAATTGTTGAATTCAGACCATTTTAAAATTTCAACATTTTTGATGTTTAGGTAAGGGTCCCTCTTATCAATTTTACGAAAGCTTTGTTTCTCCATAAATATGTTAAAAATCAATCGATTTTTCAGAAAAATTACATTTTGTTCATATTGTTGTCACTCATATTAGTCCTGCATTTAAAATTGTTCAATTTAGACAAATTTTTGATACTTAGGTAAGGGTCCCCCTTATAATTTTAACGAAAATTTTGTTTCGCCATAACTCTTTTAAAAACCAATCGATTTTTGCCGAAAAATCACATTTTGTTTATGTTGTGTCACTCGAATTAGTCCTGCATTTAAAATTGTTGAATTCAGACCATTTTAAAATTTCAACATTTTTGATACTTAATAAGGGTCTTCCCTTATAATTTTAACGAAAATTTTGTTTCGCCATAACTCTTTTAAAAACCAATCGATTTTTGCCGAAAATGACATTCTGTTTATGTTTTGTCACTCATATTTGTCCTGCATTTAAAATTGTTCAATATAGACCATTTTAAAATTTCAACATTTTTGATGTTTTGTTTTTTCTTTATCACCTTTACGAAAACTTTCTTTCGCCATAACTTTGTTAAAAACCAATCTATTTTTCCCGAAAAATGATATTTTGTTTATGTTTTGTCACTCGAACTCGTCCTGCATTTAAAATTGTTGAAATCAGACCATTTTAAAATTTCAACATTTTTGATGTTTAGGTAAGGGTCTCGCTTATCACTTTTATGACAACTTTGTTTCGCCATATTTTTGTTAAAAATCTATCGTTTTTTTTCCGAAAAATCACATTTTGTTAATGTTTTCTCACTCGAATTAGTCCTGCATTTAAAATTTTTTTTAATGTTTTGTCACTCGAATTAGTCCTGCATTTAAAATTGTTGAATTCAGACCATTTTAAAATTTCAACATTTTTAATACTTAGGTAAGGGCCCCTCTTATCAATTTTACGAAATCTGCTGAGAATCAATCCATTTTCCCCAAAAATGACATTTAAAATTATTCAATGTAGACCAAATAAAAATTTCAACATTTTTGATGTTTACGTAAGGGTCCCCCTATAATTTTTACGAAAACTTTATTTCTCGTTTACATTGTTAAAAATCAATCGATTTTTCGGAAAAAAAGACTTTTTGTTTTGTTACTCCTATTAATCCTGCATTTAAACTTAATCAATATAGACCATATAAAAATTTCAACATTTTTGATGTTTAGGTGGAAATCTTCCCTTATTACATTTTACGAAAAGTTTGTTTCTCCATTGCTTTTTTAAAAACCAATCGATTTTTGCCGAAAAAAGACATTTTGTTTATGTTTTGTCACTCTTATTAATCCTGCATTTAAAATTGTTCCATGCAAGCCATTTTAAAATTTCAACATTTTTGATGTTTAGGTAAGGGGCCCCCTTATCACATTCACGAAAACTTGTTTCTCCATTACTCTGTTAAAAACCAATCGATTTTTGCCGAAAAATGACATTTTGTTCATATTGTTGTCTTTCATATTAGTCTTGCATTTAAAAATGTTGAATCCGGACCATTTTAAAATTTCAACATTTTTGATACCTAGGTAAGGGCCCCTCTTATCAATGTTAGGAAAACTTTGTTTCTCCATAGATCTGTTAGAAATCAATCGATTTTCCCCAAAAATGACATTTAAAATTATTCAATGTAGAGCAATTAAAACTTTCAACATTTTTGATGTTTAGGTAAGGGTCCTTTCTTATCATCTTTACGAAAACTCTGTTTCACCATAACTCTGATAAAAACCAATCAATTTTTGCCCAAAAATTACACCTTGCTTATGTTTTGTCATTCGAATTAGTCCTGTATTTAAAATTGTTGAATTCAGACCATTTTAAAATTTCAACATTTTTGATGTTTAGGTAAGGGTCCCTCTTATCAATTTTACGAAAGCTTTGTTTCTCCATAAATATGTTAAAAATCAATCGATTTTTCAGAAAAATTACATTTTGTTCATATTGTTGTCACTCATATTAGTCCTGCATTTAAAATTGTTCAATTTAGACAAATTTTTGATACTTAGGTAAGGGTCCCCCTTATAATTTTAACGAAAATTTTGTTTCGCCATAACTCTTTTAAAAACCAATCGATTTTTGCCGAAAAATCACATTTTGTTTATGTTGTGTCACTCGAATTAGTCCTGCATTTAAAATTGTTGAATTCAGACCATTATAAAATTTCAACATTTTTGATACTTAATAAGGGTCTTCCCTTATAATTTTAACGAAAATTTTGTTTCGCCATAACTCTTTTAAAAACCAATCGATTTTTGCCGAAAAATCACATTTTGTTTATGTTGTGTCACTCAATTAGTCCTGCATTTAAAATTGTTGAATTCAGACCATTTTAAAATTTCAACATTTTTGATACTTAATAAGGGTCTTCCCTTATAATTTTAACGAAAATTTTGTTTCGCCATAACTCTTTTAAAAACCAATCGATTTTTGCCGAAAAATCACATTTTGTTTATGTTGTGTCACTCGAATTAGTCCTGCATTTAAAATTGTTGAATTCAGACCATTTTAAAATTTCAACATTTTTGATACTTAGGTAAGGGTCTTCCCTTATAATTTTAACGAAAATTTTGTTTCGCCATAACTCTTTTAAAAACCAATCGATTTTTGCCGAAAAATCACATTTTGTTTATGTTGTGTCACTCGAATTAGTCCTGCATTTAAAATTGTTGAATTCAGACCATTTTAAAATTTCAACATTTTTGATACTTAATAAGGGTCTTCCCTTATAATTTTAACGAAAATTTTGTTTCGCCATAACTCTTTTAAAAAACCAATCGATTTTTGCCGAAAATGACATTCTGTTTATGTTTTGTCACTCATATTTGTCCTGCATTTAAAATTGTTCAATATAGACCATTTTAAAATTTCAACATTTTTGATGTTTTGTTTTTCCTTTATCACCTTTACGAAAACTTTCTTTCGCCATAACTTTGTTAAAAAACCAATCGATTTTTGCCGAAAAATCACATTTTGTTTATGTTTTGTCACTCGAACTCGTCCTGCATTTAAAATTGTTGAAATCAGACCATTTTAAAATTTCAACATTTTTGATGTTTAGGTAAGGGTCTCGCTTATCACTTTTATGACAACTTTGTTTCGCCATATTTTTGTTAAAAATCTATCGTTTTTTTTCCGAAAAATCACATTTTGTTAATGTTTTCTCACTCGAATTAGTCCTGCATTTAAAATTTTTCAATTCAGACCATTTTAAAATTTCAACATTTTTGATGTTTAGGTAAGTGGCCCCCCTTATCAATTTTACGAAAGCTTTGTTTCTCCATAAATATGTTAAAAATCAATCGATTTTTCAGAAAAATTACATTTTGTTCATATTGTTGTCACTCATATTAGTCCTGCATTTAAAATTGTTCAATTTAGACAAATTTTTGATACTTAGGTAAGGGTCCCCCTTATAATTTTAACGAAAATTTTGTTTCGCCATAACTCTTTTAAAAACCAATCGATTTTTGCCGAAAAATCACATTTTGTTTATGTTGTGTCACTCGAATTAGTCCTGCATTTAAAATTGTTGAATTCAGACCATTATAAAATTTCAACATTTTTGATACTTAATAAGGGTCTTCCCTTATAATTTTAACGAAAATTTTGTTTCGCCATAACTCTTTTAAAAACCAATCGATTTTTGCCGAAAATGACATTCTGTTTATGTTTTGTCACTCATATTTGTCCTGCATTTAAAATTGTTCAATATAGACCATTTTAAAATTTCAACATTTTTGATGTTTTGAAAGGGGTCCTTCTTTATCACCTTTACGAAAACTTTCTTTCGCCATAACTTTGTTAAAAACCAATCTATTTTTCCCGAAAAATGATATTTTGTTTATGTTTTATCACTCGAACTCGTCCTGCATTTAAAATTAATGAAATCAGACCATTTTAAAATTTCAATATTTTTGATGTTTAGGTAAGGGTCTCGCTTATCACTTTTATGACAACTTTGTTTCGCCATATTTTTGTTAAAAATCTATCGTTTTTTTTTCCGAAAAATCACATTTTGTTAATGTTTTCTCACTCGAATTAGTCCTGCATTTAAAATTTTTTTTAATGTTTTGTCACTCGAATTAGTCCTGCATTTAAAATTGTTGAATTCAGACCATTTTAAAATTTCAACATTTTTAATACTTAGGTAAGGGCCCCTCTTATCAATTTTACGAAATCTGCTGAAAATCAATCCATTTTCCCCAAAAATGACATTTAAAATTATTCAATGTAGACCAAATAAAAATTTCAACATTTTTGATGTTAACGTAAGGGTCCCCCTATAATTTTTACGGAAGCTTTGTTTCTGTTTCACTTTCTTAAAAATCAAACGATTTTCCAGAAAAAAGACTTTTGTTTTATCACTTTTATTAATCCTATTAAAAATTTCAACATTTGTAATGTTTTCGTAAGGATCCGCCTTATAAATAAACCCGCTACTTATAGAGTAGAAGGGTATTATAACTTTGTTCAAACCGAAAATGTATGTAACAGGCAGAAGAAGACACCTCCGACCCCATAAAGTATATATATTCTGGCTCAGGATTAACAGCTGAGTCGATATAGCCATGTTCGTCTGTCCGTCTGTCTGTCCATGTGAAAACCTAGATCTCCGCTATTATAAAAGCTAGGACTACCAAATTTGGTGACAATATGTGTTATTATTGCACGCTGATCAAGTTTATTTTGGATTTTGGCCACGCCCCCTTCTGCCCCGTAAATCAAAAAAATGGATTACCTCTAGATCTCAGCAGTTATAAAAGCTAGGACTACCACATTTGGTGACAATATGTGTTGTTATTGCACGCTGATCAAGTTTATTTTGGATTTTGGCCACGCCCCCTTCCGTCCCCGTAAATAGAAAAAAATTGATTACAAGCGCAATTTTGATGCCATATTGTTCATTTTTGGTTTATATGATAAACCAAATGATCTCTGAAAATTTGATAACAATCGGATAATGTAACGTAATGCAAGCAGCGCTGCCGGCCGCATCAAAAATTAAATGTGTGCAAAAATTTTTTTGTTTATTTTAGATTTTGACTATGCCTAAATATTGTAAGTCCATCGCCTTTTACGGTCAAAATATGATTGTGGCCGTTCTTTATTGTTCCGCAAATAATTTTGATGTACGAGCAGCTGGGTAGCTGGTATATTACAGTCGAGCACACTCGAATGTAGCTTTCTTACTTGTTTTTACGAAAACTTTGTTTCTCCATTACTTTGTTAAAAACCAATCAATTTTTGCCGAAAAATGACATTTTATTTATGTTTTGTCCCTCGAACTAGTCCTGCGTTTAAAATTGTTCAATTCAGACCATTTTAAAATTTCAACATTTTTGATGTTTAGGTAAGGCTTCCCACTTATTACATTTTACGAAAACTTTGTTTCTACATCACTTTGTTAAGAATCAATCGATTTTTAGAAAAATGACATTTTGTTTATGTTTTGTCACTCATATTAATCCTGCATTTAAAATTGTTCAGTTTAGACCATTTTAAAATTTCAACATTTTTGATGCTTAGGTAAGGGTCCTTCCTCATCACCTTTACGAACACTCTGTTTCGTCATAACTCTGTTAAAAACAAATCAATTTTTTGCGAAAAATTACACTTTGCTTATGTTTTGCCACTCCAATTTTTCCTGCATTCAAAATTGTAGAATTCAGACCATTTTAAAATTTCATCATTTTTGATGTTTAGGTAAGGGTCCCCCTTATCAATTTTACGAAAACTTAGTTACTCCATAAATCTGTAGGAAATCAATAGATTTTACCCAAAAATGACATTTAAAATATTCAATGTAGACCAAATACAAATTTCAACATTTTTGATGTTTACGTAAGGGTCCCCCCTTATAATTTTTACGAAAACTTTGTTTCTCTTTTACTTTGTTAAAAATCAATCGATTTTTCCGAATTGTTTTGTTTATGCTTTGTCACTCTTATTAATACAGCATTTAAAAATCATCAATATAGACTTTTTAAAAGTATCAACATTTTTATACTTAGGTAAGGGTCCCCCTTATAATTTTAACGAAAATTTTGTTTCGCCATAACTATTTTAAAAACCTATCGATTTTTGCCGAAAAATGACATTTTGTTTATGTTTTGTCACTCGAATTAGTCCTGCATTTAAAATTTTTCAATTCAGACCATTTTAAAATTTCAACATTTTTGATGTTTAGGTAAGTGGCCCCCCTTATCAATTTTACGAAAGCTTTGTTTCTCCATAAATATGTTAAAAATCAATCGATTTTTCAGAAAAATTACATTTTGTTCATATTGTTGTCACTCATATTAGTCCTGCATTTAAAATTGTTCAATTTAGACAAATTTTTGATACTTAGGTAAGGGTCCCCCTTATAATTTTAACGAAAATTTTGTTTCGCCATAACTCTTTTAAAAACCAATCGATTTTTGCCGAAAAATCACATTTTGTTTATGTTGTGTCACTCGAATTAGTCCTGCATTTAAAATTGTTGAATTCAGACCATTTTAAAATTTCAACATTTTTGATACTTAATAAGGGTCTTCCCTTATAATTTTAACGAAAATTTTGTTTCGCCATAACTCTTTTAAAAACCAATCGATTTTTGCCGAAAATGACATTCTGTTTATGTTTTGTCACTCATATTTGTCCTGCATTTAAAATTGTTCAATATAGACCATTTTAAAATTTCAACATTTTTGATGTTTTGTTTTTTCTTTATCACCTTTACGAAAACTTTCTTTCGCCATAACTTTGTTAAAAACCAATCTATTTTTCCCGAAAAATGATATTTTGTTTATGTTATGTCACTCGAACTCGTCCTGCATTTAAAATTGTTGAAATCAGACCATTTTAAAATTTCAACATTTTTGATGTTTAGGTAAGGGTCTCGCTTATCACTTTTATGACAACTTTGTTTCGCCATATTTTTGTTAAAAATCTATCGTTTTTTTTTCCGAAAAATCACATTTTGTTAATGTTTTCTCACTCGAATTAGTCCTGCATTTAAAATTTTTTTTAATGTTTTGTCACTCGAATTAGTCCTGCATTTAAAATTGTTGAATTCAGACCATTTTAAAATTTCAACATTTTTAATACTTAGGTAAGGGCCCCTCTTATCAATTTTACGAAATCTGCTGAAAATCAATCCATTTTCCCCAAAAATGACATTTAAAATTATTCAATGTAGACCAAATAAAAATTTCAACATTTTTGATGTTAACGTAAGGGTCCCCCTATAATTTTTACGGAAGCTTTGTTTCTGTTTCACTTTCTTAAAAATCAAACGATTTTCCAGAAAAAAGACTTTTTGTTTTATCACTTTTATTAATCCTATTAAAAATTTCAACATTTGTAATGTTTTCGTAAGGATCCGCCTTATAAATAAACCCGCTACTTATAGAGTAGAAGGGTATTATAACTTTGTTCAAACCGAAAATGTATGTAACAGGCAGAAGAAGACACCTCCGACCCCATAAAGTATATATATTCTGGCTCAGGATTAACAGCTGAGTCGATATAGCCATGTTCGTCTGTCCGTCTGTCTGTCCATGTGAAAACCTAGATCTCCGCTATTATAAAAGCTAGGACTACCAAATTTGGTGACAATATGTGTTATTATTGCACGCTGATCAAGTTTATTTTGGATTTTGGCCACGCCCCCTTCTGCCCCGTAAATCAAAAAAATGGATTACCTCTAGATCTCAGCAGTTATAAAAGCTAGGACTACCACATTTGGTGACAATATGTGTTGTTATTGCACGCTGATCAAGTTTATTTTGGATTTTGGCCACGCCCCCTTCCGTCCCCGTAAATAGAAAAAAATTGATTACAAGCGCAATTTTGATGCCATATTGTTCATTTTTGGTTTATATGATAAACCAAATGATCTCTGAAAATTTGATAACAATCGGATAATGTAACGTAATGCAAGCAGCGCTGCCGGCCGCATCAAAAATTAAATGTGTGCAAAAATTTTTTTTGTTTATTTTAGATTTTGACTATGCCTAAATATTGTAAGTCCATCGCCTTTTACGGTCAAAATATGATTGTGGCCGTTCTTTATTGTTCCGCAAATAATTTTGATGTACGAGCAGCTGGGTAGCTGGTATATTACAGTCGAGCACACTCGAATGTAGCTTTCTTACTTGTTTTTACGAAAACTTTGTTTCT
The DNA here is from genome assembly GCA_018904095.1 of Zaprionus ghesquierei. Lineage (NCBI taxonomy): Eukaryota > Metazoa > Arthropoda > Insecta > Diptera > Drosophilidae > Zaprionus > Zaprionus ghesquierei. The sequence goes on along the minus strand of JAEIGP010000424.1, from coordinate 25,060 downwards.
CCATTACTTTGTTAAAAACCAATCAATTTTTGCCGAAAAATGACATTTTATTTATGTTTTGTCCCTCGAACTAGTCCTGCGTTTAAAATTGTTCAATTCAGACCATTTTAAAATTTCAACATTTTTGATGTTTAGGTAAGGCTTCCCACTTATTACATTTTACGAAAACTTTGTTTCTACATCACTTTGTTAAGAATCAATCGATTTTTAGAAAAATTACATTTTGTTTATGTTTTGTCACTCATATTAATCCTGCATTTAAAATTGTTCAGTTTAGACCATTTTAAAATTTCAACATTTTTGATGCTTAGGTAAGGGTCCTTCCTCATCACCTTTACGAACACTCTGTTTCGTCATAACTCTGTTAAAAACAAATCAATTTTTGCGAAAAATTACACTTTGCTTATGTTTTGCCACTCCAATTTTTCCTGCATTCAAAATTGTAGAATTCAGACCATTTTAAAATTTCATCATTTTTGATGTTTAGGTAAGGGTCCCCCTTATCAATTTTACGAAAACTTAGTTACTCCATAAATCTGTAGGAAATCAATAGATTTTACCCAAAAATGACATTTAAAATATTCAATGTAGACCAAATACAAATTTCAACATTTTTGATGTTTACGTAAGGGTCCCCCCTTATAATTTTTACGAAAACTTTGTTTCTCTTTTACTTTGTTAAAAATCAATCGATTTTTCCGAATTGTTTTGTTTATGCTTTGTCACTCTTATTAATACAGCATTTAAAAATCATCAATATAGACTTTTTAAAAGTATCAACATTTTTTATACTTAGGTAAGGGTCCCCTTTATAATTTTAACGAAAATTTTGTTTCGCCATAACTATTTTAAAAACCTATCGATTTTTGCCGAAAAATGACATTTTGTTTATGTTTTGTCACTCAATTAGTCCTGCATTTAAAATTTTTCAATTCAGACCATTTTAAAATTTCAACATTTTTGATGTTTAGGTAAGTGGCCCCCCTTATCAATTTTACGAAAGCTTTGTTTCTCCATAAATATGTTAAAAATCAATCGATTTTTCAGAAAAATTACATTTTGTTCATATTGTTGTCACTCATATTAGTCCTGCATTTAAAATTGTTCAATTTAGACAAATTTTTGATACTTAGGTAAGGGTCCCCCCTTATAATTTAAACGAAAATTTTGTTTCGCCATAACTCTTTTAAAAACCAATCGATTTTTGCCGAAAAATCACATTTTGTTTATGTTGTGTCACTCGAATTAGTCCTGCATTTAAAATTGTTGAATTCAGACCATTTTAAAATTTCAACATTTTTGATACTTAATAAGGGTCTTCCCTTATAATTTTAACGAAAATTTTGTTTCGCCATAACTCTTTTAAAAACCAATCGATTTTTGCCGAAAATGACATTCTGTTTATGTTTTGTCACTCATATTTGTCCTGCATTTAAAATTGTTCAATATAGACCATTTTAAAATTTCAACATTTTTGATGTTTTGTTTTTTCTTTATCACCTTTACGAAAACTTTCTTTCGCCATAACTTTGTTAAAAACCAATCTATTTTTCCCGAAAAATGATATTTTGTTTATGTTTTGTCACTCGAACTCGTCCTGCATTTAAAATTGTTGAAATCAGACCATTTTAAAATTTCAACATTTTTGATGTTTAGGTAAGGGTCTCGCTTATCACTTTTATGACAACTTTGTTTCGCCATATTTTTGTTAAAAATCTATCGTTTTTTTTCCGAAAAATCACATTTTGTTAATGTTTTCTCACTCGAATTAGTCCTGCATTTAAAATTTTTTTTAATGTTTTGTCACTCGAATTAGTCCTGCATTTAAAATTGTTGAATTCAGACCATTTTAAAATTTCAACATTTTTAATACTTAGGTAAGGGCCCCTCTTATCAATTTTACGAAATCTGCTGAAAATCAATCCATTTTCCCCAAAAATGACATTTAAAATTATTCAATGTAGACCAAATAAAAATTTCAACATTTTTGATGTTTACGTAAGGGTCCCCCTATAATTTTTACGAAAACTTTATTTCTCGTTTACATTGTTAAAAATCAATCGATTTTTCGGAAAAAAAGACTTTTTGTTTTGTTTCTCCTATTAATCCTGCATTTAAACTTAATCAATATAGACCATATAAAAATTTCAACATTTTTGATGTTTAGGTGGAAATCTTCCCTTATTACATTTTACGAAAAGTTTGTTTCTCCATTGCTTTTTTAAAAACCAATCGATTTTTGCCGAAAAAAGACATTTTGTTTATGTTTTGTCACTCTTATTAATCCTGCATTTAAAATTGTTCCATGCAAACCATTTTAAAATTTCAACATTTTTGATGTTTAGGTAAGGGGCCCCCTTATCACATTCACGAAAACTTGTTTCTCCATTACTCTGTTAAAAACCAATCGATTTTTGCCGAAAAATGACATTTTGTTCATATTGTTGTCTTTCATATTAGTCTTGCATTTAAAAATGTTGAATCCGGACCATTTTAAAATTTCAACATTTTTGATACCTAGGTAAGGGCCCCTCTTATCAATGTTAGGAAAACTTTGTTTCTCCATAGATCTGTTAGAAATCAATCGATTTTCCCCAAAAATGACATTTAAAATTATTCAATGTAGAGCAATTAAAACTTTCAACATTTTTGATGTTTAGGTAAGGGTCCTTCCTTATCATCTTTACGAAAACTCTGTTTCACCATAACTCTGATAAAAACCAATCAATTTTTGCCCAAAAATTACACTTTGCTTATGTTTTGTCATTCGAATTAGTCCTGTATTTAAAATTGTTGAATTCAGACCATTTTAAAATTTCAACATTTTTGATGTTTAGGTAAGGGTCCCTCTTATCAATTTTACGAAAGCTTTGTTTCTCCATAAATATGTTAAAAATCAATCGATTTTTCAGAAAAATTACATTTTGTTCATATTGTTGTCACTCATATTAGTCCTGCATTTAAAATTGTTCAATTTAGACAAATTTTTGATACTTAGGTAAGGGTCCCCCTTATAATTTTAACAAAAATTTTGTTTCGCCATAACTCTTTTAAAAACCAATCGATTTTTGCCGAAAAATCACATTTTGTTTATGTTGTGTCACTCGAATTAGTCCTGCATTTAAAATTGTTGAATTCAGACCATTTTAAAATTTCAACATTTTTGATACTTAATAAGGGTCTTCCCTTATAATTTTAACGAAAATTTTGTTTCGCCATAACTCTTTTAAAAACCAATCGATTTTTGCCGAAAATGACATTCTGTTTATGTTTTGTCACTCATATTTGTCCTGCATTTAAAATTGTTCAATATAGACCATTTTAAAATTTCAACATTTTTGATGTTTTGTTTTTTCTTTATCACCTTTACGAAAACTTTCTTTCGCCATAACTTTGTTAAAAACCAATCTATTTTTCCCGAAAAATGATATTTTGTTTATGTTTTGTCACTCGAACTCGTCCTGCATTTAAAATTGTTGAAATCAGACCATTTTAAAATTTCAACATTTTTGATGTTTAGGTAAGGGTCTCGCTTATCACTTTTATGACAACTTTGTTTCGCCATATTTTTGTTAAAAATCTATCGTTTTTTTTTCCGAAAAATCACATTTTGTTAATGTTTTCTCACTCGAATTAGTCCTGCATTTAAAATTTTTTTTAATGTTTTGTCACTCGAATTAGTCCTGCATTTAAAATTGTTGAATTCAAACCATTTTAAAATTTCAACATTTTTAATACTTAGGTAAGGGCCCCTCTTATCAATTTTACGAAATCTGCTGAAAATCAATCCATTTTCCCCAAAAATGACATTTAAAATTATTCAATGTAGACCAAATAAAAATTTCAACATTTTTGATGTTTACGTAAGGGTCCCCCTATAATTTTTACGGAAGCTTTGTTTCTGTTTTACTTTCTTAAAAATCAAACGATTTTCCAGAAAAAAGACTTTTTGTTTTATCACTTTTATTAATCCTATTAAAAATTTCAACATTTGTAATGTTTTCGTAAGGATCCGCCTTATAAATAAACCCGCTACTTATAGAGTAGAAGAGTATTATAACTTTGTTCAAACCGAAAATGTATGTAACAGGCAGAAGAAGACACCTCCGACCCCATAAAGTATATATATTCTGGCTCAGGATTAACAGCTGAGTCGATATAGCCATGTTCGTCTGTCCGTCTGTCTGTCCATGTGAAAACCTAGATCTCCGCTATTATAAAAGCTAGGACTACCAAATTTGGTGACAATATGTGTTATTATTGCACGCTGATCAAGTTTATTTTGGATTTTGGCCACGCCCCCTTCTGCCCCGTAAATCAAAAAAATGGATTACCTCTAGATCTCAGCAGTTATAAAAGCTAGGACTACCACATTTGGTGACAATATGTGTTGTTATTGCACGCTGATCAAGTTTATTTTGGATTTTGGCCACGCCCCCTTCCGTCCCCGTAAATAGAAAAAAATTGATTACAAGCGCAATTTTGATGCCATATTGTTCATTTTTGGTTTATATGATAAACCAAATGATCTCTGAAAATTTGATAACAATCGGATAATGTAACGTAATGCAAGCAGCGCTGCCGGCCGCATCAAAAATTAAATGTGTGCAAAAATTTTTTTTGTTTATTTTAGATTTTGACTATGCCTAAATATTGTAAGTCCATCGCCTTTTACGGTCAAAATATGATTGTGTCCGTTCTTTATTGTTCCGCAAATAATTTTGATGTACGAGCAGCTGGGTAGCTGGTATATTACAGTCGAGCACACTCGAATGTAGCTTTCTTACTTGTTTTTATGAAAACTTTGTTTCTCCATTACTTTGTTAAAAACCAATCGATTTTTGCCGAAAAAAGACATTTTGTTTATGTTTTGTCACTCTTATTAATCCTGCATTGAAAATTGTTCCATGCAAACCATTTTAAAATTTCAACATTTTTGATGTTTAGGTAAGGCTTCCCACTTATTACATTTTACGAAAACTTTGTTTCTACATCACTTTGTTAAGAATCAATCGATTTTTAGAAAAATGACATTTTGTTTATGTTTTGTCACTCATATTAATCCTGCATTTAAAATTGTTCAGTTTAGACCATTTTAAAATTTCAACATTTTTGATGCTTAGGTAAGGGTCCTTCCTCATCACCTTTACGAACACTCTGTTTCGTCATAACTCTGTTAAAAACAAATCAATTTTTGCGAAAAATTACACTTTGCTTATGTTTTGCCACTCCAATTTTTCCTGCATTCAAAATTGTAGAATTCAGACCATTTTAAAATTTCATCATTTTTGATGTTTAGGTAAGGGTCCCCCTTATCAATTTTACGAAAACTTAGTTACTCCATAAATCTGTAGGAAATCAATAGATTTTACCCAAAAATGACATTTAAAATATTCAATGTAGACCAAATACAAATTTCAACATTTTTGATGTTTACGTAAGGGTCCCCCCTTATAATTTTTACGAAAACTTTGTTTCTCTTTTACTTTGTTAAAAATCAATCGATTTTTCCGAATTGTTTTGTTTATGCTTTGTCACTCTTATTAATACAGCATTTAAAAATCATCAATATAGACTTTTTAAAAGTATCAACATTTTTTATACTTAGGTAAGGGCCCCCTTATAATTTTAACGAAAATTTTGTTTCGCCATAACTATTTTAAAAACCTATCGATTTTTGCCGAAAAATGACATTTTGTTTATGTTTTGTCACTCGAATTAGTCCTGCATTTAAAATTTTTCAATTCAGACCATTTTAAAATTTCAACATTTTTGATGTTTAGGTAAGTGGCCCCCCTTATCAATTTTACGAAAGCTTTGTTTCTCCATAAATATGTTAAAAATCAATCGATTTTTCAGAAAAATTACATTTTGTTCATATTGTTGTCACTCATATTAGTCCTGCATTTAAAATTGTTCAATTTAGACAAATTTTTGATACTTAGGTAAGGGTCCCCCTTATAATTTTAACGAAAATTTTGTTTCGCCATAACTCTTTTAAAAACCAATCGATTTTTGCCGAAAAATCACATTTTGTTTATGTTGTGTCACTCGAATTAGTCCTGCATTTAAAATTGTTGAATTCAGACCATTTTAAAATTTCAACATTTTTGATACTTAATAAGGGTCTTCCTTATAATTTTAACGAAAATTTTGTTCTTCCCATAACTCTTTTAAAAACCAATCGATTTTTGCCGAAAATGACATTCTGTTTATGTTTTGTCACTCATATTTGTCCTGCATTTAAAATTGTTCAATATAGACCATTTTAAAATTTCAACATTTTTGATGTTTAGGTAAGGGGCCCCCTTATCACATTCACGAAAACTTGTTTCTCCATTACTCTGTTAAAAACCAATCGATTTTTGCCGAAAAATGACATTTTGTTCATATTGTTGTCTTTCATATTAGTCTTGCATTTAAAAATGTTGAATCCGGACCATTTTAAAATTTCAACATTTTTGATACCTAGGTAAGGGCCCCTCTTATCAATGTTAGGAAAACTTTGTTTCTCCATAGATCTGTTAGAAATCAATCGATTTTCCCCAAAAATGACATTTAAAATTATTCAATGTAGAGCAATTAAAACTTTCAACATTTTTGATGTTTAGGTAAGGGTCCTTCCTTATCATCTTTACGAAAACTCTGTTTCACCATAACTCTGATAAAAACCAATCAATTTTTGCCCAAAAATTACACTTTGCTTATGTTTTGTCATTCGAATTAGTCCTGTATTTAAAATTGTTGAATTCAGACCATTTTAAAATTTCAACATTTTTGATGTTTAGGTAAGGGTCCCTCTTATCAATTTTACGAAAGCTTTGTTTCTCCATAAATATGTTAAAAATCAATCGATTTTTCAGAAAAATTACATTTTGTTCATATTGTTGTCACTCATATTAGTCCTGCATTTAAAATTGTTCAATATAGACCATTTTAAAATTTCAACATTTTTGATGTTTTGAAAGGGGTCCTTCTTTATCACCTTTACGAAAACTTTCTTTCGCCATAACTTTGTTAAAAACCAATCTATTTTTCCCGAAAAATGACATTTTGTTTATGTTTTGTCACTCGAACTAGTCCTGCATTTAAAATTGTTAATATCAGACCATTTTAAAATTTCAACATTTTTGATGTTTAGGTAAGGGTCTCGCTTATCACTTTTATGACAACTTTGTTTCGCCATATTTTTGTTAAAAATCTATCGTTTTTTTCCGAAAAACCACATTTTGTTTATGTTTTCTCACTCGAATTAGTCCTGCATTTAAAATTTTTATTAATGTTTTGTCACTCGAATAAGTCCTGCATTTAAAATTTTTCAATTCAAACCATTTTAAAATTACAACATTTTTGATGTTTAGGTTAGGGGCCCCCTTATCACATTCACGAAAACTTGTTTCTCCATTACTCTGTTAAAAACCAATCGATTTTTGCCGAAAAATGACATTTTGTTCATATTATTGTCTTTCATATTAGTCTTGCATTTAAAAATGTTGAATCCGGACCATTTTAAAATTTCAACATTTTTGATACCTAGGTAAGGGCCCCTCTTATCAATGTTACGAAAACTTTGTTTCTCCATAGATCTGTTAGAAATCAATCGATTTTTCCCAAAAATGACATTTAGAATTATTCAATGTAGAGCAATTAAAACTTTCAACATTTTTGATGTTTAGGTAAGGGTCCTTCCTTATCATCTTTACGAAAACTCTGTTTCACCATAACTCTGATAAAAACCAATCAATTTTTGCCCAAAAATTACACTTTGCTTATGTTTTGTCACTCGAATTAGTCCTGTATTTAAAATTGTTGAATTCAGACCATTTTAAAATTTCAACATTTTGTTCATATTGTTGTCACTCATATTAGTCCTGCATTTAAAATTGTTGAATTCAGATCATTTTAAAATTTTAGCATTCTTGATACTTAGGTAATGTCCCCCCTTATCAATTTTAGGGAAACTTTGTTTCGCCATAAATCTGTTAAAAATCAGTCGATTTTTGCCGAAAAATTACATTTTGTTTATGTGTTATCACTCTTATTAATCCTGCATTCAAAATTGTTCAATTTAGACCAATTTTTGATACTTAGGTAAGGGTCCCCCTTATAATTTTAACGAAAATTTTGTTTCGCCATAACTCTTTTAAAAACCAATCGATTTTTGCCGAAAATGACATTCTGTTTATGTTTTGTCACTCATATTTGTCCTGCATTTAAAATTGTTCAATATAGACCATTTTAAAATTTCAACATTTTTGATGTTTTGAAAGGGGTCCTTCTTTATCACCTTTACGAAAACTTTCTTTCGCCATAACTTTGTTAAAAACCAATCTATTTTTCCCGAAAAATTACATTTTGTTTATGTTTTGTCACTCGAACTAGTCCTGCATTTAAAATTGTTGAAATCAGACCATTTTAAAATTTCAACATTTTTGATGTTTAGGTAAGGGTCTCGCTTATCACTTTTATGACAACTTTGTTTCGCCATATTTTTGTTAAAAATCTATCGTTTTTTTTTCGAAAAATCACATTTTGTTTATGTTCTCTCACTCGAATTAGTCCTGCATTTAAAATTTTTCAATTCAGACCATTTTAAAATTTCAACATTTTTGATGTTTAGGTAAGGCTTCCCACTTACTACATTTTACGAAAACTTTGTTTCTACATCTCTTTGTTAAGAATCAATCGATTTTTCCGAAAAATTACATTTTGTTTATGTTTTGTCACTCATATTAATCCTGCATTTAAAATTGTTCAGTTTAGACCATTTTAAAATTTCAACATTTTTGATGCTTAGGTAAGTCGCCCCCCTTATCAATTTTACTGAAACTTTGTTTCTCCATAAATCTGTTAGAAATCAATTGATTTTCCCAAAAATGACATTTAAAATTATACAATGTAGACCAATTAAAAATTTCAACATTTTTGATGTTTAGAAAGGGGTCCTTCTTTATCACCTTTGCGAAAAATTTCTTTCGCCATAACTTTGTTAAAAACCAATCTATTTTTCCAAAAAAATGACATTTTGTTTATTTTTTGTCACTCGAACTAGTCCTGCATTTAAAATTGTTAATATCAGACCATTTTAAAATTTCAACATTTTTGATGTTTAGGTAAGGGTCTCGCTTATCACTTTTATGACAACTTTGATTCGCCATATTTTTGTTAAAAATCAATCGATTTTTGCCGAAAAAAGACATTTTGTTTATGTTTTGTCACTCTTATAAATCCTTCATTTTAAATTGTTCAATCCAAACCATTTTAAAATTTCAACATTTTTGATGTTTAGGTAAGGGTCTCCCCTTATTACACTCTACAAACTTTGTTTCTCCATTACTTTGTTAAAAATCAATCGATTTTTCGGAAAAAGACATTTTGTTCATGTTTTGTCCCTCCTATTAATCCTGCATTTAAAATTGATCAATTTAGACCATATTTTAAAAATTTCAACATTTTTGATGTTTAGGTGGAAGGCTTCCCACTTATTACATTTTACGAAAACTTTGTTTCTCCATTGCTTTGTTAAAAATCAATCGATTTTTGCCGAAAAAAAAGACATTTTGTTTATGTTTTGTCACTCTTATTAATCCTGCATTTAAAATTGTTCAATGCAAACCATTTTAAAATTTCAACATTTTTGATGTTTAGGTAAGGGGCCCCCTTATCACATTCACGAAAACTTGTTTCTCCATTACTCTGTTAAAAACCAATCGATTTTTGCCGAAAAATGACATTTTGTTCATATTGTTGTCTTTCATATTAGTCTTGCATTTAAAAATGTTGAATCCGGACCATTTTAAAATTTCAACATTTTTGATACCTAGGTAAGGGCCCCTCTTATCAATGTTACGAAAACTTTGTTTCTCCATAGATCTGTTAGAAATCAATTGATTTTCCCCAAAAATGACATTTAAATGTAGAGCAATTAAAACTTTCAACATTTTTGATGTTTAGGTAAGGGTCCTTCCTTATCACCTTTACGAAACTCTGTTTCACCATAACTCTGATAAAAACCAATCAATTTTTGCCCAAAAATTACACTTTGCTTATGTTTTGTCACTCGAATTAGTCCTGTATTTAAAATTGTTGAATTCAGACCATTTTAAAATTTCAACATTTTTGATGTTTAGGTAAGGGTCCCTCTTATCAATTTTACGAAAGCTTTGTTTCTCCATAAATATGTTAAAAATCAATCGATTTTTCAGAAAAATTACATTTTGTTCATATTGTTGTCACTCATATTAGTCCTGCATTTAAAATTGTTCAATTTAGACCAATTTTTGATACTTAGGTAAGGGTCCCCCTTATAATTCTAACGAAAATTTTGTTTCGCCATAACTCTTTTAAAAACCAATCGATTTTTGCCGAAAATTCACATTTTGTTTATGTTGTGTCACTCGAATTAGTCCTGCATTTAAAATTATTGAATTCAGACCATTTTAAAATTTCAACATTTTTTGATACTTAATAAGGGTCTGTCTTCCCTTATAATTTTAACGAAAATTTTGTTTCGCCATAACTCTTTTAAAAACCAATCGATTTTTGCCGAAAATGACATTCTGTTTATGTTTTGTCACTCATATTTGTCCTGCATTTAAAATTGTTCAATATAGACCATTTTAAAATTTCAACATTTTTGATGTTTTGAAAGGGGTCCTTCTTTATCACCTTTACGAAAACTTTCTTTCGCCATAACTTTGTTAAAAACCAATCTATTTTTCCCGAAAAATGATATTTTGTTTATGTTTTGTCACTCGAACTCGTCCTGCATTTAAAATTGTTGAAATCAGACCATTTTAAAATTTCAACATTTTTGATGTTTAGGTAAGGGTCTCGCTTATCACTTTTATGACAACTTTGTTTCGCCATATTTTTGTTAAAAATCTATCGGTTTTTTTTCCGAAAAATCACATTTTGTTAATGTTTTCTCACTCGAATTAGTCCTGCATTTAAAATTTTTTTTAATGTTTTGTCACTCGAATTAGTCCTGCATTTAAAATTGTTGAATTCAGACCATTTTAAAATTTCAACAAATCTGCTGAAAATCAATCCATTTTCCCCAAAAATGACATTTAAAATTATTTAATGTAGACCAAATAAAAATTTCAACATTTTTGATGTTTACGTAAGGGTCCCCCTATAATTTTTACGGAAGCTTTGTTTCTGTTTTACTTTCTTAAAAATCAAACGATTTTCCAGAAAAAAGACTTTTTGTTTTATCACTTTTATTAATCCTATTAAAAATTTCAACATTTGTAATGTTTTCGTAAGGATCCGCCTTATAAATAAACCCGCTACTTATAGAGTAGAAGGGTATTATAACTTTGTTCAAACCGAAAATGTATGTAACAGGCAGAAGAAGACACCTCCGACCCCATAAAGTATATATATTCTGGCTCAGGATTAACAGCTGAGTCGATATAGCCATGTTCGTCTGTCCGTCTGTCTGTCCATGTGAAAACCTAGATCTCCGCTATTATAAAAGCTAGGACTACCAAATTTGGTGACAATATGTGTTATTATTGCACGCTGATCAAGTTTATTTTGGATTTTGGCCACGCCCCCTTCTGCCCCGTAAATCAAAAAAATGGATTACCTCTAGATCTCAGCAGTTATAAAAGCTAGGACTACCACATTTGGTGACAATATGTGTTGTTATTGCACGCTGATCAAGTTTATTTTGGATTTTGGCCACGCCCCCTTCCGTCCCCGTAAATAGAAAAAAATTGATTACAAGCGCAATTTTGATGCCATATTGTTCATTTTGGTTTATATGATAAACCAAATGATCTCTGAAAATTTGATAACAATCGGATAATGTAACGTAATGCAAGCAGCGCTGCTGGCCGCATCAAAAATTAAATGTGTGCAAAAATTTTTTTGTTTATTTTAGATTTTGACTATGCCTAAATATTGTAAGTCCATCGCCTTTTACGGTCAAAATATGATTGTGGCCGTTCTTTATTGTTCCGCAAATAATTTTGATGTACGAGCAGCTGGGTAGCTGGTATATTACAGTCGAGCACACTCGAATGTAGCTTTCTTACTTGTTTTTATGAAAACTTTGTTTCTCCATTACTTTGTTAAAAACCAATCGATTTTTGCCGAAAAAAGACATTTTGTTTATGTTTTGTCACTCTTATTAATCCTGCATTTAAAATTGTTCCATGCAAACCATTTTAAAATTTCAACATTTTTGATGTTTAGGTAAGGCTTCCCACTTATTACATTTTACGAAAACTTTGTTTCTACATCACTTTGTTAAGAATCAATCGATTTTTAGAAAAATGACATTTTGTTTATGTTTTGTCACTCATGTTAATCCTGCATTTAAAATTGTTCAGTTTAGACCATTTTAAAATTTCAACATTTTTGATGCTTAGGTAAGGGTCCTTCCTCATCACCTTTACGAACACTCTGTTTCGTCATAACTCTGTTAAAAACAAATCAATTTTTGCGAAAAATTACACTTTGCTTATGTTTTGCCACTCCAATTTTTCCTGCATTCAAAATTGTAGAATTCAGACCATTTTAAAATTTCATCATTTTTGATGTTTAGGTAAGGGTCCCCCTTATCAATTTTACGAAAACTTAGTTACTCCATAAATCTGTAGGAAATCAATAGATTTTACCCAAAAATGACATTTAAAATATTCAATGTAGACCAAATACAAATTTCAACATTTTTGATGTTTACGTAAGGGTCCCCCCTTATAATTTTTACGAAAACTTTGCTTCTCATTTACTTTGTTAAAAATCAATCGATTTTTCCGAATTGTTTTGTTTATGCTTTGTCACTCTTATTAATACAGCATTTAAAAATCATCAATATAGACTTTTTAAAAGTATCAACATTTTTTATACTTAGGTAAGGGTCCCCCTTATAATTTTAACGAAAATTTTGTTTCGCCATAACTATTTTAAAAACCTATCGATTTTTGCCGAAAAATGACATTTTGTTTATGTTTTGTCACTCGAATTAGTCCTGCATTTAAAATTTTTCAATTCAGACCATTTTAAAATTTCAACATTTTTGATGTTTAGGTAAGTGGCCCCCCTTATCAATTTTACGAAAGCTTTGTTTCTCCATAAATATGTTAAAAATCAATCGATTTTTCAGAAAAATTACATTTTGTTCATATTGTTGTCACTCATATTAGTCCTGCATTTAAAATTGTTCAATTTAGACAAATTTTTGATACTTAGGTTAGGGTCCCCCTTATAATTTTAACGAAAATTTTGTTTCGCCATAACTCTTTTAAAAACCAATCGATTTTTGCCGAAAAATCACATTTTGTTTATGTTGTGTCACTCGAATTAGTCCTGCATTTAAAATTGTTGAATTCAGACCATTTTAAAATTTCACATCACACCCTTATCACATTCACGAAAACTTGTTTCTCCATTACTCTGTTAAAAACCAATCGATTTTTGCCGAAAAATGACATTTTGTTCATATTGTTGTCTTTCATATTAGTCTTGCATTTAAAAATGTTGAATTCGGACCATTTTAAAATTTCAACATTTTTGATACCTAGGTAAGGGCCCCTCTTATCAATGTTAGGAAAACTTTGTTTCTCCATAGATCTGTTAGAAATCAATCGATTTTCCCCAAAAATGACATTTAAAATTATTCAATGTAGAGCAATTAAAACTTTCAACATTTTTGATGTTTAGGTAAGGGTCCTTCCTTATCATCTTTACGAAAACTCTGTTTCACCATAACTCTGATAAAAACCAATCAATTTTTGCCCAAAAATTACACTTTGCTTATGTTTTGTCATTCGAATTAGTCCTGTATTTAAAATTGTTGAATTCAGACCATTTTAAAATTTCAACATTTTTGATGTTTAGGTAAGGGTCCCTCTTATCAATTTTACGAAAGCTTTGTTTCTCCATAAATATGTTAAAAATCAATCGATTTTTCAGAAAAATTACATTTTGTTCATATTGTTGTCACTCATATTAGTCCTGCATTTAAAATTGTTCAATTTAGACAAATTTTTGATACTTAGGTAAGGGTCCCCCTTATAATTTTAACGAAAATTTTGTTTCGCCATAACTCTTTTAAAAACCAATCGATTTTTGCCGAAAAATCACATTTTGTTTATGTTGTGTCACTCGAATTAGTCCTGCATTTAAAATTGTTGAATTCAGACCATTTTAAAATTTCAACATTTTTGATACTTAATAAGGGTCTTCCCTTATAATTTTAACGAAAATTTTGGTTCGCCATAACTCTTTTAAAAACCAATCGATTTTTGCCGAAAATGACATTCTGTTTATGTTTTGTCACTCATATTTGTCCTGCATTTAAAATTGTTCAATATAGACCATTTTAAAATTTCAACATTTTTGATGTTTTGAAAGGGGTCCTTCTTTATCACCTTTACGAAAACTTTCTTTCGCCATAACTTTGTTAAAAACCAATCTATTTTTCCCGAAAAATGACATTTTGTTTATGTTTTGTCACTCGAACTAGTCCTGCATTTAAAATTGTTAATATCAGACCATTTTAAAATTTCAACATTTTTGATGTTTAGGTAAGGGTCTCGCTTATCACTTTTATGACAACTTTGTTTCGCCATATTTTTGTTAAAAATCTATCGTTTTTTTTCCGAAAAATCACATTTTGTTTATGTTTTCTCACTCGAATTAGTCCTGCATTTAAAATTTTTATTAATGTTTTGTCACTCGAATAAGTCCTGCATTTAAAATTTTTCAATTCAAACCATTTTAAAATTACAACATTTTTGATGTTTAGGTAAGGGGCCCCCTTATCACATTCACGAAAACTTGTTTCTCCATTACTCTGTTAAAAACCAATCGATTTTTGCCGAAAAATGACATTTTGTTCATATTATTGTCTTTCATATTAGTCTTGCATTTAAAAATGTTGAATCCGGACCATTTTAAAATTTCAACATTTTTGATACCTAGGTAAGGGCCCCTCTTATCAATGTTACGAAAACTTTGTTTCTCCATAGATCTGTTAGAAATCAATCGATTTTTCCCAAAAATTACATTTAGAATTATTCAATGTAGAGCAATTAAAACTTTCAACATTTTTGATGTTTAGGTAAGGGTCCTTCCTTATCATCTTTACGAAAACTCTGTTTCACCATAACTCTGATAAAAACCAATCAATTTTTGCCCAAAAATTACACTTTGCTTATGTTTTGTCACTCGAATTAGTCCTGTATTTAAAATTGTTGAATTCAGACCATTTTAAAATTTCAACATTTTGTTCATATTGTTGTCACTCATATTAGTCCTGCATTTAAAATTGTTGAATTCAGATCATTTTAAAATTTTAGCATTCTTGATACTTAGGTAATGTCCCCCCTTATCAATTTTAGGGAAACTTTGTTTCGCCATAAATCTGTTAAAAATCAGTCGATTTTTGCCGAAAAATTACATTTTGTTTATGTGTTATCACTCTTATTAATCCTGCATTCAAAATTGTTCAATTTAGACCAATTTTTGATACTTAGGTAAGGGTCCCCCTTATAATTTTAACGAAAATTTTGTTTCGCCATAACTCTTTTAAAAACCAATCGATTTTTGCCGAAAATTCACATTTTGTTTATGTTGTGTCACTCGAATTAGTTCTGCATTTAAAATTGTTGAATTCAGACCATTTTAAAATTTCAACATTTTTGATACTTATAATTTTAACGAAAATTTTGTTTCGCCATAACTCTTTTAAAAACCAATCGATTTTTGCCGAAAATGACATTCTGTTTATGTTTTGTCACTCATATTTGTCCTGCATTTAAAATTGTTCAATATAGACCATTTTAAAATTTCAACATTTTTGATGTTTTGAAAGGGGTCCTTCTTTATCACCTTTACGAAAACTTTCTTTCGCCATAACTTTGTTAAAAACCAATCTATTTTTCCCGAAAAATTACATTTTGTTTATGTTTTGTCACTCGAACTAGTCCTGCATTTAAAATTGTTGAAATCAGACCATTTTAAAATTTCAACATTTTTGATGTTTAGGTAAGGGTCTCGCTTATCACTTTTATGACAACTTTGTTTCGCCATATTTTTGTTAAAAATCTATCGTTTTTTTTCGAAAAATCACATTTTGTTTATGTTCTCTCACTCGAATTAGTCCTGCATTTAAAATTTTTCAATTCAGACCATTTTAAAATTTCAACATTTTTGATGTTTAGGTAAGGCTTCCCACTTACTACATTTTACGAAAACTTTGTTTCTACATCTCTTTGTTAAGAATCAATCGATTTTTCCGAAAAATTACATTTTGTTTATGTTTTGTCACTCATATTAATCCTGCATTTAAAATTGTTCAGTTTAGACCATTTTAAAATTTCAACATTTTTGATGCTTAGGTAAGTCGCCCCCCCTTATCAATTTTACTGAAACTTTGTTTCTCCATAAATCTGTTAGAAATCAATTGATTTTCCCAAAAATGACATTTAAAATTATACAATGTAGACCAATTAAAAATTTCAACATTTTTGATGTTTAGAAAGGGGTCCTTCTTTATCACCTTTGCGAAAAATTTCTTTCGCCATAACTTTGTTAAAAACCAATCTATTTTTCCAGAAAAATGACATTTTGTTTATTTTTTGTCACTCGAACTAGTCCTGCATTTAAAATTGTTAATATCAGACCATTTTAAAATTTCAACATTTTTGATGTTTAGGTAAGGGTCTCGCTTATCACTTTTATGTCAACTTTGATTCGCCATATTTTTGTTAAAAATCAATCGATTTTTGCCGAAAAAAGACATTTTGTTTATGTTTTGTCACTCTTATAAATCCTTCATTTTAAATTGTTCAATCCAAACCATTTTAAAATTTCAACATTTTTGATGTTTACGTAAGGGTCCCCCTATAATTTTTACGAAAACTTTGTTTCTCTTTTACTTTGTTAAAAATCAATCGATTTTTCGGAAAAAGACTTTTTATTTTGTCACTCCTATTAATCCTGCATTTAAAATTAATCAATATAGACCATATAAAAATTTCAACATTTTTGAGGTTTAGGTGGAAATCTTCCCTTATTACATTTTACGAAAAGTTTGTTTCTCCATTGCTTTTTTAAAAACCAATCGATTTTTGCCGAAAAAAGACATTTTGTTTATGTTTTGTCACTCTTATTAATCCTGCATTTAAAATTGTTCCATGCAAACCATTTTAAAATTTCAACATTTTTGATGTTTAGGTAAGGGGCCCCCTTATCACATTCACGAAAACTTGTTTCTCCATTACTCTGTTAAAAACCAATCGATTTTTGCCGAAAAATGACATTTTGTTCATATTGTTGTCTTTCATATTAGTCTTGCATTTAAAAATGTTGAATCCGGACCATTTTAAAATTTCAACATTTTTGATACCTAGGTAAGGGCCCCTCTTATCAATGTTAGGAAAACTTTGTTTCTCCATAGATCTGTTAGAAATCAATCGATTTTCCCCAAAAATGACCTTTAAAATTTAACAATGTAGAGCAATTAAAACTTTCAACATTTTTGATGTTTAGGTAAGGGTCCTTCCTTATCATCTTTACGAAAACTCTGTTTCACCATAACTCTGATAAAAACCAATCAATTTTTGCCCAAAAATTACACTTTGCTTATGTTTTGTCACTCGAATTAGTCCTGTATTTAAAATTGTTGAATTCAGACCATTTTAAAATTTCAACATTTTTGATGTTTAGGTAAGGGTCCCTCTTATCAATTTTACGAAAGCTTTGTTTCTCCATAAATATGTTAAAAATCAATCGATTTTTCAGAAAAATTACATTTTGTTCATATTGTTGTCACTCATATTAGTCCTGCATTTAAAATTGTTCAATTTAGACCAATTTTTGATACTTCGGTAAGGGTCCCCCTTATAATTTTAACGAAAATTTTGTTTCGCCATAACTCTTTTAAAAACCAATCGATTTTTGCCGAAAATTCACATTTTGTTTATGTTGTGTCACTCGAATTAGTCCTGCATTTAAAATTATTGAATTCAGACCATTTTAAAATTTCAACATTTTTGATACTTAATAAGGGTCTTCCCTTATAATTTTAACGAAAATTTTGTTTCGCCATAACTCTTTTAAAAACCAATCGATTTTTGCCGAAAATGACATTCTGTTTATGTTTTGTCACTCATATTTGTCCTGCATTTAAAATTGTTCAATATAGACCATTTTAAAATTTCAACATTTTTGATGTTTTGAAAGGGGTCCTTCTTTATCACCTTTACGAAAACTTTCTTTCGCCATAACTTTGTTAAAAACCAATCTATTTTTCCCGAAAAATGATATTTTGTTTATGTTTTGTCACTCGAACTCGTCCTGCATTTAAAATTGTTGAAATCAGACCATTTTAAAATTTCAACATTTTTGATGTTTAGGTAAGGGTCTCGCTTATCACTTTTATGACAACTTTGTTTCGCCATATTTTTGTTAAAAATCTATCGGTTTTTTTTCCGAAAAATCACATTTTGTTAATGTTTTCTCACTCGAATTAGTCCTGCATTTAAAATTTTTTTTAATGTTTTGTCACTCGAATTAGTCCTGCATTTAAAATTGTTGAATTCAGACCATTTTAAAATTTCAACAAATCTGCTGAAAATCAATCCATTTTCCCCAAAAATGACATTTAAAATTATTCAATGTAGACCAAATAAAAATTTCAACATTTTTGATGTTTACGTAAGGGTCCCCCTATAATTTTTACGGAAGCTTTGTTTCTGTTTTACTTTCTTAAAAATCAAACGATTTTCCAGAAAAAAGACTTTTTGTTTTATCACTTTTATTAATCCTATTAAAAATTTCAACATTTGTAATGTTTTCGTAAGGATCCGCCTTATAAATAAACCCGCTACTTATAGAGTAGAAGGGTATTATAACTTTGTTCAAACCGAAAATGTATGTAACAGGCAGAAGAAGACACCTCCGACCCCATAAAGTATATATATTCTGGCTCAGGATTAACAGCTGAGTCGATATAGCCATGTTCGTCTGTCCGTCTGTCTGTCCATGTGAAAACCTAGATCTCCGCTATTATAAAAGCTAGGACTACCAAATTTGGTGACAATATGTGTTATTATTGCACGCTGATCAAGTTTATTTTGGATTTTGGCCACGCCCCCTTCTGCCCCGTAAATCAAAAATGGATTACCTCTAGATCTCAGCAGTTATAAAAGCTAGGACTACCACATTTGGTGACAATATGTGTTGTTATTGCACGCTGATCAAGTTTATTTTGGATTTTGGCCACGCCCCTTCCGTCCCCGTAAATAGAAAAAAATTGATTACAAGCGCAATTTTGATGCCATATTGTTCATTTTTGGTTTATATGATAAACCAAATGATCTCTGAAAATTTGATAACAATCGGATAATGTAACGTAATGCAAGCAGCGCTGCCGGCCGCATCAAAAATTAAATGTGTGCAAAAATTTTTTTGTTTATTTTAGATTTTGACTATGCCTAAATATTGTAAGTCCATCGCCTTTTACGGTCAAAATATGATTGTGGCCGTTCTTTATTGTTCCGCAAATAATTTTGATGTACGAGCAGCTGGGTAGCTGGTATATTACAGTCGAGCACACTCGAATGTAGCTTTCTTACTTGTTTTTATGAAAACTTTGTTTCTCCATTACTTTGTTAAAAACCAATCGATTTTTGCCGAAAAAGACATTTTGTTTATGTTTTGTCACTCTTATTAATCCTGCATTTAAAATTGTTCCATGCAAACCATTTTAAAATTTCAACATTTTTGATGTTTAGGTAAGTGGCCCCACTTATTACATTTTACGAAAACTTTGTTTCTCCATAAATTTGTTAAAAATCAATCGATTTTTCAGAAAAATGACATTTTGTTTATGTTGTTGTCACTCATATTAGTCCTGCATTTAAAATTGTTCAATTTTAGAATCAACATTTTTGATACTTAGGTAAGGGTCCCCCTTATAATTTTAACGAAAACTTTGTTTCGCCATAACTCTTTTAAAAACCAATCGATTTTTGCCGAAAAATCACATTTTGTTTATGTTGTGTCACTCGAATTAGTCCTGCATTTAAAATTGTTGAATTCAGACCATTTTAAAATTTCAACATTTTTGATGTTTAGTTAAGGGGCCCCCTTATCACATTCACGAAAACTTGTTTCTCCATTACTCTGTTAAAAACCAATCGATTTTTGCCGAAAAATGACATTTTGTTCATATTGTTGTCTTTCATATTAGTCCTGCATTTAAAAATGTTGAATTCAGACCATTTTAAAATTTCAACATTTTTGATACTTAGGTAAGGGCCCCTCTTATTAATTTTAGGAAAACTTGTTTCTCCATAGATCTGTTAAAAATCAATCGATTTTCCCCAAAAATGACATTTAAAATTATTCAATGTAGAGCAATTAAAACTTTCAACATTTTTGATGTTTAGGTAAGGGTCCCCCTTATCATCTTTTACGAAAACTTTGTTTCACCATAACTCTGTATAAAAACCAATCGATTTTTGCCGAAAAATGACATTTTGTTTATGTTTTGTCATTCGAATTAGTCCTGCATTTAAAATTGTTGAATTCAGACCATTTTAAAATTTCAACATTTTTGATGTTTAGGTAAGGGTCCCTCTTTATCAATTTTACGAAAGCTTTGTTTCTCCATAAATATGTTAAAAACAATCGATTTTTCAGAAAAATTACATTTTGTTCATATTGTTGTCACTCATATTAGTCCTGCATTTAAAATTGTTCAATTTAGACAAATTTTTGATACTTAGGTAAGGGTCCCCCTTATAATTTTAACGAAAATTTTGTTTCGCCATAACTCTTTTAAAAACCAATCGATTTTTGCCGAAAAATGACATTTTGTTAATGTTTTGTCACTCGAATTAGTCCTGCATTTAAAATTGTAGAATTCAGACCATTTTAAAATTTCAACATTTTTGATACTTAATAAGGGCTCCCCTTATAATTTTAACGAAAACTTTGTTTCGCCATAACTCTGTTAAAAACCAATCGATTTTTGCCGAAAAATGACATTTTGTTTATGTTTTGTCACTCATATTTGTCCTGCATTTAAAATTGTTCAATATAGACCATTTTAAAATTTCAACATTTTTGATGTTTAGGTAAGGGTCTTCCTTATCACTTTTACGACAACTTTGTTTCGCCATATTTTTGTTAAAAACCAATCGTTTTTTTTCCGAAAAATCACATTTGTGTTTATGTTTTCTCACTCGAATTAGTCCTGCATTTAAAATTTTTATTAATGTTTGTCACTCGAATAAGTCCTGCATTTAAAATTTTTCAATTCAAACCATTTTAAAATTACAACATTTTTGATGTTTAGGTAAGGGGCCCCCTTATCACATTCACGAAAACTTGTTTCTCCATTACTCTGTTAAAAACCAATCGATTTTTGCCGAAAAATGACATTTTGTTCATATTATTGTCTTTCATATTAGTCTTGCATTTAAAAATGTTGAATCCGGACCATTTTAAAATTTCAACATTTTTGATACCTAGGTAAGGGCCCTCTTATCAATGTTACGAAAACTTTGTTTCTCCATAGATCTGTTAGAAATCAATCGATTTTCCCAAAAATGACATTTAAAATTATTCAATGTAGAGCAATTAAAACTTTCAACATTTTTGATGTTTAGGTAAGGGTCCTTCCTTATCATCTTTACGAAAACTCTGTTTCACCATAACTCTGATAAAAACCAATCAATTTTTGCCCAAAAATTACACTTTGCTTATGTTTTGTCACTCGAATTAGTCCTGTATTTAAAATTGTTGAATTCAGACCATTTTAAAATTTCAACATTTTGTTATATGTTTTGTCACTCATATTAGTCCTGCATTTAAAATTGTTGAATTCAGATCATTTTAAAATTTTAGCATTTTTGATGTTTAGGTAAGGGTCCCCCTTATCAATTTTAGGAAACTTTGTTTCGCCATAAATCTGTTAAAAATCAATCGATTTTTGCCGAAAAATTACATTTTGTTTATGTTTTATCACTCTTATTAATCCTGCATTTAAAATTGTTCAATTTAGACCAATTTTTGATACTTAGGTAAGGGTCTCCCCCTTATATTTTAACGAAAAATTTTGTTTCGCCATAACTCTTTTAAAAACCAATCGATTTTTGCCGAAAATACATTTTGTTTATGTTTGTCACTCGAATTAGTTCTGCATTTAAAATTGTTGAATTCAGACCATTTTAAAATTTCAACATTTTTGATACTTATAATTCCCCCTTATTACATTTACGAAAACTTTTGTTTCTCCATAACTCTGTTAAAAATCAATCGATTTTTGCCGAAAAATGACATTCTGTTTATGTTTTGTCACTCATATTAGTCCTGCATTTAAAATTGTTCAATTTAGACCATTTTAAAATTTCAACATTTTTGATGTTTAGGAAAGGGGTCCTCTTTATCACCTTTACGAAAACTTTCTTTCGCCATAACTTTGTTAAAAACCAATCTATTTTTCCGAAAAATGACATTTTGTTTATGTTTTGTCACTCGAACTAGTCCTGCATTTAAAATTGTTCAAATCAGACCATTTTAAAATTTCAACATTTTGATGTTTAGGTAAGGGTCTCGCTTATCACTTTTATGACAACTTTGTTTCGCCATATTTTTGTTAAAAATCAATCGTTTTTTTCCGAAAAAAAGACATTTTGTTTATGTTCTGTCACTCATATTAATCCTGCATTTAAAATTGTTCAATGCAGACCATTTTAAAATTTCAACATTTTTGATGTTTAGGTAAGGGCTTCCCACTTATTACACATTCTACGAAAACTTTGTTTCTCCATTACTCTTTGTTAAAATCAATCGATTTTTGCCGAAAAAATTACATTTTGTTTATGTTTTGTCACTCATATTAATCCTGCATTTAAAATTGTTGAGTTTAGACCATTTTAAAATTTCAACATTTTTGATGCTTAGGTAAGGCGCCCCCCTTATCAATTTTACGAAAACTTTGTTTCTCCATAAATCTGTTAGAAATCAATCGATTTTCCCAAAAATGACATTTAAAATTATACAATGTAGACCAATTAAAAATTTCAACATTTTTGATGTTTAGAAAGGGGTCCTTCTTTATCACCTTTGCGAAAAACTTCTTTCGCCATAACTTTGTTAAAAACCAATCAATTTTTCCAGAAAATGACATTTTGCTTATGTTTTGTCACTCGAACTAGTCCTGCATTTAAAATTGTTGAATATCAGACCATTTTAAAATTTCAACATTTTTGATGCTTAGGTAAGGGCCCCTTATCACTTTTATGTCAACTTTGACGATATTTTTTGTTAAAAATCAATCGATTTTTGCCAAAAAAAAGACATTTTGTTTATGTTTTGTCACTCTTATAAATCCTTCATTTAAATTGTTCAATCCAAACCATTTAAAAATTTCAACATTTTTGATGTTTACGTAAGGGTCCCCCTATAATTTTTACGAAAACTTTGTTTCTCTTTTACTTTGTTAAAAATCAATCGATTTTTCGGAAAACTTTTTAGACTTTTTTTGTCACTCCTATTAATCCTGCATTTAAAATTAATCAATATAGACCATATAAAAATTTCAACATTTTTGAGGTTTAGGTGGAAATCTTCCCTTATTACATTTTACGAAAAGTTTGTTTCTCCATTGCTTTTTTAAAAACCAATCGATTTTTGCCGAAAAAAGACATTTTGTTTATGTTTTGTCACTCTTATTAATCCTGCATTTAAAATTGTTCCATGCAAACCATTTTAAAATTTCAACATTTTTGATGTTTAGGTAAGGGGCCCCCTTATCACATTCACGAAAACTTGTTTCTCCATTACTCTGTTAAAAACCAATCGATTTTTGCCGAAAAATGACATTTTGTTCATATTGTTGTCTTTCATATTAGTCTTGCATTTAAAAATGTTGAATCCGGACCATTTTAAAATTTCAACATTTTTGATACCTAGGTAAGGGCCCCTCTTATCAATGTTAGGAAAACTTTGTTTCTCCATAGATCTGTTAGAAATCAATCGATTTTCCCCAAAAATGACATATAAAATTATTCAATGTAGAGCAATAAAAAAAACATTTTTGATGTTTAGGTAAGGGTCCTTCCTTATCATCTTTACGAAAACTCTGTTTCACCATAACTCTGATAAAAACCAATATAATTTTGCCCAAAAATTAACTTTGCTTATGTTTTGTCACTCGAATTAGTCCTGTATTTAAAATTGTTGAATTCAGACCATTTTAAAATTTCAACATTTTTGATGTTTAGGTAAGGGTCCCTCTTATCAATTTTACGAAAGCTTTGTTTCTCCATAAATATGTTAAAAATCAATCGATTTTTCAGAAAAATTACATTTTGTTCATATTGTTGTCACTCATATTAGTCCTGCATTTAAAATTGTTCAATTTAGACCAATTTTTGATACTTAGGTAAGGGGTCCCCTTATAATTTTAACGAAAATTTTGTTTCGCCATAACTCTTTTAAAAACCAATCGATTTTTGCCGAAAATTCACATTTTGTTTATGTTGTGTCACTCGAATTAGTCCTGCATTTAAAATTATTGAATTCAGACCATTTTAAAATTTCAACATTTTTGATACTTAATAAGGGTCTGTCTTCCTTATAATTTTAACGAAATTTTGTTTCGCCATAACTCTTTTAAAAACCAATCGATTTTTGCCGAAATGACATTCTGTTTATGTTTTGTCACTCATATTTGTCCTGCATTTAAAATTGTTCAATATAGACCATTTTAAAATTTCAACATTTTGATGTTTTGAAAGGGGTCCTTCTTTATCACCTTTACGAAAACTTTCTTTCGCCATAACTTTGTTAAAAACCAATCTATTTTTCCCGAAAAATGACATTTTGTTTATGTTTTGTCACTCAACTAGTCCTGCATTTAAAATTGTTGAATATCAGACCATTTTAAAATTTCAACATTTTTGATGTTTAGGTAAGGGTCTCGCTTATCACTTTTATGACAACTTTGTTTCGCCATATTTTTGTTAAAAAATCTATCGGTTTTTTTTCCGAAAAATCACATTTTGTTAATTGTTTTCTCACTCAA